>VZTG01007892.1:93168-276139 GCA_013397845.1 Melanocharis versteri
AGCCGCCGTCTGACTTCTGTGATCTTCGTTGCTTTATTAGTTTTTTTTAATGAGCTCGTATGTCTTTTTTGCTTTTGTCTATTCTGTAATTCAGCAGAAGTATACAGAAGAATAAATTTTTACGCTAGAAATTGCCGTTTTCGGTCGTGCCCCGCGACAGGGCGTTGAGGAGTGGCCATAAACTAAACCACAGGAAGTTCCACCTCAACATGAGGAAGAACTTTTGTACATTAAGGGTGGCAGAGCTCTGGAGCAGCTGCCTGGGGAGGGAGCGGAGTCTCCCTCTGGAGACATTCCAAACCCACGTGAAGGCATTACCCGCCTTAGGTCACCCTGCCTTGACAGGGGGTTGGACCAGATGATCTCCGGAGGTTCCTTCCAGCCCTAACTGCTCTGTAATTCTTAAAATTTCATCCTTGGTGTATTTGTCAGTGAGATGTTGAAGTACAGATGCAACTATTCGTTTAAAAATAAAGATGTATTTGGCAAAGACAAGACTGAAAATCGGCTTAAAATTCTGATTATGCTACTTAAAGGTTTTGAAAGCTTCATCATAAATTTTTTTTTCCGTGTTACTTATTTTAGGAAATAAGCTTTAAATAGAGAACAGTTTATGTACTTCTTCTTTAAAGTTGGTGTTAACTAGCGAAGTAGGGAGAGTAATAGTGTGCGTTTTTGTTGCCTTTTCAGCAGTATAATTCCACTTTTCTTTATTTTTCCTCCTGAGAAAAAATAGTTTCTTGTGATAAAAAACGTAGTCTTCTAAATATGGACTCTAAAGCTTACATATTTCTAGAATGTTATGTGTAAATTGCACAGTCATCTTATGATGTGTTTTCTTTGAGTTTTTTTCACCGCGTGCAATTTCTTTCTGCTTTCGATGTCTGTTTCTTTCAGGAAGAAAATGAAAATATTTTCTGAGTCTCACAAAACTGTTTTCGTTGTGGATCACTGCCCCTACATGGCAGAATCATGCAGGCAGCACGTGGAATTCGATATGTTAGTGAAGAACCGCACCCAGGGCATTATTCCTCTGGCACCCATCTCCAAGTCCCTGTGGACCTGCTCAGTGGAGTCATCCATGGAGTACTGTAGAATAATGTATGATATTTTCCCTTTCAAGAAACTGGTAAGTTCTGCCAGCCATGCTGCATATCATGCTTGATACTGAAAGGGGTGTTTTCATGTTTTATTGAAGTCTTTTAATATCTTTGTATTGTTTAGAGTAAAATATCAAATATAATTTATCACTTCAAATTTGTTTTTGCTGTTCATGTGCTTTATAGTCCTTTAATTTGTTTTAGTAGTGTGTGACTCTCATTACATACTTAATTTTGGAACCTTTCATTGTCTTAATGTCACTGTACAACTCTTTGTAAAACATGGAGAGGTGCTTTAGGGCAACTTAGATTTATTATTGTGCTCTCCTGATTAATGGCTTTACAAAAGCTTGAGTGAGGTATTGTCTCAAGTTGAATTTTGTTGCTAAACACACATGGTAGCTCTTCATAAGGGTTTTGCTGTCAATTTTGAAGGAATTCTGGGCTTTTGGAAGAGGTGGGATCACCCTGGAGCTACCGGTTTGGAAAAGTGAGAGAGCTTCCTGGCACGCACAGCTCCTTGTTTAGAAAATCATATATTCTTAGTGATGTTTGTTAAATCCTGGTAGATATTTACCCCGTGATGTACTGTGACAGACCTTGGAGAATGATGTGCAGTTTACAGTATTAGAACTCACTTTATTTTGTGTCTGTTCTACTGAAAATATTATCTAATTCTTAAATACCAATGTTTTGAAAGTCTTATTTGGTGTAGAGGATGATTTTGTGGTGTACAAATATAAGTAGAATTTGTTAATCATATTACTAAGGGGAAAACCGAATATAGCAGGAGTGTGTGATTTTTGTGAGTTTGTTATTTTGCGTTTGGCTTGTCACTGCACTTTATCTCCAGACTATCAGAAAAAAGAAGTGCAGTTCATGTTTGTTTTGATTTGGGGGAGTAACAATATAATGGCTTTACTTTAATGTGCTTTTTTGATCCTTGTAGGTGAATTTCATTGTGAGTGATTCTGGGGCTCATGTGTTGAATTCTTGGACTCAAGAAGATCAGAACTTGCAGGAGGTATGATTTGTAACTGGTCTTTTGTTTTGTAGTTCTGACTTCATTGTGGAATAAACATTGGGTTCAATATGAAATAACTCTGGTTAAGTACAATGTTAATGGGTCCAGTCTGAAATTGTATAATGGAATTTCAAGTAGCTGCCTCTGAGCCTGGATTATTCTATAGACAGAAAAAGAATCCAATGTCTTTAAGTATAGACTTAAATATTTAAAATAAACATTACGAAGAAATTAGTTATGTATTTCTTCTGTAATTTGGTGCTACTTCTTGAACTTAAGTTCTTTTTTAAAATATTTGCATGAGAGGCAAATAACCTGTGTTAAGTACATTAATTGTAAATATCCTCTTTGTGGTCATATTATTTCATACTGAAAAGGCTCCTCTGAAAAATTTACTTTGAGGAGGAAATGCATTTCCGAATTCTCAGAAAATAAAAGCAGAAGGCAACTAGCAATGTTAGAATGTCCTTCAGGTATTGGATATAAGTTGTTACTATGATCAGGTATTTTTCTGTGATAAATGAGACTATTTAGTCACAACGAATAAATTGAATCGCGAAGGATAATTTAGGGCCAAATGTTTTCCAGAAGGCTGCCATCCTGATCATGCTGGTTGACTGTTCCATTTGCATATCTCCCGGCACCGTAAATTTGCATGTCAGATGGCTCGTAGGGGTGGTTTGCCAGCCGCGGGGCGGGCGGTACCTCGGGTAACAGTTCTTTGTTCCGCCCAGCTGATGGCGGCGCTGGCGGCGGTGGGGCCGCCCAACCCGCGGGCAGACCCCGAGTGCTGCAGCATCCTGCACGGGCTGGTGGCGGCCGTCGAGGCGCTCTGCAAGATCACCGAGTACCAGCACGAGGCCCGCACCACGCTCATGGAGAACGCCGAGCGCGTGGGCAACAGGGGCAGGATCATCTGCATCACCAACGCCAAGAGGTGCGGGAGGTGGGGTCTGTGTGCGTGCTCGGGGCTCCTGCCCCTGCACGCAGCCATTCCAGACATTCCCACGAGGGTTGCGGGCAGCTTCTTTGCACAGGTCCTTGTTAGAGCGCTTCTGGCCTTATCAAAGGTTTTGTTTATGGGGGTCTGACAGTAGAAAGCCAGAGGTATCAAAGATTTCCTGCTTGAAATAGAAGAATATTCAGTGCCTTTGAACAGGAGGGTTGGTGATGCAGCGTTAAAGGAAACCCACCATTTCTTTGCAGTGACAGCCATGTTCGGATGCTGGAGGATTGTGTTCAGGAGACCATTCATGAGCACAACAAGCTTGCAGCTAACTCAGATCAGTGAGTATGCTTTTTACAGAGTTTCTTGCATCCTCTAGGAAATATGGTTGCATTTTTGTCACAAAACTCACTCTCATGAGCTATTTGAATGAATGTCTTTGTGAAGTAGAAGGTAGTAAATCATGATATTGTTGGCTGAGAGCTCTTGTATGATCATTATCTTTACAGTGTCATCCCTTATCCTCACAGGACAGGATTTCTTTAGCTTGTTACCTTCTACATCCGCTCTAAAACAAGACACATAACTGTGCCTTGTTTTACACTGTGTTTTTAATCACTGATTCATCTGAAGCAGTTTTTCTTGATAATACTGTGTTACTTTTATGTTCATCCTTCTTTGATGAACAGCTAACTTCTTTGAAACTAGTTTTAGTTTCTAAATGACTGTATTGCCTGGCACTTCTCTTGAGATAAAGGAATCTTGAAATACAGAGTGCATCTCCTCTGAGAAGTCTTTCTCCACCATATGTTTTGTCTAATTAAACTCTGAAGTGTTTGGCCATGGGATTGTGTTGCCTTGTAAAGTTGTAGTAGGTTGAGGTCCTATTCCTGGTTGCTCCTCTGGCACTTCAATAGCAGAAGCAGCAGTCTCCTATTTTTTCCTGCTGCAGTTGTAGTTTCATGGACATATAAAGGATCCTGCTCAGGGAATTAGGTGTAAAATCCACTGTAAAAACAGAAAAGTCTCATTCCTGTAAGTAGAGATGTGGTGCAATGTCTGTATTGCTCCCAAACTTGCAGCCACATCAGGCTGTCAGCGTATATCCCATTACATGTCCCATCTCTCTGTGCTATTTGGGTAGTTGTTTTCATGTTCCCTGGAATCATACCTACACTTGGAGACACAAATCCTCTGTAGTGTCAGTATTCAGCTGAATAAAGCTGAACAGATGGCACCAGTTAAGGACTTACTCCATTGATGTGTCCAGAAAGAATGCTATAGCATCTGAAGAGCAAGAAATGTTAGGCTTTTATTTTTATTCTGCTAAGAACTTATTTTGAAGTCTGTGCTTTTGAAAATCCTATCTGTAACCTAGTTTCTGCAGCACACTTTCAGAAACAACATGTTGTTAACATATGTTATGATACTGTGTTCCAGATATCAGAATTAATTTAATTTTAGGAGATAGTCTGCCACACTGTAGGCTAAGCAAGATGCTTTTATTTTTAAGTCTAATGCAGATTCAGAAATGTGAACTGGTGTTAATCCACACGTACCCAGTTGGTGAAGACAGCCTTGTTTCAGATCGTCCTAAAAAAGAGGTGAGGAGCTTAAAATGAAAAAACTTATCCTAGGATTAGGAGCCATATCAGACTGAAAATAGTGCACCCTACTCTCAGTTGTTCAGTAGCAAAAGCGTGTTTGCTGGTTGTTTGAAACCGAGTACATACAAAATGTCTGTAATATATTCTGCTATTCAACAGTCTGCTCTGCATTTTAATGTGCTGTCTGTAAGAAAAGACACCAGAAAAATGTCTTAACATGAAAGGCATATAGTCCTGCATTTTATTTAGTATATAGAAAGGACTATAAAGGGCTACCATCCTGTGATTCATTCCTACAGAACTCTGCTGTAGTTGTGCTAAAAAATTGTGAATGGAAGATAACAAATTGACTACTTCCCTCTCCAAGGCAGTCAGTGGGTTTGGGTCTTGGGAATTTCTTTTTTTTTTTTTTTTTTTTTTTTTTGATTGGTTGGGGTTCTTGTTTTGGGGGACTTTTGTTGCTGTAGTTTTTGTTGTGTTGGCTTTTTATTTATTTTTTTGTTTTGTTTTGTTTCTGAGCCCCAGCCCAACGTTCTTGTTGGCTAGGGAAAAATCAAATGCATCTTCTAGCTTGCGTTATTTGCCTTGTGTATGTATGATGCACTTACAGGTAGACATCTAAAAATTACTTTGCTACTGTTATTCAGCAGGTCAAAGAATGAAAAACTAGGCCCAGAGCTGCTGTTAAGATTTATTCCCCATGTTGTGATACTAATTTTTCCTATTAACAATTAGTGACTCAAATTTTTTAGCACACTTCTAGTTTTTTTCCTACCATTTGTAGGAACTGCATCTATAGCACCTGGCGTAAGCTCCAAATTCAGAATGAAAATAGTTTTTGCTTCTTCCTTGGTAGTTTCTCCTGGTGTGGGGTTTTGGGTGGTAGTTTTAGGAGTATAAATGCTTATTTGAGAGTTGAACAAACTATACTGTTGAATGATACCACAGCCTAACCCATGAATTCCATGTATCAATTTATTTCAGCTCTCCCCTGTTCTAACCAGTGAAGTGCACAGTGTCCGTGCAGGGAGGCACCTGGCTACAAAACTGAATCTTTTAGTACAGCAACACTTTGATCTGGCTTCAACCACAATAACTAACATCCCTATGAAGGTAAAATTGTGTCTACAGCTCTGTCTTAACCAGCTGCATCACTTCTAAATTTGTTTGAAAACTTTTGATGTTTATTTTAATTGAATTTTTACATTGTTTTTCTCTCCATATCATATTTTCTGTTTTGTTTTTTTTTCTTTTATTAGCCCACATTCAATGTCTGTGACCAGGTTAGTAAAAATAAAGAAGGGGAAAAAAAAAAGAAGGATCACAGAACAAAACGTTGTATTGCTGAATCTCAATTTTTGATGTAGCAATACAAATGTTATTTCAGTTGTTTGTATTACTTTATATAAACACAATCTTGTTTACCTCAGATCAATTTGTCTGTGATTCTTTTGTCTTTTTCTAGTTGTGTTTAGATATTCTTGACCCTTGTGCATTATAGTGGCATAGTGAGTCTCTTTTTCCTCTGTTTCATTATCATGCCCACCCAACATAAAGGTGTTTGTAACTAAAAGCTAATTTTTTACCAAGGGTTTTCCAGTGGGTTTTCTGCTCTGAAGATCCACAAACGTGAAATGGGGATGGGATATACCTAGTTAAGAAAGATACTCAATTAATCCTCTTGTGGTAGAAGTTATGTCTATATTTTTAATTTCTTTTGCTACTTGGAGGGAAATTAGTGCAGTTGAGAATGTCAAGTATTAAGTTGACAGTAATTTTCTGATCAGGCAGCAAGAGACAATTGAGACAGAAGTGTCAATATTCAAACAAACAAAAAGAGCCGGGGCAGGTAACTTTCATGATTTAAAAAATTCATTAAGTTGTAACGCAGTCAATCATTAATTGCATCTTTGAAAACTAGCAGTATCGTGTGGATTTTACAAGTTAAAACATGATATCAAAATAATTTTCACAGCTTTGATGAGAGTTCGACATGGGTCATGGCATAAATGTGACTTCAGTTTGCAAATACCTTGTCTGTAACTTTCTGACCTCTGTGCTGCTGGTGTGCCTCTCCCTTCTGCCTTTGTCCTTAGAGTAATAGACTATGTTGGGTTCTCTGTGTTTGTTTTTTTTTTAATTGCTTTTCTTTTTAAACTTGGAGTAAATTATCAGAGTTACTGTTCTGTTTTTGCTAATCCTCTGCAGCTGTTTGAAGATGCAGTGTCCTCTTCACAAAAATCCATTTTTTTAGTTATAAACTTGCAGCTGCAAGTGCACTTCTTATCTTAAGCTTAAGAAATAATAAGTTCAAAGTGTGGGTTTTGGTTTGGATTCTTGATTTTTGGTTATGAAAAGTAATTGTCACTCTACCCTGCAGTGACCCTTTGTTGCTGTTCAGTAAGTTGTAACTGCTGGTATTTATTTACCATTTTGTAGGCTTCCTTAATTTCACTAATTTAAACAAAGTAGTTAAGCCTAGTTTTTACTTTATTTGATACTCTGCACCCTGTCATGACACCGGTATAAAGAGGAATAGGGTTTAAAAAAAGGAAAATGAGGAAAAGCGCTTGGCTGCATCTTTAAACTGCTCAGAGAGCAGAGTTTCCTCAGCATTGCAATCTCGTTGTTGTCTGAGGCACTTGAAGATTTGTGGTTTTCTTCTGGACTGAAAGGCAAATGTAGAATCATTCCTTTATGGAAATGGTGAACTCTAGCTAAAATAGTTCTATTTCTGTCTACCTTTCTCTTTTGAAGGAGGAACAACATGCTAACACATCAGCCAACTATGATGTGGAGCTGCTTCATCACAAAGAGGCACACGTGGATTTTTTAAAGAGTGGTGAGTAGAAATGGCCCTCTGAAGGTGGCTTTTGATCAGCCTCTTTGGGAGTATTCACCAAGAAAGATTGTGAGCTTCAAATCCATGTAAATTTCAGGCTCAAGTAGCAAATATTGCAGTTATTCCTTGCAACCCAAGAAACTTCATTTGTAATGTTGGCTTTGGAGTTTCACTCCTTACTGACGTATTTTAATACAGCAATAGGGATATAGCAATGAGAGAACAGGTCAAATTCACATATGTTCAGGATATTGCTGTGAGATTTGAAGGGCATGTCAGCTTCTTACTGAGATACAGAAAGTAGGTGAGAGACCAGATGTGCAGGGAGATTTAAAAAAATGAAGTCCCTCTTGTGGGTATTTGTGCAAAATTATGCCTTGCACAATTGAACTTCATTGTGTAGTAATAATTGGCATCACTCACATCCCACAGGCCTGTTTATGACAGTAATTGCTTTGGAAAAAACAAGATTTGTTTGGCTGTTGAGCTTTTTTGTTGTATTTGAAATAACTACTATCATTTTTTGTAAACTTGGAATTATTACCTAGTATTCCTCTGAGGTGAATTTTTAATAGCTCAACCAAAGCTAGAAAAGCACAACACTTAGCCTTTTGCAGAACTATTTTGTTGAAGAAACTGCCTGATGTAAAACTTCTTTAAAAATCAGCTTATAACTTCTGTATTAGTAGAATTAAATGTGATATGATCCATAAATAGCCATTTTGGGGAGTTTGTGCTTTTTTCCCCATTACTTTGAGGAAGAGGAGGTAACTCCTTTATCATCTCTAAGTGCTGTGCTCCAAATTTCAGGGGAGTGGATGACTAAAGATTGATGAAAAGTATAGGGTGTCACAGTAATGACTTCGGCCTCACCTGAACTGATCTTATGATGTTGAAATCTTAAAACTTTATTGCCAGGGCAATAAACTCAGAAGCAGTTTCGTGAAACCTGTTGGCTCAAGGAATTAGGTCTGCTGGAAAAACACAAAAGTAAACTCTGGCTGCATTTCCTCTTTACATTTTTCCTATCAGAACTTTGTGAGGAAAAAATATCTTCTTAGATCCTGTAAATTTTGGGTTCTTTCATTTGTTTCTAAATACGTATTTCAGCTGTAATAGTTCTGGAAAGCAAGAACTCAGTTACATTGGTCTTATTTCTCTGAAATGTTGCCAAGGAATTTTCAGATTAAATCAGTTTGGCCTTTACATATTCTGAGAGATAACTTCTAAAATCGTTCCAGTTAATTTAATGGAAAAAACCCCAACTATTGGAAGTTACCTGCACGTTTGATAATGCACATCAAATGAATCCTCTATGGGTAAATGTCTTTGATACGAAATAAAACTTCTTACAAGATTAGACTCAATCCTACCAAATTACAGTGTTGCATGTTGATGTTCTTGTGTCATTCCTCCCAAATATTGGGGATTTGAGCATATTCAGTGACTGTGCTGCTGTTCAGAAGTCAGTTAATCCTTTCCTGAGACAATATGAGTCAAAGATCATAAAGATTCTCAAAACTCAATAGAAGAAATGTAGTTTAATGTAAAGGAGTATTGATAATATCTGGTTTAAGGCATTCAGGTGGCTTTTGCAAGAGCAGTGAGACCCTGTATGAGAGTATTTTAATATTAAAGTGTCTGTGGTCAGTAGGACACATTGAGAGAATTCAGGCTGAATTTGACATAGCAAAGAGACTGGATGATGAGACCAAATACTTCTTTCCTCAAAAAACTAAACTTGTCAAATGTGCCTTTAGATCAGTTTAATTGACTTTGGGAATATAATATGTACAAGAAACAGTCAGCTCTAGCATTTTAAGAGTTCTGATCTCTGTGTTGAAAATTTTAAAAAAGATACTGTCTTAAAGTCCTGAGCATTGTAGCAGGAAAAAGTTGCCTGCTACTGATAGAACTAAACGTATGTGGAACTTTCCAGTTGTCAAATCAAAAACTTAGGTGTCTAAATTTTAAAGTTAGATTACATTGTGTATATGTTCATGTCGCATACATTTTGTACCTTCAAAGTTTTAGAGTTTTGCTGTAATAAAGAAATTGGTTGATCACCCCCTTTTTCTGCCTTTCTCTGCAGGTGATAATCATGTGGGTGGCAATAGCAGAGAAGGCACATTTAAGGAAACTGTGACTCTGAAATGGTGCACTCCTCGAACCAACAGTGTGGGTAGGTGGCATGGAATCTTCCAGAACTGGTTGCTAGCTTGAACAAATCTGAGTACAGGAGAGAAAGAGGGAAGTTCTAAGGTAATGTAGGAATCTTGTGGCCATTCAGCTCATGCACCCTCTTAACTGTTAGCAGTTTATGTTGAATCATTGAGCCAAGCAGGCCAAAAATACAGATAGGAGAAATAAGAGCAGACTGACTGGTCAGTGAAGTAATTCAGGAGATAAAGAATTGGGGTTTCTGCTGGAAACAGGGCTTGGGAATATATGAGGTTCTCAGAGCTGTGGATGCTTGGCAATCCTCCCGGTGAGGAGATGGTGAAAGGAGCAGACTTCTGGATTGAGAGGCATGTAGACTTTTTAGTTCTGCTCATTGTGGCCTAGCCTTCTCTTCCATTCTTTTATTTTGTTGATTGTTTTTTCTGTCTCTGGGATTACACTCAACTTTCCTACTCCTTTATTTTTCAGAACTGCACTATTGCACTGGCGCATACAGAATTTCACCGGTAGATGTAAATAGCAGACCTTCTTCATGCCTTACAAACTTTCTCCTTAATGGTAAATTTGTGTCCTTGGCTAATTATAATTTTTAAGTCTGTAAATAGAGCACTTAGCACATTTTGATTTGTATAGCATTAATGTCTATATAGTGTAAAAATGCTAAGTTTATTTTAACATGTCCTATAAATAAGAGAAGAAAGTTGTTAAATGTCCTCAAGGGCAAATGTGGTTTAGAACTTAAAGATGGGAGGAAAGATGTAAAGAAGGAGCAAGTATTGAAATGGAGGTTTGTATGTTTGCAAACAAAATGGCATTTCAAACATCCTTTTAATTAATGTTTCCTTCAGTCAAGTCATTTGATTGTCTAAACGTGCAGTGGTTTTATTAAACACTATATCTTAGTATATTTTTCTCTAGAGATTGTGTAGTGAAAATGTCCTTTGATTAATAAAAATGGTTAGAACCAAAATTAATAGTGTATTTCAGATAAGCACACTCTTGTGATTGCTGCTATTTTTGCTTCCTGGTGGAAAGAAACTTATTTGGAGAATGCACCCTTTTGTGCTTGGTGTATTTTACTGAAAATAAGACAAAGGCAGTTTTATTTCTCTGTCTGAAGAATAGTATCCATGTTAAGCATTAGCAAGGGGTATCAACTGATACCTTTGTACTCAGGTTATTTTACTACTTTTTGAAAGCTGCTTTAAATGAGAGTGTTTCTGCAGCAGGGCCTTTTGAATGCCTTATGAATATGTCTTTTTTCCTAAGAATAATATCCTACAGAAAAAATGATTGGTTGGTCTAGCAGAGGCCTTTTGGTGCTCCTTTGTAAAATTTTAAGTCTGTTGTGTGTCAGAGGAGACAGCAGTTTCTTGTTCAGCTGGGTGAAAACACCACCTTGGTGGGTTCAGATTCTTCCCGGCTGAGCACAAACCTGTATTTATGCAGCTCTAAATTTAAAATTGCAGCACACAGGAATGAATGAATGAATGAAACTGATCTCCCTTCCACCAGGTCGTTCGGTGTTGTTGGAACAGCCACGCAAGTCTGGCTCAAAAGTCATCAGCCACATGCTCAGCAGCCACGGGGGAGAGATTTTCTTGCATGTGTTGAGCAGCTCCCGCTCAATTCTGGAAGATCCCCCCTCCATTAGCGAAGGCTGTGGTGGGAGGGTCACTGACTACAGGATCACAGTAAGGGTCTTTCTGTCCTACACTGCTGCTTCTCTCACATGACAACAGATGCAGGGCAGTAGATGTGGGAAGGAAATGTTGGAGTGGATTGCATGGTCAAACTTCCTTTGTAATAAATACCTTAATAGATATTTAGTGCAAAATACTACATTTGTTAATTGTTATGCATGCTTCATAAAATACTTTGTGTGTCAAGGAATACCTCCTTAATGCGCTAGGAGTGTTTAAAGTTAGTTCTGGTTCTAGAAAAACGTTGTTCTTGGCAAATTTCTCCTGTGGGTTAGATACACGTAGGACTATATCGTGCTTATTGTCAAAGGATAGATTGCACATGAGTGGTTTGTACAATAAATGGAGAAGAAAAGATGAAGTTGTCAGCTTTGAACCCTGATACAGAGCAGACAGTCAGCTGACGTGCATTTTGCTTATCCTTTATTTTTTTAACACATCCTTGATATCTCTTGTAAACAAGCAGAAGTTCCTTCTGGAAAAATATAACTCTTCCCATACATGAAATACCTTGCAGATCCGGAAGTCCTCCTCATGAAAACCCTTACATTGATTTGTACCCCATATTTCTGTGCCCTTGTTTTTGTGTTCTCTCTGGTTAATGCATGTCCATCTGAGAGCCAGAGGCAGGGCTGTGGTTGGTAGGGTCAGATGTGGCAGTGGGATGGTTCACAGTTAGTGATAAGCAAGGCTAAGCTGTTTAGCCCCTTCACTGAAAGTTACTTTGTTAGAGAAATGCCTAATTGTATCTTGTTTGGTTATCATTAGGATTTTGGTGAATTTATGAGGGAAAACCGATTAACTCCTTTTCTAGAGCCCAGATATAAGATCGATGGAAGTCTTGAAATTCCATTGGAACGTGCAAAAGATCAGTTAGAGAAACATACTCGTTACTGGCCTATGATTATTTCTCAGACCACCATCTTCAACATGCAAGCTGTAAGTAACCTGGGCTGTGTAAACTTTTGTTCTGTTCCTAGGTAAAGTTTCCCCTTGTCACTTGATGAAATACCAGCTCTGTTGGATGATAAATCCCTTGCCGTAAAATCAGTTTATTTTCAGCTTTATTTCTACTGGAGTAACTCTGTATTTAATGCAGTAGATTATTGGAATGCCATTTAAATAAGGTGGAATATTTGAACCTGACAGCTCCAGTGCTGCTGGGTAAAGAAAGTATCTGCTTATACTTAGGGTTAGTACTAAACTGAGGGTAAGAGGGTGGGGTTTTTGCTGTGTGTTGTTCCATTGCCTTTGAATTTTCTCCCTGTTGCTCTCCTGTGACATACACACGTTTTCTTGTTGTTCATTTCTGTTTTGCCTTGCAGGTAGTGCCATTAGCCAGTGTGATTGTAAAGGAAGCAATGACTGATGAGGATGTGCTGAATTGTCAAAAAACAATATACAATTTGGTAGATATGGAGAGGAAGAATGATCCACTGCCAATTTCAACAGTTGGTACCAGAGGAAAGGGGCCAAAAAGGTTACATGCATATATCTCTGTTTGTTGATGCTGGACTGTTTTCAGAAATACTCTGTTGACAATGTTTTCATACCAAATTTTTAAAATACAGCTAAAAGTAATACATAGTAAACGAAATGCTGTATGTGCACAACCCAAAGGCTGTGAATAGTTCACCTTTATCATTTAGGGGCTATAATAGTACTGATACTGCTGTATGTTAGGGAAGAAACCTCTATAATGCTCTTACCTAAGAATTTAAATATGTTAAAAAATATGAAATCAAAGGCAGTCATCAGGAAAGGTAAGAGATTGATATGAATTGGACAGATAAAGTGGAATAATTTCAAATCAATAAAAAGGAAGACTTAAGTATATTATAAATGAACAGTGCATTAAAATTGGGATATATTAGTCAAATCCTTTTGAAACAGTTACTTAAAATATGGGATGCTTCTTTAAAATAAGCATAGAATATCCTGATCCCTCAGTCACAAGGGATGTGTTTTGTATTTCCAAGAATTGGTTGAAAAGAAATTCAGCTCTTGATTTGCGTTCATGACTGGGAGTTACTGACAGTAATGGTGCAATTATTTTTTATTTTTTTAGCCCAGATAATGTAATAATTAATTTGCACGTCCCTGAGTGGCCCTCTGACATTGCGTTGTTAGCAAGCATCTGAGAGATTTCACAAGTGCCTTTTGGCAGTGAGATCTTGTGGAACAATATGATTTCAATGGACATAATCCATTTCAGTTTAAACTTTACTCTGGGTGTTAACTGGGCAATATTGATGTGGTTTCAAGGATGGAGTAATCCCAGGTGGAAGGACCTCCAGTACAGGAGGACAGATAATCTCTTTGGAGTTATATTTGGTTTGGGAGTTCTTTTTTTGTTTCTTCAGGTCTGCATTCACTCAGTGGTTTAATGATTTTGGTAATCCTTCACATAACCTGTTTTTCCTGGCCTTTTTAGGGACGAGCAGTACCGTATTATGTGGAATGAGCTGGAGACCCTTGTCCGAGCACACATTAACAACTCTGACAAACACCAGCGAGTCCTCGAGTGTCTCATGGCGTGCAGGAGCAAACCCCCCGAGGAGGAGGAGCGCAAGAAACGAGGCAGAAAGAGAGAAGACAAAGAGGACAAGTCAGAGAAGTTGGGCAAAGACTATGAATCAGATAAGCCATGGCAGGAATCAGAGAGGTACATTTCCTAAAGCGAAACCAAACTGTAGCATAACTTTTGTTCTTAGTTGTTGACCACCTAGCCAGGTGTTGCAGCTTGAGGAGTTCCTGCTATTGGACTCTATCATAACCACACTACCTGTTAGGTATTAAACTGGTTTGTGGGAATCTAAAGCACGGCTGAAAATGTGGAACAAGCAGTTGTTTTCTTTTAAGCTGTAGATAGTTTAGTGTTCAGGTTGATTAAACAACCCAGCTTGATTTGGCTGTTCTCTTCAGCTGAACATCAGGATTAATGTCCGTTTACCTCCTGTCTGTAATTCATGTTGTTACTGTAGCTTGTCTGAGTGGTAAGCACCTGTCAGTCTGTTCTGTTTTCCTTCTTTCAAACTACTTTCTAAAGAGATCCCAGAAACTCATGGTAATAAACTTAATTTGCATGTGTTTTGTACATGCTGAATCATTTAGGATAGGAGGGCTTTTTCATCTACATTGCTGTCACCATTCTGATGACATTCCATGCCTTCCTGTGTATGATCATTACTACAACTTTGCTTTCACACCTGGAACAGAAATGGGGACTGAGATAAAAGGGATTTGGTGTAGAATGGGTCTGAATTCACCTAGAAAAGATAGTAGGGAATTGTATGGTATTTCTATATGTATTTATTTTTATCTAGTCTTTCCTTCAAAATTCAGATATCAATTGTCTCAACAACTGAAGTGAAACTATGTATTGAGAACCTTCCCTTTATGTAAGGCTTTATCCAGAGAATTATTTGGCTAGAATTCCCTATTTGTCACTCTTCCAAGGGGTCAAAAGAAATTTTCTTATGGTATGGGTCCTATATAATTTTGAGGAGTACAGAATGGTATCAAGAATTACGTCCTGCTCAAGCATATTTTTCCTCACCCTTTTCCTTCTGTCAAAAAGGTTAAAAGGTCTTCTGGATCGGGAGAAAGAAGAACTGGCAGAAGCTGAAGTTATCAAAGACTCCCCTGATTCTCCTGAGCCCCCCAACAAAAAGCCTCTCATTACAATGGATGAAATGCCCACAGTTGAAAAGGCAAAAGGTAAACCAGAACAACTGCAACAGATTATTTCTTTTAAAGGTAGATGTTGTTTCATCAGTCTGTGTTTTCTAAAGTAATGAGGTGAATCATTTTGGAGTTAAAGCTAAGTCAATGAAGACCATGTTTAATTAAATGCTAGATGTTGAGAAATTCTTGAAAAACATGTTAACCTCACCAGGTCTGTGAAAAAAGGGGGATACCAAGACACTGTGTGGGTCTGCTGATAGACTCTTGGGTTGACAGGGAGTTGGCCAAGTTCCTGCTGGTGCTGTTTGAGCTTCTGTATGTGAGAAATGCTGTTTGAGGGCAGGTATCAGAAACCATTGTCTCCAGCTAATAAATACCAACTCGCCTAAGCAGTGCAGTTGGTAGAATGGGCAGTTCTCACTGACTTCTCTTCCTTCGTATGAATTATATTTTATCACAGTGGCTGAGCTGATGCTTAGATTCTGCATTTACACCAGAGTCCATCTCGCGTGCAGCAACTCCTCAGCCATTATCACTTGGCATATTTTGTATTTATTTAGCCCCTCTTGTAAGGTTGTTCAATATCAGTGGTTTTAGTTTTAACATGTTGTGTCACCATAATCTGTAATTCCTTTAAGATCTTATAATGATGTAATGTTAATTCAAAAGTTTAATCACTTAGACTCTTTTTACTTACAATTTTAGGGCCAATGTCCTTGCTGTCTTTATGGAGCAACAGAATTAATACTGCCAACTCTAGGAAACACCAGGAATTTATTGGGCGGTTGAACTCTGTCAACAACAAAGCTGAGCTGTATCAACATCTGAAAGAAGAAAATGGGTTTGTATCAAGAAATGCATTGCTACCCATATCTTGGCAGTAGTCGGTGTGGAGCTTCGATAGATCACAGCATTAGATAGATCACTACTCTTTTGATGATTAAAATGTCTAAATACATTCCTTTGCTTCTCAGCTTTGATAGAGAGCCACAGCAGTTTTCGCTTCTCTCTTTGCATCTGTGCTGAGCAAGGCTGACTGCTGAGAGCTGGGCTTCCCTGTGCTTCAGGGATTGCCCTTGCAGCAAAACTCTTATTAAACTTCAGGGGGTTAAACAGTAGCTGAGGTTTTTTGCTTGATTTAGCTTCCAAAGGAATGGCTGATAGAGAAATATTGTTGATGATAGAGTGGTTGAATCTTAGGCTATGCTGTAATGAAGTTGACAGTAGTCCATTTTCTACGAAAAATACTGGAAAACCAAACCAGCCTCCTCTGAAGAAAATCAGATGATGGTAGACAATGATCATGTAAGAGGGGTGAAAATTAAGTCCTTGAAACAAATTGCCAAAGCTCAAGTTTTCAAAATGGATTCTCTAGTTACATGAATATTCTCCAGTCACATCAATATTTTGTCTTTTGGTGAGGTTGGTAACGGATGGCTTTTCACAGCTGAAATGTATCTCTGCAGAAACCTTTCCTTTATGTACTGCTTGCTGCTTAAAGAAGTATTAAGAGGAGAAAAGATTGCATATGTTGGGGTAGGGAGAGACAGGACAGTCAGCGAAGTAAAAAATATTTATGAAAGCATTTAAATCTGTTTTTTTTTTTTTTAAACTGTTGGTTACTCTTCCAGTAACAAGCCTTACCAATTGTGTCCTTGCCTTTCAGAATGGAAACGACAGAAAATGGAAAAGCAGGCCGGCAGTGAGGATTAATTCTGTTTCTTGGGACAAAACTTGGCCAAATTGCAAAAATATTTAATGCTGGAATTGCTCTTGGTACTGTTTCAATACAATTGTATAGCTCTGGTTTGATTGGTTTTTACATTTTTCTAGTCCTATTTTTGCTATGAAGTATGAAATCTGCATATCACGTTATACAAGCTGTGTGCAAATAGGAGCTTTCCTGAAGCGTTTTCCAGTCGTGCTTTAGGATGAAGAAAACCTCTGCTGCCATGGAGTAAATCAAGTAATCTAAAGTGTTAGTCAGCTTAAAGTCCTCACCCAGAAGTATTGGATACTTTTCAAAATCAGTGATGACTGCCTAAAAAAAAAAAAAAAAAATTCAAGTAATTTATAATAAGCTGGTAACATCGTTAATTTTGGTTCATGAATACTTTTTATTTATATGAGGATTCCTCAGGAGTTCAGAATTATGGAAAAGACCGCACACTGAGTACCCAGATACTGAGCTGAGAGAGTGCCAGTCTTGGTTTTCATCTGAGGGGTGGGAGGGTGAGGGGTTTTACAGATAAAAATTGTTGGTTTAAGGACTTTTAAAAAATGGAATGGAAATGGTCTTTAGAAAGCAAAGCCTTTCAGGTTGTTGTGTTGGAGTTAAGGCTTTGTAAGCAAAAGTACAATAAAATTTTTTGCTAATAATTATTTTTTTGATGAAGTGTGTTCTGTAAGATACTTGTGGTTATATATCTGAGAGACTGAGTATGAATGGCTGTGAAATGAAAAAGATCACGATGTCTGTGATCTGATCCCTTGTGAAATTTTGGGTTGTTTTCCACATGGGCTAAGGAAAGATGAATTACTGAGCTCTCCATGTGTGTCAGCCTTCCTTGGATCTGCATCTGGCTTCTGTAAGCAACCGAAGGGCTCGCAGATTGGATATCTTACAGTTGATCTGAGACACATCTTTGAGATTTTCTAGAACAAAATATATTCATATTCACTTGCAATTTAAATATTCCAGTTTGTGATGTATAGATCTGAACACAAATATTCTTCACTTAACATTTGTAACTGAATCCTTTTTTCAGCCGTGCTAAAGTACCACGAATAATTTCAAGGTGATTATTCACCCACTCTGGTGCAGGTGTGTTTTCTGTTAAATGATTTTAGAACCGTTTTTACAGAGTGATTAAATAGTACTTGCATGGTAATATTTTCTATCATATTGTAAAATATTTGTAGCTTTTACAGAAGCAATGTGTAACTCTTGGAGATCCTAGTTGAAAGACTATTTTTACTACTTAATTGAAAACAGAATGTCCTGCATCACCACATCTCTTGATATCCTTGCTGAAATGTTCTGATGGAGAAAACTGCCACAAAATTATTGCTTCTCATAACTTTCTGGGTTGTTTTAATGAGATTTTACTGCATATCACTCTGGATGTTTCTCTTGCTTACTAGAGGAGTTTTTAAGTCTGGAAGCTTGGGGAGCATGTAAATGTCAGCTCTGCAGTTTGCTAGGCTGGAGAGTTAGGGCTGAAAAGCTTATCCTGTGCCTTGGGAATTGTGTGTTACATCTCATGTGCCACTAATATTCAGCTGCACTCCTTGAAAATGTGCACAGGAATTAAATACTTCATTAGCAGAAGAGAAATTTAATAGCACCTGCTACTAAAATATGTTTACTAACTCCATTCGCCACATTGGGAGCATCTGCCAGGTCAGACTGGTGACTAAATGAGCAGGGCTTGGTGACTGTGGGTCTGTATTTTACGTACTTGAAGAGTCTTACAGGGACACAAGAGACTGCAAGGGCTGATGTCTGCAGTTCTGGAAAGGACATTCCATATTCCTCTCCCAGCCCGCATAGTGGTACTGGTGCTGCTTTGCTCCTGTTTCACTCTGCTCTCAGGTTTAGGGAAGGTTTTGTCAGCTCTAAAAAGAGTTTACAGATTAAAATTGGAAGTTATGGATTAAGTAGTTTAATCCATAATTATGTAATTGCAAAATGCAGTTCATAATTAAATTAGGAATTGCATTTTGTATATGATCATCTGTTAAACTGTAAGGATTTCAAAATGTTTGAAAAGTCCTTAGAAATTCTTCTGCAGAATTTTAGGAATTCTCTGTGGTTCTTGAACTGTCCCAGGTGGAAGCAGACAAGAGACAGTTTTACTGTAAAGAAGGCAAGCCTGGGACTTTAAAATGTATCTTTGAAGGTATATTGCATCAAATTAACTAACAGGAGGAGTTCAGTAGCTACCATAGCCTTTAGAAATGCTACATATGATGTATTTATAGAAACACTGAAAAAAGTTTTGAAAGATTGAAAGGACAGAGACAATGTCAGACATTTTTTGAAAACTCTCGAATTCCAAGATGGCCTAGAGACTCCAGGGTTGTAGCACCTCTGAATTTCAATGGAAACATCATGTTTTGTGGTGGTCCTTCTGTGACAGTTCTGCCTCTTCTATGTAAAATGTGTATTTACGAATCAGGGAGACATAAATGAGTGAGATTTGCTCAGCACTGACTGTCACTCCTCATTCCCACCAGCATCAGCTTGATGTGTATTTTCTTCTGACTTCCACAGGGTTGTAATTCTACCCCTTCACCAGGAGATCCCTTTGCCTGCTTCACTTGGGTTCTGCTTTTGCCACTGCCTCTCTGTCAGGTGTAGGTCAAATCTGTTCTATTCTAAATTGAAACTTGGTAAAAAACACTAAGTGCTTAAGGATAGGACCTTGTAATGCAATTTGTCTTTTTGTAGATTTGCTCTTAATACCATTTAAAAGTTTCTAAAACTTAAACCTCTGGATGTTGCCCTGGTCGTGGTGGGTGGTCAGAGCCTCTGGATAGTGGGGAGGGAGTTGGTATTTTGGTGGCTGGAAAGGTGGTGTGATGTGAGGGATTGGCCTGGGACACTGCTCATGGGAGGGAAGTGGTCCTGAAGGTGAGGTCCATAATGGGGGTGAAGGTGAAGCCCTGCACTCGTGTACAGCGGCTTTGCGAGGTCTCAGGGCATCCAGTTCCACATCAGCATGGCTTAGCTGCGAGTTTGTCTGAACCATCACAGGCTGTGATCCAGGAATCCTCCTGGGACACCTGCAAAGCCAGCACACCACTACTGCCAGCACCACGCCAGCAGTGGCACAAACACTGCTCAGTAAGGCACGAGGGCTCCTCCTGATCCTGGAGTCGTTCTTGGCTTGGAGTGTCGGCCCAGCGCTGCTGCAAGGCCTGGGGAACGGCTTAGTGCTGGCAGGGCAGTCCTCACTATAGGAAATGCTGAAAGTCACATCGATTCTGTACTCTGGCAGCATTGCTTGGATGAAGTGTGGGCTCACAGACCCATCTGGCACTCTCAGTTTCTCCAGTGCCTGCTGGATTTCGTCTTTCCCGCACCAGCCGGAAGATCTGTTGGCACTTGCACACAGCGAGCTGTTGTACCAGGAGATGACTGTGGAGCCGGGCTGGAGAGCTGTCAGCACGATGTCTTTGGGGCTGCTGGAGTTCAGGAAGAGGGAGAGCTTCTCCAGGAACAAACCCACCCTTTTCCTCTCCCTCAGGAAAGAGGAGTAGCTGTTCTTGATCCGCACGGTGAAAAGGTGGCACGGTACCTCGGGGAGCTTCAGGAGCTCGATGGTGAAGGATTCCCAGGCTGTCAGACCTCCGGAATCCGTGGCAGACAGCACAAACTCCTGAGGGGAATACTGGAAGTCAATCTCCAGGGGATAGCCATGCATGGCCTGCTGGGAGGTGTTAAACTGCAGCCAGCTCTCGGATTCCGATGGAGAGTCGTCAGCTGGGAGGATTTGTAGAGATAATTGAGTGGAGTTGCCATCTTCCTTGTCATAAAATGTGTTGACAGGTACAGGGAAAAAGAACAGGCATCCGATGGTTGCTGTTAGGAATTTAATGGAATGAACAACCTTTGGGGAAGTGTTTGCTTGCCCTTTAGAGAGGAGGGAGAAAAGGGAGGGAAATAATTAGGAGGAAAAAATTGCTATCTCTTGCTGAGTGATGGCAAAAAAATCTTGTCAGCCTCAGGAGTGTGGAGTGTGCTGAAACTGAAACTTGTAACAGTAAAGTCTTGTCCTTGATCACATCTTAACCTCATTTGTTAAACATATTTAGATATCTGTTTATTTAAAGAGCTGTAAATATCCTCAACACTGTTCTATCTAGTCCAAAATATTAGTCAGGTCTTGCATAGCCCCTTCCCAAACAATAACATCTAATTCTAGTAACTTTTACATGGAAATACCACAACATGGTATTGTTTCATTTCCTATTTCCAACATTAATCATGGATTTTTTTGTTTGGGGATTTTATGAGAGTATGGGTGCCTGGGATGGGATTGCTGTGAGTGCTGCACGTCTGCCTGGTTTGGAGAGTTCCAGAGAATCTGGGAGTGGACACCAGGTAAACTGGAGGATGACAAAGTGTGGGGACAAATTTGAAAGGAAATCTCCTCTCTGTGACTGTCAGGTGAAGTGTGCTGCCAGGCTCAAGAAGTGAAGGATCATGACACGGAGTTCTTGCAGCTTGTGACAAAAATGGTCCTTTCTTCCTGCCATTTCTGCATCTTGTGTATTTGTGCTTTCTACGCTTTATGGTAAGGACTAGTAAAATCATGCCATATTATCCTCTCTTTACATATTACCTAATGTAAATATTAGGGAGGGATTAATTCAGGACACGAATATTTAGGTCATGATAATCTGAGGACTGCATGGGTTCTGGTACAGGAAACCAGAGACACCTTGCAGGCTGGATGAAAAGGTTGATGGCAGCTGGGTTCAGAAGCAAGAACAGAAAAGAAAACTTGTTTTTACCTTGGGTTACAGTCTGCAGCTCTTGTGAAGCAGAAAATGGAGGAAGAATCCATGCACTTTCCACAAACTGTAGTCTTTCAGATGAGGGAAACAGCCAGGTGCTTGGATCCAGGTGTGATGGCAGCAGTGTCTCACCTACCTCTGTGAAAGTGAGATCATCATAGTTTAAGGTGAAAGATCATTTAAATCTTTGTAAAAGGAATCTTATGTCAATAAGATGTTACAAGGTTGGGAATACAATTTAAAAGCTTTTATGGCATGTGATTGAAGAAAGACCTTTGCCAGTTTCCACCAGCACAGGAAGGACCATGGGAAGCAGGCTGGAGTTCAACCTCCCCTTTAAAAAATGAGGGAATGCAAGTGGCTTCTATCTCTGCAGAAGAAAGATTTTTTTTTTAGTATTTCTACATGGTCTGTGCTTGCAAGAGTGCTAATAACAGTATTGTTTTAGGGCTGTATTGTCCATCTGTGGGCTTTGACAGATCACAGAATCAAAGAATGGCCTGGGTTGGAAGGGACCTTAAAGCCCATCCAGTTCCAACCCCCTGCCGTGGGCAGGGACACTTTCCACTATCTCAGGTTGCTCAGAGCCCCATCCAACCTGGCCTTGGGCACTGCCAGGGATGGGGCAGCCACAGCTTCTCTGGGCACCCTGTGCCAGGGCCTCACCACCCTCACAGGGAACAATTTCTTTCTGATATCCAATCAAAACCTCCTCTCTGTCAGTGTGAAGCCATTCCCCCTTGTCCTGTCATTCCCCACATGCTCTTGTAAAATGGTCTCTCTCCAAATGACGCTTGCTGGGACACCTGATTGCAAACCTAAATACCCTAGACTACACTTTTAGGCTTTGGGTACAGCCTTAACGTAGGTCTAATAAGGTTTTACAAATAAGATGGCTCTGAACGGCATTAACAAGGCTCTGAATTCTGCACACCGTAACTTTATATGTACATTTTTACAGATTTAATGTAAGGTGATTCAGGCATCATCCCACAAATTTACCCAACTGGCACTACAAACAAACAATCTCTGTTGTATAGTATACACTTAAGCCTGAGTCACAGATTCATACAGTTGGAGAAGGCAGACTAAAAAGTGGGTCTGGCCTGATTCTTTACTCCACAGGATACTCAACTACTTCTGTGTCATTTTTGATAAATATTTATTATTTGGTTCTTAAAAACCCTCCACAATGTTCCTCAAGCATCTCTTCTAATGTTTTATTATCCTTACCGTGAGAGAGTTTATCTAATGTCTAACTTAAATCATCTTAACTGCACTTGAAGTTCGTTAATGCTGTGTTAGTTCTCCAGGGATTCTGAGAAGGCTTCTTTCATCTTTTAAGCAAAATATTATAGAAACCTATGTATTTTCTCAGTCTTCTAGACTAATAATTGCAGTTTGATAGGTTTTCTAGACTTCTGACCACCCTTGTGTTCCTTTGGAGCTTTTTTAAGGGTCCACATCTTTCCTTAGATAGGATGACCAAAGCTGGGCCTGATAATTCAGCTGAGCTGTTATCTGCTCCCAGCTGAGCAAAAAAAATTGCATTCCCTTATTGGGAAGACGGCTGCTGGCACATCCCTAGGGCAGGGAAATTGTACTTCTGCACAAGAAACTGTATTGAACTGTTCTGGCAGGACTCAGGGCAGGAAAGAGGAGAAAAGGAGAGTCAAATCTTAAACATACCCAGTATGCTGCCGGGCAGGCGAGAAGTGGCATTAAATAAAGTCACCAGAGGTGCTTCTACAGCATCTGGCTTGATGTGTGACTCCAAGGTAAGCTCGGTGACATTTGGCAAAATCCCACTTGTTCCCAGATCTTTGTCTGAAAGCAATTCCTCTGTTCCACTGGATAAAATCCTTGTGGGTTGTGGCTCTGTTCTGAGCATGCTGCTGCTGTAATAAAGAGGGAATGTATTTGTTGGTCTGGATAACCTGGACGTGTGAAAGGCAGAAAAGTCTTCTGGCACAGTAAGAACTGGAGTGGTGTCAGGGTGGGACAGAGTGATCAGACTTGGTTCATCAGGTGCTTCAGCTTCACCAGGGACAGTGCTGGTTAATGTGTGAGGAAAGCTGGCTGAGGCTTCAGGACTGAAAATCAATTTGGAATAGGGGGTCTGTGCTTCTCTCTGGGCTACAGAAGAAGCTGTGCTTTTCCCTCCAGCAAATGAAAAGCCACTGAGCTGTGGCGTAGTCATAGAAGGTTTAGATTGAAGTTCACAGCCATTAGTGAACGCTTGGTTCAGACTGCTTCTTGCTACAACAACTGTGAATGTGTTATCAATTGGAGATGTGAAGCCAGACAAAGTTGTGGCCCTTACTGAAGCTTTTTGGAACAGTGAAGGGAGTGCTTCTGGAGAGAGGGATGCACCAGAAAGCTTTTCAAGTTCTGCAAAGTGGCTTTTTGCCTCATTGCTGTAATCTGGCACTTCTGATACTGACATTGCTCCTGGCAAAAATGGGTGTAATTCTGTCTTGGGAGAAAATGCCACTGCTGAGCTGTGAGGCCATTCCTGAAGAGCGTTCATCACCCATGGCCTGGAAAGCTGCTCTGTGCCTGAAGTGACGTCCTGTAGGAGATGATATGTGGATATCTCTGATTTACTGGAAAGGAAATTGGAGTCTGTCTCAGGCACATGGGGCTCTGGCTGCTCTATCAGCAAGGATGTACCACAAGCTCTAGCAGGCAGCACTTCCAGTTCAGAGAAGAGAAGCCTAGTTTCGGTCATCAGTGAAGGTGAAAGATCTGGGAAATGAGAGTCTGCAAAGATAATGGTTACTGCGGGCTTAGCTGGCATGTCCCATGCTGAGTCCATTTCTAAGTTGACCAAGCTTTCTTGACTTGCAAGGTGCATATTATTCTGCATCTTGTAACTTGCCGTGGTTATACTTTCTGCAGAGAAAGTTGATAAGCTCTGAGTAGGTGGTAGCACAAGTGGTGTGAGTAACTGGCTTGGCACAGCAAAGAACAAAGGCCTGGAAGCTTCTCCTGTAGCTGGTCTCTGGGTAATTCTAGTTGGTTGTAATGCAGGTGTTGGTGTGATCATTAATCGCCTGTGGTGTAGTCTTGGAGACTTTCTTTCATATTCCCCTCTCCTGAGTATTCTCCAGCCTGCAATTTCATACCCTAGCAGCCGTGAGAGGTGATGTGAGTTCATGTTGTGCTGCAGGACCTGGGTGAATTCATGGAGCAGAGCAAATCCTCCACACGTGATGGGCCAGGAGAGCCCCACGTAGTGGCTGCTGGTGGGGTCGATGTGCCCGGTGTCCTCAGCCAGGACGTGTGAGCCCCTGGCTGCTGGGCCTGGGTGCTGCAGCAGGGTTAGCAGGGAGTGGTCCAGGTGCAGGTACTCAGCCATCCTGCACACCATGGACAGGCGCTCCTGGACTTCCAGAGCTTCTGCACCGGCAGAGAGAATGATTTCAGCAGAAGTGACGGGAGCTTCCTTCCCACACCTGACATTGAAAGTCCAGAATTAGAGTGGTTAAGAGGAACTCTTTTTACCCCTCCCTGTTTTTGTGAAGATCTCTGTTTGAATTTAGTCGATCATTGTTCAAAATTTCACCTCTTACTCCAAAACTTTCTTCTCCTTGAATATATGAATGTTTCCCATTCCACTGACTTCACTGTTCACTAAGTTTGATCCCACTGCTTGTGCAGAACACAGCAGCATGGTCTGAATTCCCCAAACACTGTTCACATTTCCACAGCAGGAAAAAATCCATCCTGCATCAATTAGGGAGCACCCATGTCTTTTTTTTTAAAAAACATTTTTCCCTCCCCTCACTGATAAGAGCAGAAGCCATAGAGGCCAGCAGTACTCACTGGTAGCTGTTTGGCATGTTGTTCAAATTCTGCATTTCCAAGGATAAACTGCTGTCCTGCACGTGGATGGTGAAATTTCCAGCAGCCCTCAGTGCTCCCTGGGCAGGCACCCCTCCAGAGGCAGCAATGTTGAGCAGGTACACTCCTCCCTCCCCTGCCATAGGCAGCCCTTGCAGCATGTTTGTTTTGGGGTTGAATTCCAACCATTTTGGCAAATCTGCACCACTGGCTAAAGCGACCTGCTCCGTAAGAGGATGGCAGAGAAACAGAATTAGTGATAGGAAATGGTGTTACTACTCCAGTTTTCCATACTGTTAGGTCTAGCTGGACGAAAGTTTAGAAACAGCCACAACTGATCCATTTGAAAATCTTAGAAACCACAGTGCCTTGTTTTTTTATGCAGTGCTTGTTTTGGGTGTTTTTTAGCATAGTGGAAACACTTCTTGTCCATTTCCAAGACCTTGCATTCTTTAGACTGCAGGTAGATAAAACACATGTGCATGTAGGTTGTGTATTTGCTCGGTAGGGAACTGCTGCATTAGCAGCGAATGATGGTGAGATTTTTGCCATCAGTTCTACCGGTTTCTAATACATCTGAGGCACTCTCTACAAGGAGATTTTTAGCGATCTCATTTTAAACATTAAGTGAATGTCTTTGCTGCAGGATTGTACCAGGAAATGTATTGAATAGCATTACCTTGTACTGAGTTATCGTTCCCTGAAAGGCAAATGCTGGCACTGGATAATAGAATATTTTTCCCATGAGGACAGTTGCATCTGGGATTATTCCTTGCAGGCTCTTTGTCTCTTCCCATCTGTTATTCAGTCCCTTGGCAACCTCAGCAGGGCAGCTCACACAGACAGACAGCAGCGCAAAGAGAAAAGGGAGCAGGGGCAAGACCCTCAGCCCTGGGAGCACAGGGGACCCCAAGGCAGGAGAGCTGTGCTGGGTGTGCCCTGGGTCCCTGCAGGCATCATCCATCCTCATCCAGTGCCGCTGGCAGCCGGGTGCTGCTACTGGAGCTGTAGGGGAAAGAGAAAACCCAAACCCATGGGCACATGCGCCTCAGATCAGCCAGTTCCATCTCCCAGGGAAGCAGAACACTGCCAGATGTCTGAGGCTTCTCACTGCACTGGTTACAGCCCTGCTGGTCTCTCTGGGCCACACCGACATTTGGGGAGGGCTCTGGGCTTTAAGAAGCCTCGGTACTCACCATCGCTGCTCTGTTCAGCCGAAGGATTTCCATGGGCAAACAACACGTAGCACAAAGCTGGTTCATGATGCTTTTTAACCCAGTTGCCTTCAGTCTTGCTGTTGCTCCCATCTCTGTTTCTGTTGTGATAAAAGCCCACTCAGAGGTGGAATGCTACACTAGGGCCTCATCAGGGGGGGCTCCAACATATGGTGTAGGGCAGAGCCAGGTGAGCAGTGCAGTAACCTGACCCGCCAGGATTTTGTGGTGTAGTGGTAGCAAAGGGAAAGGTGAGTATGGCAAATGGCATTGATCGTGGGTACAAAGGCAGGCTGAAACTCACTGTCCTTTGCTCTGTAGCATCAAGGGCTGGAATTTGATTTGCTGCGTTTGATGCCGCTCTTCAAGAGAGGATAAAAGCAGTAATAAGGGCTCTCATAAACCTGTGAGCGGCTTCCAGCTTTTAGATGAGCAGTGCACACAATACGCTTGGCCTGTCCTGCTTAGGACAGCTTTATTTAAAAGCATACAAGAAGAAAATCACATTTACTAGCCCAAATGGTACAACTGAGAAAGCATGGATGATGTTTTGGAGCCAGATGACTGCAGCAGCAGGGCAGGGAGTGCTCCTTTCTTGGTACAGCTCTGACAGCAGGATGGCTTGAAAACCACAGCCTGTTTTGCTACAAACTCAGTGGCCATTTATCAAGGAATCAGGTTTTGCTCTGCTGGTTTTTAACAAGTATTTTCTTCCTTCTGTTTGTGGATGTGTTTGCAGTAGTTGCCAAGCTTTCTGTGGTGCTCCATTGCGCAGATCCCTTCCATTTTAGCCACGAGTGGAGTGTGCTTTGCATGCAAGAAGCAGTGATGCAAATCTTACATAAAGACAAAAATTGTGTGATATCTACCAAAAGACAATGGCTTGCTAGAGCCTGCAGTGTGTTCCTATACTCTGGAAAAAACAGAAACCCACTTGCCCTACTGATAGGCGTGCAGTGCTTGATGTTATTGTCTGCTTTTGGCCAGAGATGAATCTTTATCCAGCAAAGTCTGTTTCCCTTGCTACCATGATTGGCTCTGAATAAATCAAAAGTTTGCATTTCTTTGATTATGTTCAGCTGTGCTGAGAAACAAGTTGCTACACTCACCTCTCCATTTTTCACTGTCAACATTTCCCGTGCTCCTTTCTCCTGCAATCCCTGAAAACAATGACAAGTCCTCATCCACTCCTTATGAAAAGAGGGAAGAGGTAGTGGGGCAGAAGTTCAAGTTGGAGATGAGGACTTTTATTCAGGGAATATCATTCTTATGCAAGGGAATGGGTGCTTGACAGCTGACTAATCCCTCCTAATGAATTCGCCTCCTGAGAGCTGAGTAAATATTGCCATGTAACCATGCATGAATCATCAGTGTCCTCTGAAATGATGGGAATACTCTGAGATGCCTTGGTTGCTGTGAGCTGACAGTAGTCCAAACCATCCCTGGAAGGGCAACATATGCCCAGTTCAGGGATCCAAAGCCTATGGACACACCTGTGTTTCAGGTGGGGGAATGCCAGTGAGTGTTTCACCTATTTGGGCCCTGTCCCTCCTTAGTAACATTTGTCCTTCTGGCTTTGACAGCAGCAGACATCGTGTATTTACTCTGTAGTGTCAGGTGAGGCAGAATATTTTCACACTGCTTGCTGTCATGATGTTCTGGGTATAAACTTACTGAAACCTCACATGAATGTGCAAGGGCTTAAAAGAATTAAATTTTTAAAATTTCTCTGGACCCTCCCTGTAATCCTCACTGTTGTATAATTACTGAGCTCATAATGAATTGCTCTTGCTAAATTGCAATGGAGGCATGTGGTAGTCTGTTGGGTAAATGCCTTTCGATAAAAACAAAAATGAGAGAGTGGGAGAGAGACTTCATACAAAAGCACGTAGTAACAGGACCAGGGGGAATGGCTTCAAGCTGCAAGAGGGTGGGTTTAGATTGGATATCAGGAAGAAATTGTTCCCTGTGAGGGTGCTGAGGCCCTGGCACAGGTTGCTCAGAGAAGCTGTGGCTGCCCCATCCCTGGAAGTGTTCCAGGCCAGGTTGGATGGGGCTCTGAGCAACCTGGGATAGTGGAAGGTGTCTCTGCCCCTGGCAGGGGATTGGAACTGGATGGGCTTTAAGGTCCCTTCCAACCCAGGCCATTTCATGATTCTCTGAAACTATTCCAAATGTCACTCTCTGTCTAAGTGCAGGGAACTTGGCAACAGATGTAGCTAATCCAGAAACAAGGACTACTGGCTTGAGGTATTTATTTCCCAAGAACCAAGAAATATCAAAAGTTTTATGGAATAACTTCATTCTCATGTGATTGCATGACCAGGGCGCAGAGATAAAGGTGGGAAACTGTAATCCAAAGCTCAGCTGAATCAAACAGAATCTTTTGGGGCACCTGTAAGTACTCGTAAAGACGAAAATAACTTACTTATTTTGCTTCACTTCTAGCTTTAGACACTTTTTCCTACAAATGTGTGCTACATTTATATAAATGCAATTCTGAAAATGGGGAAAGAAACACCCCTTAATCCTTATCTGAAACACCAAAGGACACAGCTGAAGGATACGCTATCTTCTGTTTTCTTTTGGAGTGATCTTGTAAAATGGAAATTGTGACTGTCTTGTTTCCCTGTGCTGCCCCTGCCTAAGGCACTCTCTTGTCATTCCTTCTTAGAGGAAATGTGGAACAAATGTCCAATACTTCTCTGTCCATGTTCAGCAAGCCTGCTCAGCACGTTTTAGGGTCTCCTGCAACATCCCAAATAGCCTAGAATGGTTCAACTTCACAGCCTATAACACAAAGGTAATGTTTTTTTGATTAGGTTATTTTTTGTATCTATTAAATCCCCAGCACCTGGAATTGAGTAATTTCTTGGCAATTTTAACTTTCTTTCAAGTCTCTTTGATATTCCAGCCCCCTCCTCTGCTGCAAAGGAAATTTAGATCTTTTCCCAGTAGCTCCAGAAAACTCAGCAAGCAGAAGGTGACTTCAGAACTGTCTGATTCATTATTTTTGCAATGTCTGAAGCTGGCAGTGCTGGCAGCCCTGGAATCCATACATTGATAACTTGCCAAGCAGTTTCAGAATGGTTTGTGTGGACATAACAGGAAGCCTGGTAGTAGCACATGTTCTGCTGAATTGTCCAGTATGAGTTTCCCACCTTTGACTTCCATTAAATTCCAGGAAAAGCTTCCTGTGTTGGAGTTGCCTAGAAACCTGTGGAGATATGCCTGCAAATTGGCTGTTGGTGCATCGAGTCTCATGCAAAATGTGGGAGATGTTTTTGCTTGGACTGTTGCAATTAACATATTGCCTGTTTCTGGAAGGCAGAATCCTGGAAACTTGGTGTTGGGAAAGACAGAAATTAATATGGTGGAAGAAAGGAGCCTGTATGTTATAACCTGTGCGTCACAATCATGTCACTCCCGTGTTGCCAAATGCAAATTAATTAGAAAGTCAAGGTTTTGGTATATGGGATAAGCATCAGAAAAAGGGTTGGGTTTCTTTTCATGCCTTTTCTTCAAAATAATAATGCACCCCCTCCTCACCCCCAATTTTATTAATTTTAATCATGCTGGTGTTTTATCTTTAAGTGGCTGCCTCAGGTTTTATTTTTTTTTCTCTTATTTTAAAACAAATGGGAGAAAGAGTGGAAAGGACAAAGGCACAACATCTGAGGGAAAGCTGCTTCTTAAACCTTGTCTTTACTTGCTTCTATTTCTCATTCTGCGTAGCAGTGGGAAAGTATTTTCACTTCCCACCCCACTTCCCTCCCAAACCCTTATGTTTCCTCTGAGAAATTGTCTACGTGGGAAAGTTTAAACATGAAAGTCAAGGGATGATTTTATACCAAGGTTAAATTTTGTTTTAACTACCCATGTGAACACTGTTGTTTTGCTACAAGCATTCTCCCCCCCAAATTATGGTTTTATTTTTCTCTTTAAAGCTCAGTTTAAGACATTGCAAACTGATTAAACTGATCAGGAAAAGGTTGTACTAAAAGGACTCAGGCACTTACAGAGTTACAGCTACATATCTAGCAGATAAAGCTTTCCTGCTCAGACAAGCCCTCACTGTTTCATCTTAGCTGTTTTTTTTCCTGGGGAGGGCTAAAAAGTGAGAAGAAAGAATTTACTTCAGTGATTTCACTTTCTAAAGCGCCATCTTTTTGTCTTCCATTTCAGCTTCTTAGAAAATGAGGAAAACGGGTTAAATTCAAAATGTCTTTTTTTTTTAAAAGAAAGATCATATTTTCATAAACTTTAAAGTAATATTAAATTTTGGCCTTTTCAAAGTTATTAGTTATTTAATAATTCCTTTAAGGGAAAGATCACTAGGTTGGCCTGAATAAAGATGCTCTGTTGTAGGAAGGTTTTGTTCGTAACACTGTGCGCTGTGGGAAGGGAGGTGGGAGAAGGTGCTATAGCTGTTCATAAAGCAGGGCTTTTGCCTTTACACCTGTTAAATTCATTGTGAGACCTAAAAACCTTTAAAACCTCATTAAAACTGCATCTCTCTCTAGCTGTCAAAACCAACATGGGCTGTCACTTCAAAAGGGATTTTAGAAATCCTATTAGCCGATACCACTCTGAGCTGTCCTCTGTGGCAAAAGGAGCTATTGGCTGAAATCTTCGGGCAAAGTCTTCGTTGTTGTTTTGGTTTTTTTTCCTTCTGCCCTTTTTTTGGTCAAATGGAGGAGTCTAAGCAGAGCTGAGGTTTGCACAAACCCCAGGGCAGGACGAAGGCTGGTGTGCCAAGCTCCAGCCTCGTGTGATTTTTCAAAAGGGGGTGGGAAATGTACCAAACAAGTAGCACAAGGTTTACAATGGCCGGGCTGACAGGACCTTATTTATGGCTCCTGCTGCTGCTCCCGGGCCCAGCCTTTGCATTCAGCCGGCATGGCTGCCTTCCCACAGCAGGCTCTCACACCAGTTGCTGTAATAATCCTCAAATGGTTTGTGTTTCACCCAATGGGCTCAGTTTCTCCTGGCTCTCAGCTGATGTGACAGTTTGGGACAGAGCTCCCTTCCCCTGGCACCAGCCCCAAATTTGGCTCGCGGCTCTCTGCTAAACCCAGCGCTGTCCCTCCACGAACACAGATGCTGCTACCATTGCTCTTTGTACGAGATGGTTTCTGTCTTCTCTGCTGGAAATAAGGAAAAAAAAAATCGCATTTCCACGTGATCAGCTGTGGATCTTCTCATAAGGAGAGTGAACTCGGTCGTTCTTGGAAGTGATGGGGAAGCTGCAGAGGAGATGGCAGCGTTGCCCAGCGGGTGAGAGGCGGGCTGGGTCCGGGGTGTGCAGAGCACCTCCCTCCCCCTTAGGCACTTCCAGAGGTGCTGAAAGCCGGGCAATTGGGCTGTTCTCCCGCCTTCACCTCTGCTTGTTTCGTAAAGCCAGTCCTAAAGCTCTCTCCAAAAAGCAAATAACAGCTGAGCCCCCGTGCCTTTCTGTGTGGCAGAAGCTGAGAGGCTGTTGACTGATGGGGGAAAGGAAGGGAATTTACAGCCAGAACCCTCTCACCAATTTCTCCTCCCAGATGTTTTTCTTTCGATGTTTGTTTTACTTTGGCAATTGACTAAACAAATTGCTGTCTGAGTGGTGCAGCTGATGGAGTCTGGTTTCCTTCAGGTTTTTCTGCAGTTCCCTTTCTTCTGACTTAATGATCTCAGCTTCATCCTCTGCCATATTTTCCACGGGGAAGGGCAGCCAGGAACCAAGCAGGGCTGCTTTTGGCTTTTCCCTCCCTCAGTGGGGACATGGTTTTGAATTTCTGTCCTTCAGCCAACTTCTAGTTCTCAAAAAAAATCTTGAAATAACACAATTTTTTAGGCATCCATAAGATCCCTCCCCCTCCAAATGCTCTAAACTGTCTAATAATGGGATCAGGCATTTCTGGCTGGGTACAGGACTGGGTTCTTGGAGGGGACGGGCTGCAATTGCACAAGTTCTGTTTCCTCACGGCACCGAGGTGGAAGTCAGTCCCTGGAAACCCGTTTTGTAAAAAGGCCACTTGTTTTCTGCATCCCTTGGAGCTGTCTGGGCGAGCTGTTCCTGCTATTGCTAAAAGCACTTGAGCAGAATAAAAATCTGTAACCTCAGCAAAGCACTTGAGGCTGGGCTGCCTCAGTTGCAAAGGAGCAACAAAAAGAGGGGTAGAAAGCATGGTATCACTTTAAAATAAAGGAGTTCCTATGACAGTTACAGTAAAAGTAGTGTTTATGTTCACTCTTGACTTGACAATGTTTACAGCTTCCTTCTGAGTGGGTTGCCCAGAATTATGAGTAGGATTCAGTTTCTGCCTCTATTTTTTTTTCAGTTTATGCCAATTGTCCTTTTGTTGGTGAAGTTAAGTGTTGCCCAGAAAACCACAGCTCAGGGAAAGTGTTGTGGAAGCAATTATTGAGGCCTTTACAGAGAGGCAGCTGTGACTCTGCCTTCATGTCTTTCAGGAATTATATGATTTATCAGTGATGAAGCCAGATCTTTGATAGGGGATTGAAAGTAATCCCTAAATATTTAATATGTGAGCATTAAAGACAACCAATTTGTCAGATTTTAGAATGGGTTGAGACTCGCTCCAAGGCCCTGGTAAGTTTGCGCATGACTCATATTGAGGTGCTCAAGGGTTTTTATGGAGGCTTATCAGTATAATAGGGAGAAAAAATGAGGGGTGGAAAGGCAGCTCTTGAGGTTTTGAGTGAGTTTAACAGAGGGAAAGTGAGGGAGCTATAAATTGTGTTGAACTTGGGGGATGGAGAAAACCAAACCAATTTTGTTTGTATAGATGCCATGTACCTGAAATGAAATTATGCATGAAATAATGCAAAAAGCCTTGAGCTGAGCTTCATAGCTACTCTTACAAAACACAGGCAGAGTTTGTTGTGGGGCTGCGTTTTCACAGCCAGGTCTCAACAGCAGCTTTTGGTGCTGTGAATACGCTAACTAACTAAGTTTTTAGGAAAAGTTCAAGCTCTTTTCTTGCAGTCCTTCAGAGCTTCTGCAAACTAAATTATCTATTTAAAGTCCTAACTCTGGATCTAGAAGCCTTACTTCAGGCACTTATTTCTGCAAATATTAGTCTGGCTATTTTTGGTTTTTTGGGTTTTTTTTCCAGGCTGTTGTGCCTGGATGCTTTTATTTGCACACATAATGTCTGTTCTTGCAACAGCCCCTGCTCTGAAAGTTGCCAGGGTAACAGCTTTGTCTGTTGTTTCCTTTCTGAAAGCAGGGTGAGAGTGACACCTCAACCTCCTGGCTGGGTGCTGGACCGGGAGCCAGCAGAGCCGGGTTCCATCCTGCCTTGGCTGCTGGCATCTGCCTTTGCCCGAGGTGCCCTTGGCAGGAACCAGCAAAGCATTTCAGTGGTTTTATTTATTTATTTATTATTTATTTGTTTATGTGCCTGTTGTTGGGCAGCCACCCAGTCCCTGCCTAGCAACCTCTGGCATCTACAACATTTACTTTAAGGACTCTTCCCACATCCAAGGGCTCTCCTCACATCTCGATGTCCACCCCTGACCCCAACTGCCCTAGCTCACATCCCAGAGGGACTCCAGGCCTCTCTGCTTCCCCCAAATTCCTCTGTAGCTCCTGCCATTTGCCTCTTGGTGTCTCCATTTCCTTTCTGACCCCAGGTTTGCCCTGCTGACTTCAGGACTGGTTGTCATTGTGGTTTTACTTCTGTTGATCTGTAATTACCACCAGGCTGTTGGGCAAATGTTGAATTTTTCAGGACCAACTGCTTGGAGAAAGGAATCTCAGGATGGTTCTTCTGTTACTGAAACACAGATATTTTCTTTTTTTTGTTTCTGCCTACTCTCCTATTTCTCAAATATGCCTGGACACGTCAAAACAGTGATGATCAGCTTGCATTAAATAAATTAACTTAATACTGCTTGACATCATTATCTTTAGCTCATCCACTGAAAGCACCTAAAGAGAAGGGTTGGTCTTGGTTTTGCTAGGATTTGCATTTTTGTTGGTTTGTTTTTTAGGGTTTTGCTTGGGGGATTTTTGGTGGTTGATTGTTTGTTTGTTGCTTTTTAAAAGGAGGAAGGTTTTAAGCCCACCCTGCAGACCAGTGGCAGAACAGGACTGCGGACAGATCTCCTGAGCTCCCTCTGATCCCACTCCTTGATGGATTAGCCTCTTTCACTGCTCTGGCTTTGGGTCTGAGAGGAGTGGGGGCTGCTCAGCCTGGAGAAGAGAAGGTTGTGTGGACACCTCCCAGCACCTTCCAGGATCTGAAGGGGCCCACAAGGAAGATGGAGAAGGACTCTGCATCAGGAGCTGGAATGACAGGACATGGAGTAATGGGTACAGATGGAAAGAGGGGGAATTTGGGCCAGATGTATGGAAGAAATTGTTCCCTGTGAGGGTAGGGAGGCCCTGGCACAGGTTGCCCAGAGAAGCTGTGGAGGCAGTGTCCAAGGCCAGGTTGGATGGGGCTCTGAGCAACCTAGGATAGTGGAAGGTGTCCCTGCCTGTGGCAGGGTGAGGTGGAACAAAATGATTTTTAAGATCCCTTCCAACCCAGGCCATTCTGTGGTTCTGAGCTGAGTTTGTGGGACTGGGCCTCTGAAAAAAACCATTTATCTCTCAGCTCCATTTCTGTGTGTCTGCCAAGTGATAATTGGGGGGAAGAGGAGCCCAGCCCTCACGATGCCCATTTGGTCCATGACTGACAGATTTATGATAGGCTGCAGTTTCCTCCGTTTGTCTGGCAGCGAGCGGCAGGGCCGGGCGATTGTGTGCCGGCCCTCCCAACGGAGAGCACTTCCAGCTGGATCCAGGGCACAGGAAATGATCTAGCGAAAGCCTTTTGGTGACAATTAACAGAACTCCTGCTGATAACTTTTTCTTTTTTGTCCTTTCCCTCAGAACGTTTTTACAGCAAGCCTTAAGTGGCTGCAGAGTGGCATTGGAAGTGGGTGGTTACAAATATTTGATGAGTGTGTCATGGATAAGGTTTATTTCTGTTGAAAGTATGATTATTTTTTAATCTACACCTCCTTAGTATTTTACTTCATGACCAGAGCAACATAAAAATTTGTTTTTCTTCTGAGATGGTCAAACCCTAAAACCCAGCCCAGTTTGCCCTCAAGCAAGGAAGAGTTATTGTAAACTGCTCGTTTTGCCAGGAACAGCAAGGAGCTCAAGTCCTGGGATCACCAAGGTAGTGTCAACTTGGGAGAATACGCTTAAAACCTCCCCAATTTCTGTAATGCATTCCTGCGTGAGGCATCTCTCTTGAAAGGAGGGAAAAATAAATATTTATTTGTGGTCGCATGGGATTATCTGTGTCAAAGAAAGGGAAATACTGGTGTTGGGTGTGCTGCCTCAGAAAGCTTTTAAGAGTTGCCTTAGATGAAATGTTTGAAACCAAATACCTTTCCTTAGAGCTTCATGGTCTTCAGACCTGAGGTTTTGTTTTCCACCATGGATGAAAAAACGGAACCTGAAATCCTTGGTATTGGTTGTTCTCTTAGAAAAGGAAGAGGAAAACTTTTTTTTTTTGAAGAGTTGATATACACAGAGATTAACCAGCTCTGTTTTCAGTGGATAAATTACAGCTCAGGAAATTAAATTTAAAGTGAGATGGATATTTGTCCTTGGGAATTTGACACCTGTAAGCAAAAAAACTCTTTGTTTTGAGAGCTTAAGGTGCTGCTGTAGGCTTTGTGCTGTATTTATGCTTGAAGAATTCTTTTCTTCAGCAATTTTTGTTGCACTGGACTCTCCAAAGTGGGGTTTACTAGAGAAGGGCAAAAGAGAGTGAAGCTGGTGTAAGAGAGGTCAGGCTTTTCTGCTGGGTTGTTCATGTTGTCAGGGGCTCTTGCGATGAAGTGCTATATGGGAAAATGGCCTTTCCTTGCCTAAGCAGTGAGCAGAGCACAGGCAAACTGCATTTATCTGCTGTGGAGCTGGTTTGGATACTGACAGCTCGGACCTTTTGATCTGCCACAGCCTGGCTGCTCGTTTTGCCTGTGCAGGAACAAGCCCAGGAGCAGAGAGTGGAGAAGGAAAACTGCAGTGGTCACAGAGGATGGAAAACAGGCAAGTGATGAGACCATGGAAAATACAGTAAAAAAGTGTAGGAAAAATGGACAGAGTCTGGAAGTGTCAAACTACAGTGGCACAGGAGAGGCCACGTCCTCCTCTGTATTTCTGCGACTTCTACCCAGAGACAGCTTGGGTTTCAGCTAGAAAAGAATGTTTTCTTTGTAAGAATACACAGATATTTCAGTAAAACCGGGGAGCAAAACACCTTGTGAGAGTAAGCTAGTTTCTGAGCTTCAGAAATCATCCTGTAAGAATTCCCTTTGTGCTTTTACAAAAGTTCCTGTGCTCCCCTTCCCTTTCCCCCACCTGTGTAGAGGCAGGTGAAGAAGGGCTGGAGTCTTGCTTGTTTGGTTGCCTGCCTTTTTGGTTTTGAATGAGTCTGTATAAATCTATCATCTGTGTCTACTTGATATGCATTAGTGCTGGCCCCACAACAGGCAGGGTGAGCACAGCAGCTCTGCCTCACCAGCACACAACAGGCACGTGAAAAATCAAGAGGAAATCTCCACCTTGAGTCCAGGCATGGAAGAAATTCTTCTCTGTGAGGGTGGTGAGGCCCTGGCACAGGTTGCTCAGAGAAGCTGTGGCTGCCCCATCCCTGGAAGTGTTCAAGGCCACACTGGACAGGGCTCTGAGCAAGGTGGGATAGTGGAAGGTGTCCCTGCCCATGGCAGGGGATTGGAACTGGATGATCTTTAAAGTCCCTTCCAACCTAAATTATTCTATGATTCTATGCAAATCTTAAATAATTCCACTAGAGACAACTGTTGCTGGGCAGGTATTGGGGACTGTAAAGCTGTGCTACCCTAAAACCAGGGGTTCTGTGATCCCTTGGGGATAACTGGAGGTAGAGCAGGTCTGCTAATGACTGTATGCAGCAAGGCTGATCCAAGCACTGCTCACAGGATGAAATGATGCTGAAAATGATGTGTCAGCTCACAGCTTTGAAGAGAACCTGCTGGTGGGTGAGGGAAGGGACCCTCCTGACTCAAGTCAGAAACCCTAATTCCTTCAACCCCCCATTTGCAGCACTGGCTTTCAAGAGCTGTGCTTGTTCAGGAGCTGCTCTGTGGTGGGATAACCACAGTGCTTTTCAATCATCACCCCTTTTTTAAAGGAGGCAGACAATGTCTTGTCCTCACTCTTGGCTTGGTGGAAGAGGGAAGCTGAAAGAAGGAGGTGATCTGGCAAAGCCAACAGCTGCTTGAAGCGCTCCAGGCCTGTCTATGCACATCCTTGCTCTCAAATTCCTAGGGTTTCCAGAGCAGCTAGCCAGAATGCTGAAAAAGCTTTCTCTTTAATCTCTTGATCTCCACTGGGTGTTTTTGCCAGTGCAGGTAAAACAGAGGTGCACACTCCACATACCGGTGTTTCCACCAGGGTAAACAGGAGAGTCTCGGTAATTACTGAGAACGATCTGAGTGAAACATCTTGTCTCTACAGCTGGTTCCTGGGACACAGGAGCAGGCAGGGCAGGCACACTTGACCTGCCAGGTATCACCAGAGTCTCTCTCTACTCAAACAACAAGAAATGAGATTCATTCATTCTTTGCTCCGGCTAAATTCCAACTCAAGCACGAAGGGAAGTTTTGTCTGACAGGTTTGCTGGGAGCGGTGGTGGGGATTGCTGTGCTTTCAGAGATCCATTTGGTACACACATCCTAAATTCATGAGCTGGTTCTCCCCAGGCTGCAGCTTTGCTTCAGGAGCTGGCAGGCCACAGCCCTTGGCATCACTTCAGTTCTCACTTGTGCTGTTACAGAAAATGACGAGATGCTCCAGTGTTTGTTCAGGTCCAACCTTTGGAATAGGACACCACCTTTAATAAGCCCCAGAGAAGGCTCTACTATTTTATTTTCTCAATTTTAATTTTAAGCAGAGAGACAAGCCAGCTGAAAACCAAGAGGATGACATGGTATTAAGGAGAATGGAATTTGACATGCAGGTTACAAATCAGTCTGAATCCCACTGCATGAAAATGTTCAACAATACTGCAGAGCCTGACTGCTTCCTCCCAGGCTTCAGCTGTGACTGAGGACAAATCCCAAGGAGAATTCTGTCCATTAGTAGCAACGAGACTCCCCCTCCATGTGTGTATATATTGATATCTATCTATATATATCTGATGTGTGTCTGTTTTAATTTGATTAGCTTTTCCTTAGGTAAGTTGATGGTGGTGGTGATCCTTGCTTTGCAAGCTGTATGCCAAACTTGTTGTAGCTTGCCTTTTAAACTTAGACTTTCTAAACAAGTTAAATGGAATTAAGGCCAGAATTACTAAAATCAGCTAAAGTTTAGCCATTTTCTTCACTAGTGACAGGAGTGCAAGAATGGGACACCTGGTAATTCACCTGGCTCAGAATCCTCTCACCCAGCGGTGGCCAGGCATGGGTGCCTGAGGAGAGACAAGAACCAGGAACGTGTGCAGTGACAATTCCTCCAGCCAATTCAGGGAATCCATGAGCTGGATAAGGTGTCTCTGCTCTCCCCATGATGTTCTACAAGCTTTGGCAGTTTCCTGGGGGAATGATCCGTGTGGATGTACTGCCTGTCATGCCTTTGGTTTGTTCTCTGAGTGGTTCCTCTCTGTGGCTTCACTCTGCACCTCTGAGTTCCATTAGCAGAGAGGTACAAGCATCAGTCCCTGGAGACCATCCACATGCCAGTCCTGGTGTGGCAGACTGTTGGAGAATGTTTGTGCACTTGATGTTGTGGGTTTTATTGTTGTGGGGGTTTGTTTGTTTGTTTGCTTGTTTTGTTTTTTAATGGGAGTTGGTTTCATCATGAGCTCTGGGCCAACTTTAGGTTTATGCAGTGGAATAGAGCCTCTGTCTGGCTTGCTCCTTATTTTCCACCTGACAGGAGAAAAGTGCTAACCCTTAACAATCCCTGCACCACTTTGTTGCTGAGCACTGGGACTATCCTGTTAGGGAGCCTGGAAAGGACACTCCCCCTCTTCCAAGGGTTTAGCTGGCTGCAGCCCAGGAGAGCTCCCTGGCAGGAGTGGTTTGAGGAAAGGCTGGAAGAAACCTCATCTTTCTCATCCCCCCAGGACAAACATGATTTGGAGGAGGTTCCTGTTTCTAGACACCTCAGCCAGTGCAATTTTGGGCTGGTCAGAGACAGCAGTTTATGGGAGATGGGAAGGACGAGGGAGCTTCATTTTTAGGCAGTCCTTGGATCTGTTTTGCAAGAGGTTTCCTATGTATGTCTGTGTATGTAGGACTCTCATCTGTTGAGCAGATAGTAAATAAATGTAATTGAGTATAAGGAATGCAATTATTTGGACCTTGTCTACATTAGGAATATTCTCCAGCTGGGAGTTCAAGATTTCTTTCTCCTCCTCTTCTCCCATGCTTGAGGCCAGGTGGTTTTGGATGGATGAGGCAGAAAATTTGAGGCAGAGGCAGGAAGCTGACTCCTCAAATGCAGTGCTCAAGGTGTTTCGTGGAGCAGGGGAGATTTAATTATCACAGAGCTTTTTTACCTTCTTAACTTGCCACATCTTAGAGGATGTGCAGCTGTTAGAAACAAATGTTTTTAAGCCATCATCAATAAACACTGCAAAATAGGTGGCACAAGCCAAATTATTTTCCACTCCAAGTCACATTTGCTTCCCTTCTTTCCTGTTTCTAATCCAAGCCATGACTAGTAATGCTTCCCTCTCCCAAATAGCTGTCACATAAGTGTAATGTTTAAGCTTGTTACAGAGCAGTCACAGCTTGCCTATCCTGCCTGCCATCATCTTCCTGCAGGGCTGGAGCTGTTGTCTTACCCCCAGTGCTCCTGGGAGGAAGCACAGAAGTGGGTACTTTGTGGATGTGGAATTTTCAGGGTTCTGCAGGTCCAGAAGCAAGGACCTGTGCTGTGGAGCTGGTGGCCTGGGATGGAAAAGTGGGTGCCAGGAGTGTAATTGTCAGTTTGTTTGTGGGTTGGTTGCATCTCACTGTGAAGGTGAAGCAATGATGACTTGTGGGACATCACTCTGTTTCTGCCCTTTCCCAAATGCAGATTTGGGAGGGAAAAGAAAAAAAATGCTCCACAAAGCACATTAATATCAGTAAACACAAAATACTGTGGAAACGGCTAAAGTTAAATTTACTCCTGTTTTGGAGACTGGGGGGATCTTCAGGCATCACAACACCCCTCGGGGGGATTGTGTGTCATACTAAAAAATAAATTAGGAACCTCATGCTGGGGCAATTACTATCCCCATCTTTGGGGAATTTTAGTTCAAGCCCTCCGCAGTGGTGTTACAATCAAAATTACATGACTTGAGGTGCTGTTAGATGGATGCAAATCTTCTGGGTATGCTATCTCTCCATTTAATCAGTTATTTGTTTGCCATTTGGGTACAAAAAGTACTTTGTTTAAAAATTAGCTGAATACACTTCCAGTAACAGCATCAGTGGGAAATAATGAAAAGTAGCTGATTTACTACTAGTAAAGAGCATCCAAGAGCTCCCTGGTGTATCTCATTTACTCTGAGATTTATGTAACACACAGTCAGCTTATTCCACACACAAACAAGCCACACATGGCTCCTTGTGTTCTCTGTTCATGCCCATTTATCTTTAACTTTGTTAGAAACACATAAGATGCCTCCTTTACTTGCTGGCTGTTCCCTTTCATTTGAATCCTACTTTTCACTTTTTGTGGATATCTCTTTGCTGTTAACATAGTTGCTTGTTGTGTGGTGCACTGGTACTTTGATGGAAATGGGTTGTAAGAATTTTGCAGCAAGTTTGTAGATTTTGTTCAGAGAACACAAAGCATCCTTGTTGCAACATTGAACTGATGTGTGATGATGTGGAGTTCATCAGCAGCTGGGGCTGTGTGTGTGCACCCACGTGGGAATCTGGGATAGAGCAGTGGGCACCACATCCAGGTGAGAAACTTGAATAAAAGCCCATTGAAAATGGGTAACGTTTTTCTGCACTTCAGGGGCTGAACAATACGTGCACTGATTTTTCCTTATTCTTTCACAGCCCTCACCTGAGATCACATGTAAAGGTGAAACTGCTGCCTGGTGCATGCAGGATGTGCATCATGCAGGGGTCCTAATGACTGGCAAGGACTCTGAGGTAGAAGAATAAATATTCACTGTGAAGAACAAATGCCAGTTATTAATTTGGCATCTGAAGGAAAGCAACAAGCCTCCTTTCTCTGCAGAGTAATGTGTGATTTCGTTTTAGGGAAAGATGAGGGATGAGTACCTGCCAACATGCAGCAAACACTGCCCTTCCCAAAGTCCTGCAGCTCCCACGTGATCACTCCCTGCCATGTGTATGACAGCCTTTCAGTAGGGATTGTCACCTTGCAATATAAACCCTCTCAGCTTAAGCATCAATAAAGGAATCATGCTTCCACGCTAGCTGTGAAAATAGAAATGAAAACTTGTAACACAAAATAAACCACAGCAGTCCCTGGGGTTCTGCACCATGTACAGAACTTGCTGGAGGAATATTCATCATGGAGGAATATCCTGTGCCTGACCTGTCATAGCCTGCTCCCTCTGGGCTCTCTGCCTCTGGTTCTGTGGAGTTTCTGAGCAGTTGTTTTGATGAACAGATACTGCAGCTGGATGGGATGATCTGTGGGAAGAACTCTGTTAATTTGAATTTGTCTGTAGAAAACGACACCAGTCAGTCAAGCCCGCACCCTCTTTTTCTACGGGATAGGTTTAAAACAAATATCCTTTCCATGCCCTGTTGTATCCCTGGGATTTAAAGCATGGGATCCAGTGGATTTCCTAGTGCCAGGATTTCCTGGTGGTTTGAGCACTAACTTGGGACTCAGAGGCATCACCACTGTGCCTTTGGATTCATCATATAAGTCTCTTCCCAAAAACATTTGAGATTCAGAGAGGAGCCTCTCAGATCTAAGATTCAGATAGGAGCCTCTCAGATTTTTCAAAGGCAGATAGGCAAGTTAAGAGCCAGTGTCTCACTGATCTCTGCAAGTGCTTCAGCTGGGTCACAAAATAAATAAATCTTCCTACATGCCTGCTTCTCAGAGGCTTGATTCATAAATATCTTCCCAGATCTCTCAGTTCTTCCATTCCTCACCTGTGCTGTACCCTACTCAGGTGATTAATACTTTGCTTTCTCACATGGGGGTTTTCAAGATATGTTCATTAATGTGGTTTCTTTAATTATGTACAGTGGGAATGGGGGATAAATCAGTTTTTCACATGAGATCGCCAAGAGGAAACTTTTATCTCTCAAAATAATACACTGAGAGATTCTTGCTGCTGGGGGAGGGCTGCTTTTCTGCACGGTTTCCAAAATCCCCCGTGCTCACTGCTCATGGCTCATGTGCATGATCCAGGGGCTGGAAAGGAGGAATGAATGAAGACATCAGGAAGCAGCAGCAGCAGCCAGACGTGACCTGTCCCTGCCCGGGAAGGATGGAGTGGCCTTGTGGCTGTTGCAGAGACTGAAAACAGGAGGTACAGGGGTGATGGGGTGGAAGAGCTGAGCGAGGATTAAATGAGAGCTTGGCAGCACGTTCTGTGAGCAGGAGTGGGCTCATCCCAGCATGGGAGTGCTGCAGGAATGGTGCCTTGCTGGTGCTTTTCACCATAGCAGAAATGGCACCGAGGACCAACCACATCATCTGCGCCCTTCCCTGTCCTGGAGAGGGATTCAGCAGTGTCTTTGTGGAAGCATTTGCCTGTTTCTCTTTTGCTCTACCAGCCAGCTGCCAGGGAGGCAGATCAGGGGATTTCTAGAGCCTCTGGTTGCCACGGGAAGTATGTTTTTCTCCTAGATGTCAGATAACAAATTATACCATGAGGGAAAAATTAATAGAAATCAGCTTTTTTTTTTCCTTTTTGCCTTTACACCCTCATTTTCACATTAATCATCTCTCTAATAAGCTTGTGGGTGAATCCCCATCCACTCTTCCCTGACGTGATCCAGTCCTATACCTCATGAGCCTGTTCTTGGTGCTTGGAGCTGTCGAATAACGAGTGTGCACCAGGCAGGATGTCTCCTGTTGGTGTTTTTATGTCCCTGCCACGGAAGAGGTGGCAGTTCCCGGCCTGGTCATGGAACAGAGGTGCCGATTGTGCTGATGTCAGAGGGCAGGCTTCACTTTTATTCTACCCATCTGTTTCCAACCAGCAGTTTTATCCCTGCAGATCACTGAGGAGATAACGTCAAGCGTAGTGCTAAATGTATCCATGTGCATTTTAAATTTTGGGGTTTATTAGCTATCTCCAGCAGTTTCTTTGCCTGTGACACAGTAACAATATGCATTTCTTCTGTGCTTTTTAAGCAAAATTCAATTTCACTGGTAAAATATTTCATCTGCTGCTAACTTTTCCTTTTTCAGGTTGACAAAATGGAAATGGTGGGTAATGGTTCTGCTTTTTTAATGCACTTGTTTGTGGTTGCCTATGGATTAGTTAAAATCTAATTTCCTAAACATACTCATATTTCTAAGTTCCACTGCTGCATAGATGCAAAATGTCTTGCAAGAGCTACTGAAAAACAGGAGGTTTTTTCACTGATTTAGGTGAAATCCACTGAAAGGGGGATTTATTTAATCAAGCATCCACATCACGGACCTATTTAAATCTTATGATGCCGGAGGATATGAAATTGCATGTCTCAGCTTTTCAGGATTCAGCTGTTCTGCTAACTTCTGTAGCAGCTAAAGAAGACACCCAAATGAGGAACATATTTAAAACTACCCACAAAATAAACCCAAACAACCCCCCCGCCCCATGCCCAGTTCTCAGGGACAAGGCATGAACATAATGCAGAGTGTTTTTCTGACTCATGACTTACACTTTTAATACAATGTTAAATATGGGCAGGGGACAGACGCAAATGCACAAGGCATTCCTAAATGAAAAAGCAAATCAGGTATTTCCATGTGATTAGTATGCCGGCTTTTTTTTTTTTTTTAAGTTCCAGGTAAATTTAGCAGTTCAGCATTTAACATACTTTTAGATAAGATTTTTGTTTCAACCCACTGCATTTTGGACTGGTAGGAAGAGAAAGACTCCAGCCTGGGGGATCCAAATGTGCTGTAATGTTTTGATGATGTCATAATTCCATATTAATTTATAGCAAACCCACCAAAATTGTTTCTCCTTTCTTATTCTTGCTTAAGCTCTCATTTCCTGGGCACAGCTGGGCTGAGACGACAGAAATCCTTTGAGAATATCTCCCATATAGGACACTTCCTTCAACTAAGCATAAAATCAGTTTGAAATAATGGTGGTGAACCTCAAATCTTGGTCCATATTTGCCCTCAAAGACATTTTCTGCCTACTTGGAATCACAGCCCAGTCATTTGGCTGTGCTAATTACATAACTCCACAGTGTCCTGGAAAGTAATCTGCATTTGGGAGAGGTAAAAGTAGAAATGACCTTGGAAAGAGCCAACCAGGATGCTCCAACACCGATCAGAGGTGAAGGCATAGGGGGCTGAGACTGTCAAAGACGGTTTCTTGGACCTCCCCATACAAAAAATTTCCAGACCCAGTGACCAGTAGAATTCCTGATCTCTAATTTTTCCCTTCCAAACACATTTCTGAGAAACATCAATACTTGGGGTGAGGGAGAGGAGTGATGGCTTTAAGTGGGCTTTAATGACTCCAGACCTCCCTAAATGACTTCTCTGAAAATGCAGTGCCAACCACCCAAAGCCTGTTGACTTGTGTTCCCCTCCCTAAAATTGTATTTTCAGTTTATTTTACCCATCTGAAAGCTAGAATGGGCCTAAGGTGAAGATCTGTGGCCCCTTCTCCCATGAAGGAAGACTGGTTCTCCTGAAAAAAAGCTGCTTTTCCTGATGTTTCCTTGCCTGAACCTGGACTAGAAAGAGAAATGCACTTCATCCCAAGGTTAGAAATGCCAGTGTGGCCCAGGAAGGATGGGCCTGGTGGCAGCTGCTTGACCAAAACTAATCAGAATGTTTTTCCCCCCTCTGGTAATTTTTAATGTGCCCCAAAACAGAAAAAAGCTGTCCACAGCCCTCTTTTTTTCACTCTAAACATGGCCAGTATGCTGGTGAAAGGAGACAATTCTGGCAAAAAAAAAAAAAAAAATAGAGCTGTATGTATTTTGCAAAAGCTTTTCAGAAAGGAAAAAAAATGTTGATCAGAAAAAATATCCAAAGCACAAGTTTTTTTAAGCAGTCCTGAAGTGTAAAGCTTCCATAGGTTTGAAGCATCTTTCCTGAGGCTCTGCACAATAAAATTAGGAAAGGTAGGGAGGTATTTCTTAGGTATGCTTTCCAAGCTCCATGGTTGCAATTCAACTGCAGCCATACAGAAATTACAGGTATTTTTCACTTTTTCAGTTAGCTGCTAACTATTGCCACTTTATCCGGCTTGGAAATACAGCTGCATTTTTTTAGACCTCTTACAAGAACTGTTGTTTTTCTTAGACTTTACTTTGGAATTTTTTGCAAAACTTTCTCAGTTTTGGAGTTGAAAAAAAAATGGCAACATTGAGTTTCTGTGGAATATTGCTTACATGGTTTAATATATATTTATTTTAAAGAACTGCTGTATATTGCTGATGCTGTAACCGCTGCCATTGGATCAGCCAGTATTAATGACAGCACTCGAAACACAATTGCTTTTTAATCACAGTCACTGTCCTCTACAGGAGGCTCTTTTTTTTCCTTTCATGAAGATGATTCACTTTTTCCCCCCGCGTTTTCAGGTTTCTGAAGTCTCAGGACAGCTGGCAAAAGAGAAAATTCAAAAAAGGTACGTGGTCCTTTCTCTGTTTGGTAGGGAAAGGCTTCGTTTTGAGGCAGCCAAGCAGCACAGCAGCCCCAGGAGACAGTGGCTGATTAACAAGCTTGTGGGGGCTGGCAGTGAGGGCTGCAAGGTTGGAAGCAAACTCGGTGTAGCCGCTGGCACTCGCTCCCTGCAGGAATAGTGAGTTCATTTTTGTGCGCTTCCTGATGCTTGCTCTGCGGTTGGGAGCTGATAGAAGGCAACGCTTCAACTTCCTGAACCCTCTAAATAAAGCATCCTTTCTGTAGGGTTGGTGTTTTTTTTTTTTGGTTGTTTTTTTTTTTTTCCCCCCAGAGAAAGGCACATTGTACTTTCTGCTTTGATTGGGTTTTCGTATTTGGCTCTTTGAATGGGCAGCTTTGGTGGTGGAACAGTTGGAAACTGATTTTAGAAAGGCTCAAATGTATGGCAAGGGGAAATATCTTCACAGGAATGGTTTGGAGCTGCTCTCAGGAGTTTATTTACATAGCTGCTGTGTCGTGCCACAGCTACAAGGGTGGCCAAGCTTCCTCTTTCATCTAAACACCTTTTACTTAAGGTATTAATTCACAAATAGCTTCAGTTTTCTTTATTTCTAGGTTTGTTTCTTTCAAGAGATTATTATGGCAAGGCAGTGATTATTTAAATGCTTGAATTAATACATATATTAGCTCCTGTAAATTCAGATGTAGCGAAGAGCAAGTCAGACAGTCCCTGTCTGTTCATTCACACCACCATGCGACCCAGTGTACCTGGACAGTGAGGATGCAAAGCTCACACCCACTTCCTAGTCAAACGCCCGAGAGGTCACCTGTGAGAGGTGTTCCTTTTCTAAGGTTAAGAAAAATGTGTTTCCCTCCAAGGGAAAGTCCTTTAAAGACAAGCTGTTAGGAATTTAGCTGGAATTTCCTGTTCCTACCTAAGCCAGGTTGAATGAAGTAGGTAAAACAGCACTGAATGCTCCTTATTCTCATTTTCTCATTACTCTCAACCAAATAATGACGCTTCTTTTGCATGATTCACTGCTTTATTACGTTACTAAATCACATTTACCTCCGTCAGGCCTCTTTTCCCCCAGGGTATTCTGTTGGTGTAACTTTGTTTTAACCAGATGTTTGATATTTTGTATGGCTCCAATACCAACATATTGTTTGAAACAACATCAGTAAAGAGTTAACTCCCACAAGGAGAAAAAAGGCAAAATGAGTCCCCACAGCTGGCTATCTCTCAAGAAATCAGCTCCTGCTCTGACGTTTGCTATAGGCAAAGTAAAACAAAGCTCTACCAGCAATAAATCAATTCCTGTGTGCGGGTACTGTCAAAATGAGCTGTTCTGGAGCTCTCTGATCCAACTCATGGGCCAAGTCACGCTGATTTTATACATCCCAGGGTTTTGAAATTGTGCTCAGGGAAGAACTTGGCTGGCTCAAATATGAATATCCACAAGGTAATGGGTGCCTTCAGCTGATGCGGGAAACTTCATTAGGTGCCTTTAAAAACCAAGCCTTCCTCAAGTAAGCTGTTAATTGTGCAGTGCTTGAGATAAGTTTATTCAAAATACTCCACCTACAGATGGGCTTTAAAATCAGAGATGGATTTTAACTATCAAAATGTCTGGAATGGTTTGTTCTTTTTTTTTTTTCTTGTCTATTAGAAAGACAAGAAACAACTCCGAAGCTTTGAGTCCAAACTTTCATATAGCTTCATGCTAAAGCTCTGAGTTTTGGCCTGCTCCCATCTACATCTATTGTATTAAAACAGCTGAAAGCATTCTTCTCTTTTCCCCTGCAGCTGGAAAGCACTCTCCTCCGCTCTCGAGAAAACAAACATCAATGCTGCCTGTTGTACAAGCCTCTGGTTGGCTCAGTTTGCTTCCCTGGAGTGGCCCATATATCTGTAACTTCATCCGACAGGGAGGCTGTGTAGGTGTGCCATTAAAACCTTTCCAATCAGACAATTTTCAAATGCATCGAAAGCTCAGCTGCTGTCAGGAGCCTCCCCTGTTCAGACAAGGTGAGCGGGAAATTCAGACATCTTCCTACGATGTGAGGGGTGGAAAAGGAGCAAGAATAGGATGACACTGGCCTATTTAACTTGGTGAGTTTTTGGAGTCTGAGGACTTTCTAATATTGTGTATTTTCACATCTAAGGTGGGTGCTCAGTGCTGCAGTGAGGTTTTTCTGTTGACCTCTCTGTGGATACGCTGCTTCTCCTCTGTGCCTCAGCACTGGAATGAACATCAAAACCTAGGACATAGGCATCAAGGTAAAATTTCCCTGCATTAAAATATAGTCGAATACTTCTATAGAGAGGCTTAATGCCAGAGTACCACTGCAGAAACTGCTTGAATATTTTCTTTTCTCTGAAAATAAGTAATAGACTAGAAATGAGAGCTGAGAAAGGAAGACTTCCTTACTTTTACAATATATGGAGGAATATGCACACCAGGGCAGTCTGTCAGCACCAGCTGATGATTCCTGCATCTGGGCCCTGTTTCACAGCAAAGCCTGTATTCCCTGCTTTGGAACAAAAGATTACCAGAGATAACTGGTGGAAAACATATCCCAGTTATTGACTAAGCAGCCTCACCTTCACCCTGCAGCTAATTACAAGGTTAAAACTGTAGTAAAAATATCCATATTTATCCAAATAACCCATTTGGTGTATTTCTGCTCCAGATAAATGAAGCAATGTCCCATTATAATCTCTGACCATGTTTTATCTTTTTCTATGTAGACTTGTTATGACAAAATCTCTTTCATTTTAATTAAATTTTTCCAGATACCATCTTCATAAAACTAGCACTCAGAGAGGCATAATCATTATTTTTAATAGAAGAGAGTTAATGCTTGTTAAAAATGCTGAAGGATTGTCGCTACTTATGTTTCCTGTCTGCAGGGAGAAGAAGAGCCAGGGTTCCTCAGATCTGCTTTTCCAGGGCGATCTTTCAACCAGTTTAAGACCTGGTCTACAAAAGTGGGTAAATGCTGGCTTATTTTGAGCATACAAATCATCTGGTAACTTCAATGAGATTATTGGGGTGATTCAATGGCACAGGTTTAAAATGAAGCTTAAATACTTGCTGCCTTCAGGATGTGACTTTTTCTGCAAAACTGCTGGTTTCATAGGACTCATTTCTAGTTAATAGCTTTCAGGGCTTGGAACTGGACTGAGATTTCCAGTTCATTCCATGTGTATCACTGGAGAGCTACAAAGTGGTAACAGAGTTCAGCTGCTGGCACCATCCAGCCTGAGCTGAGATGAACAAGCCTAGAAGTGAAGGAGAATGCAGCCTATGCCTTGATTTACCTGGGGGGAAAAGAAGCAAAGACGACTGCAAGTGTAGGACTCCTATCACTTTCAAGCTTTGCCATGGCAAGCATATGCTAAATATTTTCTAAAGTGACCTGAATTAACCTTCTTGTAGTGGCAAAACCTGTGGGCCCCTTTCTCCCCATGCAGGCAGAGCACCCCCTGTCACAGCAGTCCTGCCTCCCTGCTGACAACCCACAGGGATGTCTCAGGTGCCAAAGGACATTTCAAACGGCCCCAGTAACCTGTGTTTAGGCAACAGAGCTGTCCCTTCCTGACAGAATGGTACCAGATGGGGCTTTGCTCCCAGGCACACCAAGGACAGACAATCCTGCTGCTTGGCCAAGTTCTGAAGTTCATTCTCAGGAAAACTCCCAGTGATCTAAGGCATGACAGGATTTCTTTTACTGCTGGGAAATGTGAAACCACCCCGGCTAAAGTATCTTAATTAGGCCATTAGAGCCTGGTATAAAATGGCTGAGATAAACAGGATCAGGAGGGCAAAGGACATTGTCAATGCATTGTAAAGCTTTTGCTGCTCAGCTCAAGCTGTCCAGATCCACATTTCCATGAAATAAAACACCTGAGCCCTCTGCGTGGTGGCTCCTGGAGGGCCCCTGGGTCAATGCTTTTCATGTAGTCAGCACGTGGGCAGGGAGCCAGAGCTTCTCTGCCCTCTGGTGCCTTGTGCTGCTTGGACTTTCGGTTTCTAGTTCTGGTGTGTTTTAAATTAGTCCACCTTTGGGGTTTGCTGTGTGTGTTTGGGGCAGTTTGAAGGGCCTCATCTTTGGTTTTCCTGTGCAAGAGCTGGTTCCTGAACGAGGGCTCTGGCACCTCTTCTCTTCATATAGCTTTTCCAGGAGTGATTTAACAACTGTGGTGACTCCAGGAGACTGAGCTGTAAGAATCTGGGGAAGTGTCAGATCTAGGGCCTATATGTGTGTGTGTACATAGAATCACAGGATGGACTGGGTAGGAAAAGACTCTAAAGCCCATCCAATCCCACCCCCTGTCATGGGCAGGGACACCTTCCAGTATCCCAGGTTGCTCCAAACCCCATCCAGCCTGGCCTGGAACACTTCCAGGGATGGGGCAGCCACAGCTTCTCTGGACAACCTGTGCCAGGGCCTCACCACCCTCACAGGGAAGAAGTTATTCCTTCAAACCCACCCTTTTTCAGTTTAAAGTCATTCTCCCTTCTCCTTTCACCCCATGCCCTTGTGAATAGTCACTCTCCAGCTTTCTTGTAAGCCCCCTTTAGGTACTGGAAAGTGCTATAAGGTCTCCCCAGAGCCTTCTCTTCCACAGGCCGAACAACTCCCACTCTCTCAGCCTCTCTCCAAAGGAAGGGTCTTTTCTGGTGTCTTTGTATCCCAGCGGGTACGAAATAAAGTGGCAAATCCAATATATTCACCATAAAAGAGCAAAAGAGGGACCTCTAGAATGGCATAACACACATCTAGACAGTAAGACCTTTTTTTTTATTTTGGAGACTCATAATTTCTGATCTCAACAATTTATGCTCAGAAGTGCAATAAGGTTAGAAGTTATAGATCTGACAAATTAAATCGAAATGTGAAACCCTCAGCTTGTTACTCACTACCAGCAGTCTGCACACTCCTGCGACTAGATTCATCTTCTTATAATTTCAGAGTTAGTATTTGATCAGGCTCTTAGATCTGAATTATTGTTTCTTTTTTTTTCTTTTTATCCCAAACAGTATTTTTAAAAAAATACAGTGGTTAACAAGTATTACTACTGAGTTTGCTTGTAATTACGAGAGCTGTCTCAGGGAGGTAAATTACACCTGAAAAATCATAAAAAGTAGAAATAGTTTGATTCTTAGAACCGTTAGTGAAAATCACATTTTTGTTTAAAGAATGGACAGTATTTTAAGAATAGGAGTCCCCTGCTGGGGATAGCCTTACCATGGAACTGAACACTTCCATCCACTGCTGGATGCGTGGTTTGGTGGGCTGGTCCTTGGTTTTGGGCAGTGAACTGAAGCAGAGTGGGTTTGTGCAGCCCCCCTGAGCCCCTCTGGCCACCAAGGCTTGGGCTGCAGCCTCTCTGGCAACTGTGCCCTCTTCCAGCTGGGCATGTTGGGGGAGCTCTGCCAGCCCCACTCTGGTGAGCGTGGGGAGTCTGCAATGGCCTGGGCAGAAAGGGCTTCCAGGATGCTCTCTACATTGAGGGTGGGTTCTTTTATTATTAAATTGGTAGTAATTTTCTTATGGAAATGTGTGCTGTTGGGGGCGAGAGGAGCCCCAGCTGAGAGGAGCCCTCAGCCCTGGGTGTCCCTGTCTGCAGGGAGGGCTCCGAGCAGGGCCCAGGCTCTGCTCCGGGGGGCCCAGCAATGGCACCAGAGGAATGGACAGGGACTGATCTCAGGAAGTTCCACCTGGGCATGAGGCAGAACTTCTGTCCTGTGCAGTGCCCGAGCCCCGAACAGATTGTCCGGAGAGGGTGTGGAGTCTCCTCACTGGGGATATTCCACAGCCACCTGGATACAGAATCCTGTGCCCTGTGCTCTGGGATGGCTCTGCTGGAGCAGGGAGGTGAGACCAGCTGCCCCACTGTGGCCCCTTCCAGCCTGACCCATCCTGTGATTCTGTGAGCTCCTGCACAGCACCGCAGAATGGTTTGCTTCTCGTTAAANCTGTCAGCGCTCTCGGCACCTCAGGGGCCGCGCTCAGTCCCCCGCCCGCCCGCCTCAGCGCCCGGCCTCCCCACGGATCGCTGTCATTCGCTTTGATTTTTTAAAAATTTTTTTAAAATNCCTGCACAGCACCGCAGAATGGTTTGCTTCTCGTTAAAAACATTAATTAAAGGAGTTGTGGTTCCTGAAGTTTGCAAGCCGTAAAAGACAGGGCGAGGCTTTCGGCGACCACACCAAGCACACCCTCTCAGCGGAGCGGTCGGCTGTGGGCAGGGCTCGCCGTCCCCTCACGCCCCCTGGTGTGGGCGCTGCGCCCCTCGGCCGCTGCGCCCCTCAGCCGCTGCGCCCCTCAGCCGCTGCGCCCCTCAGCCGCTGCGCCCCTCAGCCGCTGCGCCCCTCAGCCGCTGCCCCGCGGGCTCCAGCAAGGCGGGAAGGCACTGAGGGCCCGCTCGGGGGTCTCGCCAGCTCCTCTCCCGGCCGGCGGGGCACCACGGGCTGCCCGCCCGGGGGCTCGGTCCCCTGCCCGGGGCTCGATCCCCCTCCCGGAGGCACCGTCCCCTGCCCGGGGCTCGGTCCCNCGGCGGCAGCGGCACAGGAAGGGGCGGCAGCGCTGCTCGGCGGAGCGGGGAAAGTAGGAAGTGATGGGGAGCGGCGAGGGATGAGAGAAGTTCCCGAGCGGGGCCCGGGCGGCCGCGGTGCCGGCGGCGGTGCCGGGATTCCCGCTCGGCTGCTGCCGGGGCTGCGCCCCCGCGCCGGCCCCGAGCGCAGCGCCAGAGCCCGCTCTCTGCCCTGCCCAAACGCCTTCCTACTGTCTTTATGCAGAGCTGACCTTTTAATTAATTAATTAATTGGGTTTAATTGCCCGTCCGAGAATTTTTGACAAAGACGTAAAAGGCAAAACGTTTGCTTTCTTGCTCGTCGTCGTAATCAGCTCGTTAAATGTGCATCCCTTTATTTCAGGATTGTGTCCAGCACAATCTGGTTGTCAGTGATGAGATATTTGTAATCAGATATTTAGCTTCACGGGGATGCTTTTCCCGTGAGCTCTTTCTCTTTGCGGGGTGAAAAGATGTACTTTAGCTGTGGCTACTTCACTGAACCACTGCTTGTTTCAGTTTTTTATTAACCGTGACCACTGTAAATCACCCTTTTGGAATCCAGGAGGGAAAGCGTCAGCGCAGAATGGCAGGGATATAGTGATACATTTCTTTACGTTGATACATTTTTAAAAACCATCATGTAGTTCCGTTGCAGTGACATATCCGGAGGGTGCAGTGGTTCCCTCTGATGTTCGTAGGAGAGCTGCAGGAGTTTCAGTGACTTTGTGGCGTGTCCTGAAACCTTTGCCACTGGAAACAGCTCCTGCGCTGCATGGTTGTAAGTGACGCGATTGGCAAGGCAGGTCAAACTCTAGTAAATATCTGCTTAAACATTAGTGGTACCCTCGGAGTAGCAGTGAAACTTGCTAAGGCACGTTAATGTGTGCTTGGGTATCGCTCCTGTGCTTCTGTTAGGCTCCCTGTGTTCTGAGATTCCTGTGATGGGGGGACTGTTGGTATGAAAATGCGAACAATTAATGTCTAAGATAACTTAGTGTGCTGCTGTTACTGGAAAAGAGCTGGTATTCAAGGTCTTTTATACTTTTTGAAATCTTATTATTGCATCCAATCCTTGCTGTTCACTCTTCTGATCTGTTGACAAGTGTTTTTCCATGCTTCGTTCCTCTATTTGTTAATTTGGCGCCTTGTCTCTCCGTGACTCCCCATGTTGTCTCACATCTTTTGTTTTGCTGACTCTTACAACTTTAAATCCTGTCTGAAAACTTTTGCTTTCTGCAGCTGTTAATTGCTGGATATTGTTTCTTATTCTTATTCACCCCAGCACTTCCTTTTTGCTGGCACAGTCTTGTTGTTGGTTGGTTGTGTTGTTGTGTCTCATCACTGGGTTCTGTTATCCGGAGGAAGTTGAGTGAGCTGTGCTTTTGCTTTTCATTGTGTTCCTCCTTTCTGAGAACACCTGCTCGTGTCATGGATGTTCCTGCTGTGACTGGGGCTTGTACAACTGTCACTTGAATACGTGTTGGCATGGCCCTGTCACAGGATTCAGGCTGCTGATCCTCACCTGATCCCTCGGAGTTAAGGCAGGACATTTACTCCCAGTTTTATAGAGGAGAAGCCAAGATCCAGGCTTGCCTAGGGCACATGGGAGCTCTTTACTAGAAGAAACGAGTGAGCTCGAGCCAACACTCTCTATCCAGGCTCTCTTTTAGCCAGAAAATCCAGCTCAAGAGAACTACCTGGGATGAGACAGGACTTCAAGAATGCTGATGTACCTCATTTGGCTTTCTAGTACAGCTTTTTTGTGCCCTGCTCCCTGGCATGGTAAAGGCAGCTGCAGAACCAGGAGGCTGGAGTGGAGGAGCTCTCGGAAGCTTGAAGTCACCAGTGGAAAACTCCCATGGCTACTCAATGGGAATGCTGACCCCTCTGCTGGTGGTACAAGAGCTCAGACTGAAACTTAAAGTTGTGATGCCAAGTGACATTATCTGTGCCAGCTATTGCAATTGCTGCAGCAACACAAGAGGCAGAAAATCCTCTTATGTTCAGGGAAAAAGCTTGGCCAGCTGCACTTTTGGTGTGCAGCCATTGCTGTACTCCTGCACCTTCTGCATTCCTGCAGGTTCTCTGCAAATCTCTGGAAAGAGGAGGCCTCACCTTCCAAAGGTGCCTCCAGCTGGTGAGGACAAAGTGGGGTAGTGTAGGGAATGATTACTTGCTTCATTTGGCTGATGTGAATCCTTGTTTGATTGCTCTTGCTTGGATTGCTCAGGGTGCTGTTCTGAAAGGTTAACTTGCCCAGCACCTCTCTTATGCTACTGAGCCCACTGGGGAGTTTCATGCTGTTTCAAAAACTTGAAGTCCAGCTCAGGACTAGTGACTGTTCAGCAGGGAGAGGGTCCTGTTTATTTTAAGCTGTCAAAGGCTAATTGTTCCTTAAAACAAAGTGTGAGCGAGGCCGTTCTATAAATAAGGTAAAAAAGTGCACAGCATTTCTCCAAGCAGGGTGAGTCTCACGTCAGTGGACCTCACTCCTTGAAGGGTTGAGCCAGCTCAACACATGAGTTTTGAGAGAGATTTCTAAGCATAAGCTGTTTCTTGAATTTTGGAGTATTTTTTCCTCACTTGCTAGTGCAGAAATTTTCACATGCTCAGTGTTCCCAGAAAACTAAAAGCCAAGAGGAAGATTTAGCTGAGCTGTCCGGATCATGTGTTGGGCCAGGTTAATATCTACTATAACCTGAGTGTGGAAATCTTCCTCTGGTGTGGTTTAGGAGGTGTAAACCAGCTGTTTCTAGGAGACAGAGGATCTGTGGCCCTGTGTCCAGGTGAGCATGCTGAGAGGTGCTAGGTGAGGGCAGGAGTGCCATTCCACACCTCCCTCTACAAAAAGGGTTTGAGAATTGCTGGAACAACGTTCTCTAAGTGAGTCCCAAAGGCTTGGAGCACTTCTTGAAGCTGGAAGAAGCCTGTGTCCTTGCCCTCCTTGTCTCTGAATGGTTTCATTGCTATAAACAGCTGTTGGATGTGAGCATGAAGGCTCTGCTTTCATCTTTGATGCCTCTTAGTCAGAAGAGGAAACAGAACCTCTTTTCCACATCTGGGGTTAGTGCTGTAGGGTGGGATGGGAGCAGGGAAGTTGGGCACTGCTGCTCCAGTTCTTGCTCCCGGGTCTCTATTTTAAAAGAGAGCAGTTTTGCTTGTTTTTGGAAGAAGAGGTGTAACCATCTGTCTCCAGAAGAAAGTTCCAGGCTGTGGATCCCACAAGGAGAGGGGCACCTCTTGGTCGTGGTATAGGAGAGGGTTTCAGGCCTCAGCATTCCCCGTTGGCTACTGCAGACCTTTGGATTCCTGAGGTATTGATAGCCCAAGCAATTTCCTGCTCTTTTTGTCTGCTTGGCTTTGGGTTTACTCTGGGTTTGGATGCTGTTTTGAGGTGCTGATGATGTGTAGTCTGGCTTTTCCAACCTCAAGGCTCTCTGAGCTTCCTCACCTACCCTCCTTCATTTTAAAAAATGAGAATGCTTTTGGATGTATGAGCTGATAGTTGAGGAAATGTTTGGGAAAAGCAATTTACGTCCATTGGTAGCATTCTGTCACTGCAAGATATGTTTGACACTGGATTATTGAACTGTGCTAATAATGTAGGGCTTCCCCTTATTTCTTTAGCTTTTAGTGTGTTTTGGCTTCTGCACAGTTGGAGGCCTTATGTCCCACAGGAGATGTGTGGCAGGGCCAGGCAATCAATCCAGTGATCTTGTCCTAGGCTGGTGTTGAGACCACCTTTCCCAGTATTTTGGCTTTGAATGCCCTCAATGATGCATAGTGGCAATTAAAACTGCATTAATCACTGATCAGTACAATGAGGTGAAGAAAATATTCTTGATTGGAGAGGTGGGGAAAAAAAAATGTAAGCAATGACAATGGCCAGGATCAGCTGTAGGAAAGTTTGACAATGGGCCTGTTAGTCACCATGGGGAGCTGCATTCCTGTCTCACCTCCATGAATGTGCAGTGAGAGATCTGCTGGAACATAATTAATGGAGCATGCAGCAGGACCCGCCTGCTCCGTGATAGATGGCCTTGGATGACGAGGGGTGCTGAGACTTACTTCTAGTTAGCAGCAAAAAATTGTGTTATAAAGTATTTTGGACTCATTTCCTTGCATGTAATATTGATTTTTCTTGAAAAACTTCTCTTAATTTGTTGAAGTGCTTGCTGGAACTTTCTTGCTTGAAATATCCCAGATTTATCCACGCTTCGTCACTGGGTTTTTGTGAATTATTTGTCTTGTTGAACTTGGACTTCACACAGAGGTTGAGTCAATCATACTCTGTGAAGAAATAAGATTAAGTAGAAAGTGCTTAAGAAGCAGCATAAATCAAAATGTTGCAAGTATAACAAAGGCTAAAATATGTCATGTCGATGGCTTCAGGAATGGTGCTAAGAGAAAAGATGTAGTGACTGATGATGCTTCCAAGACACCAACATAGTGTTTTCATCAGTGCACTCATTTTTTCAACCTTTCTCTCCTGCTGTCTGTAAGTGTGAGCTATGGTTAAGGAACAGAGTATCCGTCCTTTAATTAATAGCAAATTTTTCTTTCATGTGCCAGCTGGAAAAAGGTAATTAGTCAGGAAAGAATAAAAAGCCTGAAGAAAGTGAGAGTGGCATAACTAGAATTACTCATAATTTGATTCTGACACATAGAGAATCAAATAGTACCTAAAAGAGAGAAGAGAATATGAATTTCAGCTTTTCTGTAGGAAAAAGTACTTGTATGTTTTGTTTCCTTGGTACTTTATCCTCTAGACTGATAGAACCAATGAAATTTGACAGTTTTGATTGAGTGATTCTGCTTTTTTTAAAAAAAACTGTGTAGGATTGGCATTTTCAGGAATATGTTCTCTTGGTTGTCTTTCTAATGCAGCAGCCCTGGTCTGAATTCTGCAGCTGCTTTGAATATGTGGTCATGTGCACTTTTCAACTACACGGTGTATTTCTTTTCTGTGATAACTAATGAGCTTTATTAGATGCATTACTAACTACTTTCATTGATCTTACAATAAATGCCATGTAAATGGAGATGCAGGCATATAAATACACCTCTGTGTCTCACATACCTTGCTATTCAATCCATATATCAAAGCTCATATCCTCTGTAATTATCCACTCTCACTAGCAATTAGGCACTGCTCCAGCTTTTATAACAACCTTATTTTGATGCTTGTTTCAAATACTCTAACAGCAGTGCCATCTTTAAATAAACAACGAGACAAAGCTTTCCACAAAGCAGCCTCAGGGGAATGCAGCAGGGCCATGAGCCCCGGGGGAAGTTGGTTTGTTTCAGAAGTTTTACTTGTACACAGAGCACAGCCTGGGTGTGAGGGAACATAACATTAGACTTAATTACAGCAGTATGATTTATGAGGCTGTATGCTTAAATGTAATATCCTTGGTTCAAAGGGCTCATTATCAAACAGAATTGGAGAGAAAATGGGGGTTAGGGAAAGAACCGATTGAATGATGTGGAAGTGAGTTTGCCCATAGGCTGTGTGGTGGTAACTGGAAGTAAGAGAGGACTTGGATTTTGAATTGAGATGGGATATAAAACTTTTGTGGGTCTCAGCTGGGCTGTGGATGATGTGGGGAGTAGTCAGGAAAGAGGGGAGATTGTTTGACCTGCAGGACCTGAAGTCTTTTTTATCTTGCTTTTACATAATGAGGGGATTAAACTAGACCACCTTTACATGGTTCTTGGTGTCACTAGAAACCACAGTTACCCTGTATTTTAAAAGTACCGCAGAGGAAGCAGTCAGTCAATCTCTGACTTCCCCAGCCTGGAAGATTGTTTCCCAAGGGGCACAGGGACCTTGGCTCAGCCGGGTGTTTCACAGCCTGGTCTTTGGAACCCTCCACTGCCGGTGCTGCTCGGCTGGAGCCTGAGCCTTTTTGTCGGGCGACAGCACAAAGCCATGTCCTCTGCACTTGAAAATCTGGTTTCTGCTCGCTTTGAATGGTCTGCTACTTCTTGTAGCAGTAAAGGGACATGAGTGAAGTTCCATCACTTTGATACACTTGGTATCAAAATGGAGAAAAGAAAACGAACAGCAGTTCAAGGTTTACTTTTTGCCTTGTCTGGGCTGTGTTTTGTCACTTGATCAGAAATGCATATTTTAATTCTGTTAAGGACATAATCCCCCTTATGACCGATTCCTTTAAACCTTCATTTGTTATTTGTAAATCTGATTCTGTCTAACTGCTTGAACCAGCAGTTCCACCACCATGTAGATGTGTAGGCACTTCCTGACATGAGTCCTGGTTTCAGCTGTTTATGGTGCTAAACCTTGATGTTTTGGGCCCAGGGTAGATGCCTGGATCTGAATGTTTTGCTGTGGAAAGTTTCAAGTAAAATGGCCTTTCTGAGAACAGGATTAGCAAAAAAACCCCAAACAACCACCAAAACAAACAAAAAAGCACGTTTTTTTAAAAAAACCCCAAGGGTCTTGCAAATGTGTGTCAAGAGTCTTCCTGAGCTGCAGTGCTCTCTCCAGCGCCACTTCTCCAGCATGGAGGGCTTGTCTTTCTGTGCCCCTGTGCAGTTTTGCCCAGGTTTGGCAGGTGTAAGTTGAGGAAGGATTTCACTCTAAGGCTTTGTGGGCTGTCATGATACCTGCCTCTTGCTGGAGGGCAGCAGTTTTACCTGGCAGGGGCAGCTTCTCTCTGCTGACACTGGGCATCCAGAGCCCTCGACCTGACCTGCAGCTGTGTGGGCGGTGAATCCCAGTCCCCAGGATTTCCAGATTCCTTTCCTGGGGTGTCACACGAGAGCTTCAGTTGTCCAGCTGCTTTGTGTTCCCTATCTCTGGAGAAGTAAAAATAATTTCTGCTTGTAGTGCCTCAGTTCACTTCCAGTATGAAACAAATGGAGAAATGATATTCTTGCAAGGTAAGGTTTTGGAAATAGAGTTAAACAAGAAAAACACAGGGTGAAAATGTACTTATTCATGTCTGATATTAAGTACTGCTTGAGGTTTTGAGGGGCTGTTTTGGCTGTGGTAGCCAAAAGGTTGTGTCAGGAATGGTCTTGTTGCTCTTGTTGCTGGTTTTGTGACCCTTTCTGTGCCTCAGTCTCTACCTCTTATCCTCATTCGTTTGCATGTTTTGATTGCTGTTGAGTAGAAACAAAGCGTTGTCCAAAGCATGTGATTTAAAAACAATTCTTATTCATTGCTTAGTAATAAAGGAAAGAGGACCCTGAAGAGTGGGCTATAGGCTGCAGAAGAATGTGAGGAATGTGAGGAAAACAGTTGTGTTCCTTCCAGTGCTCCCTTGCTGGATGATGAAGGGGAGGAAGAGACATGTGTTGATGAATTTAGGATGAGAAATGAGCAGAGCAAGTGTTAGAAATGAAGTGAGGCTGAAGAGGGGCAGGATCTGGACAGTTACCAAGAGATCTGCAGCCCCTGCTGAGAGAAAATAGCTCTGAAAGCTACTGACAAACTTCATTCTTTTCAAAGGGAAGAAATCAGCTTGCCATTGCCACTGTTTACTTTGATATTTCAATTGATTGAGGTCTGTACTAGGGCTGGTATGGTTTCAAATACTTGAATATTTGTTTTCTGTTCTGAGGGATTTTGGTTTTGTTCAGGAAAATTAATGTTTTATGTCACCTTCTCCAAGAGAATGTCTGAGGTAAAACGCCAGTTCCTCAGAAAGAAATTGCAGTTTTAAGATTGCCTGTGGTACTTTTTGTAACAACAGAAGTTATATGTAGCGAATTGTGGTACTTGGTAATCTCCTTACATAAAATTGGGGCAATTAATTTGAAATGTCCCTTTAGGTCGTTGCTGCTGCATGAGTGAAGGTAATAGGGTTGAAATTTATATGAAAATACTTGGCAGGAGGAAGCTGGAAGAACATATCCAAGTGTGGTGGTTATCACTCTGGGTCCCTTCCAGATCAGCTTGCTCTGTGATTCCGTGATTTGACACCAAGTTAAGCTTCCTACAGTTCTTTTCTCTATGATATTAAAACAGTAGTCAAGTTTTTGTTCTTTGACCTCTGACAGATAAAAATCAATGTCATTTAAAAGGAAAATCAACAAACAAACCCTGAATCGAGGCTCTTTATATGAAACTCAAAATACAGAAACTTCTTGTGATCCAAAGCTTGGGCTTCTTATCTTGATTTTCTCTTACAGGCTTGTTTGAATTTCAAACAGTTTTTTTACTCCCTGCACTTGACACACACAAGTTAATCAGTGCTGCAGGGGCAGTTGAAAGCACGCAGAATTAGAGAAACAACTGCTTAAACTCCTAGTAAGCCCCAGATTTTTTAGACCTGCTTCCCACTGTTAAAAGACAGTAATCCCATTCTTACGAGTAAATTTTGGGTAGTTGTGTCATGTTGAGCATTGTGATGTGGAACATTTAACTTGGCAGCTTTAAAGGGCAGCAAAGTTGGATGTGAGCAGTATAGTTTTGTCCTGAATCTCAAAATACCTGACTTTATTTGTAAAATCCCAGCTCCTATAGCTCTATTACTTTTGGATGTCCTCAGCTTCTCCCTCGTGTGCTTTGCTAAAATATTCTCAGTCACCTTTGCAGTCTGGCTAATATTTTTTTATTGTTCAGAAACAATAAATAAAGAAAGGAAACAAACCCAATGTATTAGGAAAGACTGGATATCACTTTTGAAAACACTGAGAGCAGACCTTTTTTCAGTTGTAAATGCTGAAAAATGTTCAAATGCATCACTAAGCAAGTTTCATTCTTCTGATCAAGGAATAAAAGTTTAAAGCCTTCCTAGAAAGTTGGTTTTTTTAAAAATCCTTTATTAAAAAAACCCAAGAAAACAACAAACTGTGTGGAGTGAAAAAAGTTAACTACCTGTTAGTAGTGTTTTCTTTGATGTTTTGGACAATTTTTTCAGTTAGCGGTTTTGCTAAGGTAGTCTCAGTTTCAGCTGAATGCACTGTCCTTGCTTTGCTGTCTGGCACTGGTGAGGGAGCCAATCCATAAACTCCTGTTCCAGATCTGACAGGGCTCAGTGAGCTTGGCTCTTTACAGAGAGCTGAAAAGTCAGGGTTTAGTGGAGAGTTTTGTGGAATTTCAATGGAATAAAATGAAGTTTTCCATCAAGCTTGCTGATATAAAAACCAGGTAGGGCAATATCTATAATGCTTCCCAGGTTGAAGACAGAACTAAGGAAGTCAAATTTGACTGTCAAACAGGTTTTCTAAGTCCTGAACTGATGTATAAGTATTTTGGATTTTAGTGTTGCTGTGAGAACTGTAAAGCTGATTACTTCACTAAATACAGGAAGTCCAAGTTTCAAATAAGATTTTTCAGGTATCTCTGTAGATATCCTTACGTATCATTGTAGCATGTTATTTATAAAGAATAACCTTGCCTTTAAATCATAAAAGTACAAAATAACATACAGAAAAGTTAATGAATTTTTTATTTTGGTGGTGAGGAGGTAATAATTTATTTGTGTCAGGCTGGCCAAGCTGATTAAAGGGATGGAGCACCTCCCCTGTGAGGAAAGGCTGAGAGAACTGGGATTGTTCAGCCTGAAGGGAGCCCACAGGAAAGATGGAGAGAGACTCTTTACAAGGGCCTGGAGTGACAGGACAAGGGGCAATGGCTTCACACTGACAGAGGGGAGGTTTAGATGGGATATTGGGAAGAAATTGTTCCCTGTGAGGGTGGGGAGGCCCTGGCACAGGTTGCCCAGAGAAGCTGTGGCTGCCCCATCCATGGGCAGTGTTCAAGGCCAGGTTGGATGGGGGTCTGAGCACCCTGGGATAGTGGAAAGTGTCCCCTGGCAGGGAGTTGGAACAAGATGATTTTTAAGGACCCTTCCAGTCCAGGCTATTCTGTGATATTATATATTCTTTTCCTCAGAAAAAGTAACTCACAAAATCGTAGCAAAGTTTCATGGCATTGTTTCCTGTGTATGTGATTTAAGATGTTGGTCTTACACCTGCAAATTTGTAGACTTAAACTGCAAAGATGTCATGAGACAATTTTTTAAAAGAACCTGTTGAATAGGATACAAGTTCAGATTTTTTTATTTCCCTGGCTAGATCTTCAGGAGTCCTAAGAGGTAAATTAGAATGTGATCAAGAAACCCCTCAGAGGCAGACACCTGGCTGTTCAGAGAGGGCACTGCTGTGGCCCTCAGGCAGCTGCAGGGTCTGGCTTAGAGGTTTGCTCAGTTTGTGTTAGCAGTGGCTTCTCTTGCAGAAACAAAACAAGGTCAGGATCTGGCAGGCAATTAAGTCTTGTCTGTATTAACTTTTGTAGTTGAACAGGTTTTTCTGCCACGGAAGGCAAGGACCAATGAATGTCCCACACCCCCTTCCCCTGTAATATCTAGGATACAGTAAAACCATGGTATGTAAAGTTTGGTTATAACAGCTCATTTGAGGCCGTGCTGTGCACGGGGCTGGTGGAATCAAACTCTCCATTTCATCTGATCCATTTCCTTTCTGTGCTGGATTAAACTGTCCCCTGTGATTAGGCTGCTCTTAATGGAACTGTTTTCCTTGAGCAGAGCTGGAAGTGGGACAGTGCTGATTTGAGTTTTCAACCATGGGCCTAAAGTATGTTTGAAGGGATTAGGGGGTGGGACACGAGCAGAGGAGCCACTTGCGCAAGGTTGTTGACAAATTGTGGAATACAACCAAAGACTCCAAGTTCTGGGCCAGTGCTCTTTTATAAGCATTGATCTGGCAGGCTGTTCAATGCATAAATTGTTTTATATTGGTTTATCTCACAGTAACTGGGCTTACCTGGGGGTAAGCCATTTGTGACAAAGCTAGTTAGTTCATTAAGGTTTCCATGTGTCAAAAAGTTGTGTTGTTTTATTTTAAGTATGTGTCTAAAGATGCAGAATTTATCATTTCAAGAAAACTGTGTGCTGAAGAGAGTTTTACACTTGCTGGCATTATTGTTATGCTCACCCATTGGGGTGAACCTTGTTGACTGATAAGTATAATTAATGTTCTTCGTTTGTAATGGAGGTGAGGGAGAAAATCCTGCTGCCTTTCTGCAACCTGATAATTGGAGCAATAGAAGTCACCACCCAATGCACTTACGCTTGGTAAAGCTGAGTAAAAGCTGGGCTGTGTTACCCAAGAAACTTCTTAGAAAGAAATTCAGCATCATCAGGGCAAGGTGTACAGGCCTGAGTGAGTACAGAGAACACAAGACAAAAACATCAGTCATAGACAAGAAAATATGTTGACCCAAGAGCAATAAAATGAGTGTGCCACTGAGCACTCTTGTCTCTGAAAACTGCTATTAAAGAAACTGATGTTTGGTATGTCCTGGGTTCAGGAAAAAAAAAGAATTCACAAATTCTTGGACTTGTTGGACCCAATGATCTTAGAGGTATTTTGCAACTTAAATGATTCTATGATTTATAAAACTATTTCCAAATGACTGATGAAGAAAATACCTGACACCATCTCAAACTTTTCTTTATGGCAGAAATAGCCCTTAAGTCTCCAGAATTGACATAATTGCTTTTGACTAACAATAATCTGGTATCATGGGATGGATCCAACTTCTAAAGTGTAAATTTGTGACTGGTATTCGTGTGGATCCATGGTGCAAGAAGCAATCACAGATGAGAAAAAAGACCAGAAAGAATTGATATTTCTAATACAAGAACTGAAGCTTTTGGGGTAGAATTAAAGCAATAATAAAAATGCCATCTGGAAAAAGAGCTGGGTGCATCAGTAGGAGTCAAAGCAAAGAAGTTTCCTAGTGACACTTTGAGTGGTGACTTGCAGGTGAAAGTGAAACCTTTTATGGGCAGTGATTAAAAACTGTCCAGGCAAGTCAGGGAAATGACCAGCAAATAAAGCCACTCTCAAACAGCAGGGTGGGGTCACTGAGTCGGTCAAAAATATATTTGCTGTGGTTCTGATCTATTTTTCCACAAAATATAGGTGAGGAGAGCTTTGGATTGCTTTGTGTTTGAGCCTCAGCAGAGACTTGACTTTAGGAATGACCTCGCAGATCAGTTACTCAGCTGTGGAAGCACAGGTATGAAAAGGCAAAGGGCAGCTTAGAAGGTGACAAAGTAGGACAGAAATTTTTGACTTCTTTAGGGAGAACTGCTCTTGGTGCTTAAGATTTCAGATGTTTTAATTTTAATTTATCTGAGGAAGAAGTACACGGTCATTACTATGCTGAGGCATCTTGAGAGCAGCTTACACATTTCGCTGTAGGAATTAATAGGGCTGTGCTTTCATGGGTGCTCACAGATCAGGGAGCAACAAGGTCACCTTGACGCCTCACCCAAATTAACTCTTTGTAGATGTTGCCTTAGGTGGAAGATCAAGGAACTATTTCAAGGAATGACTGCTGAAAAAGGCATTGCTTTTTCTTTCCTTCTCATAACTTGCAAAACCTTCTGAATAAGGTGCAAAACCTCCCGAATCACTCAGCTGATGAATGTATTGCTCCTGGAACAGATTTCAGATCAGCCAAAAGCTTTCACAGGAGACCGTTTGGGCTCTTGCAATCATCTGAAAGCATAGCATCCCCTCAAAGTGGCAAGATCAAGGTTTTCTGATCTCATCAGGCAAGTTTGGAATTTAGAAATGAGGTGGTACACAGGTGGTTATATTGATTCAGAAATTGTATCATGGCTTTGAAACTGCTGAAATTGGTGGTGCTGGAAGAGTCATGGCTGATTTGCAAAATGTATGATTTGGTGATGTGTAAGCAGGAAGTGGAAAATGGTGCAGGAAATGTGACGTTGGCAAGACAGATAAAAGAGAGAGAGCCCCAGCTGAACAGTGTCTTATGAAGGCATCACTGGAGTGTGTGACTGAAGAGCTGAGAGGTTTTTTCTGCCAGAGAATTGGTAGTTATGACTGTCCACTGACACAGTCGTGATTTATTTCACAAAATCACCCGGTGCTTGTGAAGTCAGGCACCAAAGGGCACTGCAAATAGGAGAAACTTGGCTGAATGACTTTTGTAGATGTAGAAACAAGAGTAAACCATCTATGGATCAAAGGAGAATTTGGAATTCCAAGTATTTTGCTAAGTCTTTGAGACTGCAGGCTTCCAGGAAAGACACCCTATCTCAGTGTGCCCACTGGCTGATGGGTGTGGTAGAAAGGATAATTATGGACTTCTACCTTCAACTCTCTTATTTTATAGATTCAAGGAAATGAGGGCACTGTGTCCCACTGCTTTTGAGGAATTTAAAAGAGGAGTGGATGAGAATATGAATTATGCTCCAGAAGTTATTTTGTTTCTATGTAAAGCAAATCTCTGTATTATGAAGAAATTTTGGGGTGATGTGGGACTGTAGAAGATCAAACACTAGGCTGGAAAAGCTTGTTGCAGCCTGTTCGGTAACATGAACATCTCTTGGATGAAATTTTACAGGAGAGCTTATGAAGTCCAGGGATTGACTGGATGTGAGACATAATGAATCAAGGAGAATTTAGTCCCAATTGCACTTTGTGCCTCCTTTTCCTAGGTAGTTGAAATATGTGTTAAAATAGTCTACCCTTGTAGTGACAAGTGCATAAACTAAGAAGACCAAGTTCATGTGCCGATCAAGAATAAAGATTTCCAACAAGCTGAGGTGAAAGAAAGCATTTTTTCAGTAGCTGCTTTTCATTTATTATGTCAGTTTAGCAGAGGTTGTAGAAGAACTAAAGGAATTTTATCCCTTTAGCCTGAAAGGACTGAAAATATCTTGTCAGCTCTTCTTTTCAATCACTTCAGTCCTCTGAGGATAACGAAGATGTTGTATTCACAGGCTTGCCTGAGTGATGAAATGTCTCCAGGTATCTTCAAATGCTGTCAGAGTGGTCTCTACACCTTGGCTGTGTGTATTTGTGTTGGTGGATGATGTTACCCATTGAACGAGCTCTGGAATTTCTGTTTTGCCTGGGTTTTGGTGGTTTTTTATGTGCTGGTAGCTTGAGGGATCAGATCTGAGTAGTTGTTTTCTAAGGATTGTTGAAGGCACTCATTGTTTCTGTTAAAAAACAGGTGCAGGTTTTTTCTCCCTGACTTTTACAGCCAAAAGAAATATGGATCTGTTTTGTAGGGTGGACCTTAAATACCTTCTGTGAGTTCTCAGTCCTTCTCCATATAAAATGGGACTGAATTATTGGGAATAGAATGAAGTGTAAGTTATGTAGTCGACTTGCAGAGGGGAGGGAGGAAGAATTTCCTGTGCATTGTGAAGTATATCGGTAGCTCTTTCCACCTGGTTTGGTCCCAGTCTGGAGATGAGGGATTTTCTCTTTCCCACCTTAAACTGGCACCTGGGTGTTCATGTGAAATTCCGTGTGTCTGGGTTTCTGATTCATATTGGCCCTAACGTGGCAGCAGCTGCTTTCAAATGGATCTTGCCCAGAGGGGATTGCAAGGAGTGCTGTGAAGTCCCGTTTTACTTCTTCCACCTTGCCTATAGTGTGCTGAGAGGAGGGGAAGTGGGATATTTATGCCGTCCCTTGCAGATGGAGAACTGAGCACTTACTGGTCAGCTGTTTTCTGGGCACTCTGTTGCCAGAGTAAGTCAGCAGAATATCTGATTTAAATGCCATTGAAAGTCTGCTCTACAGCTATGACAAGATCTCTTCAAAGTTAGTTGGCAGAAACTTAGCAGAACTTTCGTGAGTTAAGCACTGTGATACTTTTTTCTAATTTCAGGATGACAAGTTAGAGACAAGCTTTTCTGTTGTGTAAACACAGAGCTTTAAACACAAACAAATAGTTATTTTCAGTGCTCTTTTCCTATGACAAAAATTAAACTTGAAAGGTAAAAATAAACAAAAACATGTTCTAAAACCTTTTCAGATTAAAGGTTAGAAAAAATAAAGAACAAAGGCTCAAGCTCACTCCTAACTCACATAATTTCCAACACAAAGCTGCAGTCCAGCCAGATGAACAGCACGTTGTGAGGTACAGGAATAATTTGCAGTCCTTTTAAGTAACTAGAGTAGCAAGCAGCACATACGTGCAGTGGAATAAATCCTTGTCTCTGCTTCAGTTTTTCTAAGAAATATGATAATATTTAGGTTTAACCAGTATCTGTTTCTATCTTAATGGATCACAAGAGAGCAGTTAACTTCTGATGTCTTATTGAGGGCACTGTACCGATGGAAGAATTTTTATGTGAGTAAACTGTGGTATCAGAATATGTGAGTAAACTGTGGTATCAGAGATGATTGTGTCTTTTGCCTTGGTGAATAGCTTTTCAAACCACGGAGGCTGTGGATGTACCCTTACTCTGCAAGCTGTTTTTTAACAGTGGCTTCACATTACTGCTTCCCATCAAAACAGTTTATGTGTTTCTCAGCCCTCTCTAAGCAATATGAGCTCATATACTTGAGCAATTTAGTAGATGATTTGTGCTAACGAGGTTGACTGTTGCTTAGAGACCCTCAGGCTCTGAAAGGTTGTAATGTGAAATGAATGACCCAGAATAATGTTTACTTTTGCCCTTGCCTGCATTTGGGTCAGCTTAGTTCTTTTATTGCATGTTGTGATCTATGGGTCTTATAACTCAAAGGAGTGTCAGGTATGCTGTTTTATTTCCATCTGTCAAATCAGAAAATAGTGGAGAATTCTGCTCCAGAGAGGTGCTTGGGGCAAGGCTGGCAGCTGGGATTTCCAATCAGGGAAGAAGCTTGGGAAGAGCATGTCTGTTTTAGCAGGAGGCCAGACCTTCTGCCACTCAGGCTGAAGCGTCTCAATGTCCTCTTAAACGGAAGTGTTAATCAAAATATAGCAGACTAATTGTTTATGTGAGTGGATGAGATTATCCCAGACAATGTAGTGCTGTGTGACTTGGAGAAGGAACTGAGTAACTGTATGCAAAGCTGCACCACAGCGATAGACGATTGGCTTTTTGATTAGGTCATAAAATCTGGGGAGGTGATAAAAACGGACCTGATTTTTGGGTGGGGTGCTCTGCTATCTTTTCAGATCAGCTTATAGCTGTGGAGTATTATTTACTATGCACAAGTGAATAGGGAATAGTAGCTGAGGCAGTGGGCAGGTTTTTAATCTTAATGTGCCAGGCAGCGGGTTAAGCTCTTGTGATAATGTGTCCGAGAGCTTTGTGGAGTGATAAGGAAAAGGTTAGAATAGTTTTACTGCACTAAATATTATTGCACAATGTTAGATTAGAACTTTTTAAATGGGGGTTGTTTGTACCAATTAGTTTAACTTGAAACTAGATGTGAGGTTTGGTATGCTTGTTTTTGTGTCCAGGTTCCCTTTGCAGGCAGAGTGTGCAGTAGCAGTTGCTGCTACAAAGTCTCTGTGGGAACCGAAGTGTCATGGATATCAACCTCAGGATCTCAGGCTTGCCTGTAATTGCATTTGAGACCTTGCACTGACACGAAGAGATGGAATACACAAAGCACCCTGAAAGGCAGAACGCCTTCTTCCTGAGAAGAGCTGCAAAAATGTACCCTGTTTACTTATAATTTTCCATTAAGGAAATAAAAAAGAATGGCCTGAGAGGGCTGGCATCTCTAAAAAGGGAAACAGGTGGCTTTCCATAGCATTTCTGCATGGTCCCTACCATGCTGGTTGAGAGTTGGTCATGCAGGAGTAAGGAATGGTGGCTACTTACTCCATCACCCATCACACTCTCACCTTGCTCCAGTTCCTTGTGGGAGCTGCGTGGTCTTCTTCAAACCAGGTCATTTCTTTTCTCCTGTCATCCCTCATATTATTTCTGTCCCCTTCACTTGTGCCTTGGAGCTCTGTGCCATCCCATCGCCAGCCTTTCCCACACCTTGGATTCTGCCCCTTCCCCACGCACCTGTTGCTTGAGGACATCAAGAACTTCTTGCAGGACAAGCTAAACTCCCCCATGCTGTAGCCAGGGCTCTGCTCTGGGTGCAGAGGAGCTGATCCCAAGGCTGTGCCTCTGCCATGCCTCCTGCCCAGCCCGCCAGGCAGCTGCCTGCCCGGCGCTCTGACGAGTCCTGCCGGTGAGTGGAGAAGGGGAAATGTTATTTTTTCCCATGTATACAATGAAAGGAAGCACTGTAATAAACGGAGTGAGGTAAAAAGGCTTTCCCGGCACATTACCTTCTAACACTTCTTCATCCTGTTTCTCTGTTCCAGGTCCCACTCTGCTGTGGGGAGTGGGACTGAATTTCCCACAGCTGGCTCCTGCCAGCCCCCAAGGCCTGGCTTCCTCAGGCAGGGAAAGCCCTGCTTTGTCCTGTCAAGGGGATGAAGGACATCTCTCCCTTGGAACTGGGCAAAGGAGGGTCTCTTGCGTCTTGGTGCACTAGAGCTGGTGTAGGGCAGTGCTATTTCATTGCTAATATAGCAAAAGGAATAATAAAGTCTCCAGAAATTATGTAAAAGACAAGAGGGGTGGGTGGGAGGGTGGAGAGAGGAAATACTTGGAGATGTCTGCAGTACTTCCTGTTTGCTTCTGAAAATTATGAGTCAGATCCCCCAGAAACAAAAGAGAGGGGTTTGAAAAATTGTGAGATTTAAAAAAAGTAATCATGCATGCATCTGTTCTTTTGGTCTTCTGGTTTTTGAGCTCTCAGAGCTGGAGGCCATTTTTCACATTTTTCACAGCAGTGGTGACAGCAAGGAACACATGCTCTTTTCCTTTCCAGTGAAAGTAGAGGGGTTTTTAATATCTCTCAATGCAGCATCAGGAAGGAGACCAATAGAAAAGATACCTAAGATTGCAAGGTTTGGAATAAAATTTGTGATAGCATCACAGTTCTTCTAGAGTTGATTGCTTTGGCTTGAAGAGCTTTTGCAACAGGGGTTAGGTGTAACCCTGGAGCTGGTTTGCCTTTGCTTTGTGAGGTATATACTTTGGCACAGGAGGGAGAAGGTGCGTTGTGTGCACCTGGATTGTGTTTGAGACTGATCCAGAAGGAGGAACCATGCTCCTTTTTCCCAGGTCAAGCACAGTCTGCATCTTTAAAGCCCATGGATTCTGTGGGATTTGTAGCATGAGTGTTGATAAGTGTATGTGTGTACAGCAGGATTGCACTTAAAAAGGAAAAATGAAGTGGATATCATTGTTCCACTTATCGTATCACCAAGTGCAGGCTTCTACAGAAAACCTGATTTCTTTGTTTCTCTGCCAGTTAATTCCCAGTAAATGTATGTAAGTGATAAAAGACTCCAGTTCTCCCAGTGGAAAGGGATTATTTGCAGACGTTTTTCCGCTGTTACGGTGTAGGATAAGCTGTGTGAGGAGACCTGGAAGCATTTCCTTCAGCTGAAAAGAATGCTGCCGAACTGGAGGGCCTGAAGGTAGAAAGCCAAACTCATTTCTTTGTAACAGAGCTTGTTGTTATGACACACCTTAGAAAGTGATCTGTGATCTGACTGACAGCTGACAGCACAGCCAGAGAGTCGGAGCTCCTTGGTGCTCAGCAGAGTCATTGCTGAGAGCTCAGGTGGACCAAAAAAATCTGTATCGATAAATAAACACCTGCTCTGGTATGCTCTGGGGTGCCGGGATGCAATAAATAGCCTGTACTGCTATAAATATTTCCTAGAGTGATTTTTGCCTCTAACGCTGTCCCCAGACTCTGCACAGGGATAAGGCTGGAGGGGTCCTGGAAGCTCCTCCTGGAGTGTGCAGCCACCCTGGCTTGAATGCTGAGCTCTGCTAGCAGATGTGGGGTTTTCTGTGCCTCAGAGTCTGGGAGAGTCCTTGGGCATGTGAGATTGGCTGTTGTGAGTGTGGCTGCCTTGTGGGAGATGCCAGCCTGCCTGGTGGTCGGTTTGAGAAAGGTCTGAAGCAGTTTTGAGGTGTGAACCTGCTTGTTATGTCATTTTCCTGCTTTAAAATGATAGTTATGAAAAGTTCCCACAAGTAGAACGGGCTCCTTTTCTACCTTTGAACTTCACACCTGCCCACCTGCACAGAAGTGACTGTTTGGCCACCCTGCTTGTGGCTGCTGTTTCGTGACTCTCCTACTTCCCAGCTCCTTCCGCTGTGGCAGGAGCATTTCCAAGCATTTCCTCTTCAGGTTTCTGCTCTGTGCTGCTACGTGGGACTCTTTCATGCGAGTGTGTACAGGTCGGGGGTAGGTGTGGCAGAGGGCTCCCAGAGCTGCTCCCAGCAACTGGGAAAGCAGCTCTGAGACAATCTGGAACAGCTCCCAAAATGATCTCTCCAAGAAGGAAACTGGCTCTGCTCAGTTTTAAACAAGTAAATAGAGTCACTGTGATTTCTCAGCTGGTTTTTGTTTGGAAGGGGTTCTTTTAAGTTGCTGCTGAAGAAAGAGAAGAGCAAAGAGAATAGGCAAAAATACCTGGCCCAGCTGCAAAAATTTGTAAACATGTATTGTTGCAAAATGGAAATAAAAATCATACAATCCTTTTGTGGAGAGAATTGGAGCACGTGTTGATGTGGAGGTATCTCCTGTGCACAATTCTCATTGTCACTGGTGAGAGCTGGACACATCAAAGGGTGAGCAGACCTCCTTCAGGGAATTCCTGCCAGCCAAAGTCATTGTCCCCAGGGGCAGAGGTAAAGGCTGAAACCAGCAGCAGGACTTTGGGAGCTGGATTTCATGCTGGGTACAAGCTTGTTGGTGGTTGTGCTGTTCAACCTGAGAGCTGTCTCCTTTTATCTGAAGGCAAAACCAGGCAGCACTACGATTCCAGAGCGCTGCCTTGGCAAGGGGATGGTCAGGAAAGGTTCCTGTTCCTTCTGTAAAGCCCAGGTTTGCACCCAGTGCCAGGATATTGCACATCTCATGGAAAGGGGCTGTGGCTGGGGGAGCTCAGGATGTGCTGTGTGAGTGTGCTTGGCCTTGAAGGCGGTTTCTGGGGCTGCTGAAGGAAGGTGCACTAAATAAAGGAAGGATATGAAAAGCGCTGGGTCAGGTGCTGAGTTGCTGCAGAAAAGGGCTGTTTGACTAATTTCAGTGGAATTACACGTGTTCACACTAGCTTGGGACTTGTCCCTATTGTTGGCCTCTGAAATGATGTGAGCCCTTTCTTCGCTTGGTATCCTGACATATAACAGAGTTTGTAACATGGAGAGTTTTGTTATCTGTATTGTCTGAAAAAGCAGGGGTTTTTAAACTTGAGCAAAAAATTAGGCACGTAAAATTTGCCTCTCCTGTGTGAAATGCACAGCAGAACGTGTAAAATGTCAGCATTTTGGTTGAGCAATGTCTTCCACTCACATTTTTACATAGTGTGACATGGGTTGGTCTGCCAGATTATTCCTGTTTATGTTACAAAATGGAGAAGGAACTTGGTTTGTTTTCCAGGATTTACATTCCAACCTGTGTTTGCAGGATTGGTAATTTGTTCATGTGTATGTATATATTTTTGTATGCATGTGTTTGCCTATATATATATATATATATATGTTGTCATTCTAGATGCTGAGGTTCATTATAAGCCTTACCGTCACATTCGAGGCTGGTTTGTCTGCTTAAACAACAATATTTTCACACTGTGCTATTTCAGCAAAGTTTCCTAATTTTCTTCCTTTGCTTATGCTTTCTTTCTACAGCAAGTGTTGCCATTTTGATGAGTAGGTGTGACTGCCTTCATTACAGGGATGAAGTCACTTTTTGATCACTGGACAGATATTGGCATTTCTCAACAGTATTTTTCTGGGTACATCTCTCCATAGTGAACAATCCATCCTTTCTGTCTCCTTTTATCAGCACATAGTTCTTCAAAGCAGTCCTTTCAAATGGCCATTCATAAATACGTGCAAAGCTGAGAAAAAAAGCACAAATTCTTCTGTTGTAAACTAAAAGTAGAATTTCTTTTGATTGTGATTATTTTCTCCATGCTGCTGGCTTAGCTTTGCTGTCTCTGGCTGAATAGGTAACTCTGCAATGAGTTCTGCCTGATTTTGGGAGCAGTGATGCTGTTATTAAGACCTCTTCTCTGAAGTCACTGTGTATCATGGAAATTTAAACCACTTAGTCTGGTAGGGACTGGTTAGTGAGCTACATGTCTAAAATTCACATAAAGATGCAGGGTTGCCTCTGACACCCTAATTTTTAGTTTACAGTGGTCCCAGCATGAGTGTTTCTAATGTGTTGATGTACCTAATAATTCTATTTTGTCTGTGCTTTCTTACATTGAGAGAGCTGAGTTGCAGACCTGTTATGGGTGGTTGTAAGGTGTGAGCAAGCAGAGTTAAAGTCGCGTGTGTAATCTTGATTTTCTGATTTACTTCTAAGTTTGGGCCAAATCCTGGACTTGTTACAGTGTTTGCATTCCATATGTAGTTAGCTGGATTAAGTGGAAATGCTGCAGAGGTTAGATTTTAATTAAAAACTTTGATAATGACCCTCAGTGTGAGGTGCTGACATTGCTGCTTCTCTAAACTTCATCCCCCAGTGCACTTTTGGGAAGCTGGGATGACGGGGGTGAAATCTGGCCTCAGAGACATTGGTGGAAATTTTGTCTGTTCAAAGAGAGCCAAGATTTCACCTAAAAAGAAAATGTTAGTAATGGAAAAATTGTCCAGTCCTCCAGGTGATGTGCATTATTAGTGGGTCTGTGTTCTGCAAGCCACTACTGCCTTCAGAAAGCTTCCCTGATACTCATTTTATAATTTCCATTTTTTTTTTAGCTTTAATACAAATTTCATCCAAAAGATGGTTTGCCTGTGGAAGTGTTTTCGAATTAAATGCCTTTAGGCTGTCGCAACATCCTTGTATGATCGACTCTTACTTTTCATACTAAAAAAAAAATAGAAAAGAAACAAAGGAAGAAATCAACCATTTCCTTGGGTTTATGGGAATGTAATTTGTTTATCAAAGGCACTGAGACAGACTAAAGCCAAAACCTGCCTGGGAGCTGAGCACCAGTGTTGTGGAGCGCAGCAGGACTGGGTGTGCCTGGGGAGGGACCTCGGTGGGATAGTCTGGCACACCTCCTCCCATTGCCAATTCCCCAGGGAATCACAGAATAGCCTGAGCTGGAAGGACCCACAGGGATCATTGAGTCCAGCTCCTGGCCCTGCACAGCACAGACTCAAGGATCATGCCCTGTGCTCGAGGGCATTGTCCAAACACTTCTTGAGCTCTGTCAGCCTTGGGACTGTGACCAATTCCCAATCCCATTTTGACAGCAGAAAATAGGTGTGCTTGGCACCACTGAAAATGACCTGATGTATGTTGTATTGATATGAGGATCTTGAAATACTGTGCAAATGTTTGTTTACTTGGCAAAAATTAGTATGTCCAAGCAAAGCTCAGTACCATTTTCTTGGTGCATTAATGGCTTACCTATTATACAGGCCAAGAAAATTACAAAACTGAGACTAAAATCTAAGAACCATGTTTTCTCCTTTCCTCTGTAACCTCCAAATAACATTTTATTCCTTTGTAATCATTTCTTTTAACTCTGTTCTTATAATTTAATTGAGATTGCACAATGTTTTAAATGTAAATATAGCTATAAAAAGGGATAAACAAGTTCTACTGAACAGAAGCTTTTGCAAGCTAAAAGCATGACTGGATCTAACACAATACAACAGAATAACAAAATGACATTCAGGATTTATAGCTGGATTACTTAATTGAGCAGAAAAACTTCTGCTTTCATTCCCCCTCCCTCCCCTTTGACATGCAAGCCTGCAGGTACAGTTACAAGAATATATGAATGCACTATCAGATAAGGGAAAAACTTTAGGGCTAATTATTTGTGCAGTTATTAGTGCAAATATGGAGCTGCCTGCTTGCATGGTGGTGTTTTTGTTTCCCAGTATGTGCTTGGGATTGTGCTTTCTGCCCTTGTGTCTCCACACCATTTGATAATACAATTCAAAGTGACCCACACAAGCATTTTTTGGGATGGTGGGAACGGCTGAGTGTTCACGCTCCGTGTAGCTGAGATAAAATGCACCCACAACCTTGTTTCACACTGAAGATTGTGCATGGTGAAATTTTTCTGCTGTTTTAGACACCTTGAGGAGTTTGGAATGTTTTAGATGCATAGAAGTTTGCTTTCCCAGAGTAAGGGTATTTATTAAACAGCTCCTTTCAACAGCTCCTGTTTTATGCTTTGTGTTTGTGGCAATTAAAATTTATTCAGAAAGGAAAGTATAAAGTTCCTAAAGTTTGAGGCAGGCAGGAGCCAGACTTTCTTGTCTCTGTGCTGCTGTACCACACTGGCATGAAGTGAAGTTCTTTAAATATTGTGTTCTGCTGTCCTCCTATTTGCCAAAAGGGCTTTTTAGCACAGAATCTTCCTAAATGGTACAGAAATTTAATAGCCCTGCTGTAAGTGCAAGGAAGAGCCTTTTCATTTTCTGTGTGAGCTGGTATTTATGTAGGCGATGCTAAAAGATGTGAAAAGATGATGGTGAAAAATTTGGCTTTGGAAAGAGACAGGAAAAAGGACATATTTCATACTGGGTAGATAAATCATAGAGCTGTAAATCATTTGAAGCAGGACTGGTAGTCAGAAAGGAGTATGAACTCACATTTTGGGAAGGGTGAGGTAGCATGACTGTAGATTTTTGGCAGGAGACCACTTGAAGCACACAAGAAGTGGGCTGACCTAGATGCCTGATAAGAGGCTTAGTGAAATGAGAAGTGGGTGGACTTGGAGAAGAACTGGGTGGACCTGATTGTTTTGGCACTTAGGTATTTGATGTTTGATTTCCAGGGCAGCAAAATTTTAATCACCTATTGTTTGTTATTGGTTGGTTTCTTGGTGGTATGACTTGCACCTCTCTTCCCGAGTGGTTGCTGGGATGTGTGGAGCACAGGAGAGGCTTTGTGCTGCAGTTTGGGAGGAAAGAAGTGTCCTGGGTGGCAGGTGCTCTGGAGGAGTGTTTCTGTGGAGGAGGTTGTGTGAGGGGACATCTGAGGAGCAAAGTGAGGGAGGCTTTGGGGGCTGCTCCTTTGTTCACGCGGCGATGTCGAGGTTATGTGGTTTTGGGATGTACCCTCAGCATGCTTTGTGAGCAAAGGTATTGCTGGGCTCCACTGGCGGTTAAAATGTCCAGCTTCTCTTGCTGATGCCTGTCACCAACGTTGTTCTTCCTGCTGCTGCCCAGGCCTTGTGCTGCCTGAAAAGGCAGTGAAATGATGATACCATTAAGAGAGTAAAAGCTGAGCAACTCGAGTGTCTTAGATTGAAGACGTCACCTCTAGCTGAGTTTATTCAGCTTTCTGAGGAGTAAAATACTCCAGAGATGTATAAATAGTTCCGACTGTGTAATAGACATCAGCAACTGGGTCTTGTATTTTTTAGCAAGTCACACACACACATGTGCAGTTCCATGTATGGGAGAGTCTGTGTGCTTATGTGTTTGTTCAGATATTGTACTCAATAATATTGGCTATGATTATTGGGTGGAAATCTCTGTTGGTAGGAAGAGAAAAAATACATTTCAGGATGGTATTTTTGAAACTGAAGGCACAAAGTGAAGATAAATGGTATTACATGGCTGCTTTCTTTGATAATCTAAAAAGCATCTTATGTTATGAAAGAGACCTAAAATTCATGAAACCCACCATAATTCCTTTCCTATTACTTTCTTACATTGGATTTTGTTCTTTCAGAATGCAACTGCATCTCAGTAGTAAATCTAAAATAACTTATCACTTTGAACAGTCCCTCTAGGATTGTAGCTGTACAACCATTTCTTGACTCTTGCACTACATCTGCAAGTTCCTAGAAACCTTTGGTGTATTTACCTTTAGCCTGTGTTAGGTAATCAGGGGAGCTTGCAGGACACAAAGACTTGTGCAGCATATATGATTCCTATCTATGAACCCAGGCACCATTAGACGTCTCTGTCAACATACCTTGCTTATCAGTTATACTGCTGCTGCTCAGTCCTGCTCCTCCCATCCCTGTGTCCTTCCTCCATTCCACAAGAGAAGGGACAGCTTTAACTCCACCAGATGATGGGAGGGGGTGGGGAATGAAAGGAGAGGAAGAGAGGTGCAGAACTCTACAGGTTCCTGCTTTGACCGCTTGACATGAGGCAGAACTTCTTCACTGCACAGTAACTGAGCCCTGAACAGATTGTCCAGAGAGGGTGTGGAGCCTCCTCACTGGAGATATTCCAGAGCTGTCTGGGTACAATCCTGAGCCCTGTGCTCTAGGATGGCTCTGCTGGAGCAGGAAGGTGGGACCAGCTGCCCCACTGTTGTCCCTTCCACCCTTACCCATCCTGTGCTTCTGTGATGATAGCGGAGAGTTGAAACTGCCTTTACTTTCCCCCCCTGCCTCTGTGGAGAAGCACGCCTTATCTCCTAGGCATTGCTTTAGGTAGTTCCAGTTCTTGTTTAATGAGCCTTTGTACACTGTAACTGTGTACATTCTGTGCACTATGAGGCCTTAATGGCTTAAACACCTGCTGGTCTGTGAGGTTGGCTGCCTGTGGCACTATGATGAGGAACTGCCCTTGCTTCCTCTGCAGCAAGTGGAAAAACTTCCACTGGCTTCAGTGGGAGAATGACTGGGCATCTGTGACGAGCAATCCTATGAGCATTGTTGCTTTCAACCCCTAATTCTGCAATTACTGAATACAAAGGGCCATGCGTAAAGTCCAGGGCTGTAATTACTCTTTTGACTTTCCTGATGATTTATCTTAGACACCACCAATGAACTGTACAGCTTAATTACAGCAGTTACTTGGAGGGATTGTGCAAAACCCAGGTAGTTATTGTGTTCAGGGAAGAACTTGCCCAGCTAAAATTTGTATCACACATGTGCAGGGATCTCCTTTGTCATTTTTGTGCTGGCAGCGTGTGGAAAACTGAAATGCAATTATGTTGTATGTGCTAGGTGCTGAATGACAGCAGAGAGCACAAAGCAGCATTGTCTGCAGTCCAGCTGAGGAATTAAACCCCTTGAAGTTTGTCAAAGCTTCTCTGATAGTACCATGGTTAAGTGGCTTGAATATTGGCACCATAATTTGGGTCAGTGTTTACATAGCTTGAACATTTTATGGTATAATACAATAGATATAATAAAATAGATTCTGCCTTTATCTGAAGAGCCTGGTCTGGTGCACTTTGGCCTCCAAGTCAAACCTACAAGCAAGTGATCTTAAAACCTGCTGCAGTGTGGTCTGACAGTCACTGCAGGTGCCAGGACCTTTTGCAGCCAAGGCTGTTTGGTTTCACACATCTCAAATGGATTTGTTTGCAGGTTACAAAGGTCTTGAATTGGTGGTTGTTTAACGCAGCCGCCTCGCGGGTGTCAGTAACAAACCAGCAGCTGCTTTTGGCTCGCTATAAAAGTGGGATTTGAATATTTTGAATTGTGTATCCAGCAGAAGTGGTCTGTGTTTGAAGAGCCTCTTCTGTTCCCATCCACAGAACGGGCTGAAGTCTTGCATCATGTGCAATGTGCAGCTCAGCTCTCCTGACGACACTGTAGCAAGAACCTCCAGAGTAAACAAGGAGCTGTTAGACTCCCTGAAGGTCATGCAGCTGGAATACAGCATGAATGGCATTATGTGGAAATTCTGGGGATTAAATTGTTAACTTAATAACTGCTAAATAAACAAAACAATACTTTCCTCAGATTTTTGTCCTGTGTTACAAGAAAAAAAGGTGTGAGAAGCTGAGGCGCTGAGCAAGGGCTCAGGGGATGATGTTCCTGCTCTGTCATGCCACTGCCCTGTCACACATCAATCAAACCTTCTGTGCTCTGATTTTGTGTCCATATGATAGGAGCAGCACCAGTACCTTTATCCTTTGTCTTCTCTGATATCTTTGGTTCCTGATGGCTGCAGAACTCATTTATGGTCCTTATCTTTGTGCCTTTAGAGAATGCTCAATGGCATGTGATTGATATTAATTGCTTAATGTCTGTTCTCTGCAAGGCCGGTGTGTTTGAGCACTGCAGCTGGCTGGCTCAGGGAGTGTGCGGGATGTAATTTGTTTTTCTCAGCACCAACACCTTGTTTTCTATCTGGCTTTTGCTACAGTGATGTGCCATGGTGAAAGTTTTGCGTTTCACCCACGGTTGTAGCTGTCACGAGGGTGCACAAGCTGTCACCAAGGAACACAGGAGGTTGGTTCCTTGTGAGTTATGTTTGGCTTTTCAATATGCTTCCATCCTGACAGTGCTTAAAGTCAAACCTTTTGGATTTCTTCTTAAAAACCTTTGAGGGATTTTGTTTGAGAGTGAGAAGTACTCTTTGGCATTAAAATCCTTTGGCAAAGCTTCTGTTAAGGTAGTCCTTTCCAGTCAGCTCTCTGTGACTCTGGGTTTTAGGTGCTGTTTATAGGAAGCTTTGGCCTATTAGAACATGGACAGAGCACAGGATGCCTGCAAGAGTCTTCCTGAGTCCTGCTTTCCAAACCTCACTTCTTTTAAAGCCTGGCCTAACCTAGACAGTGAAGAAACACAGCTCCCTAAGGCCCCCTGCTTGCTCCCAAAGTTGTTTCTTCAAATCCCCTTCCTCACTGACACCTCATGTTTGCATCTAGGTCTGTTATGAGATTGGGACTGCTGGCTTCCAAAATCCATTGTCATTTTTGCTTCTGGGAGCTGCAGCCACAGTGGACACTTTGTAATCCAGCTAGAGGTAGAAAATTCATGGGCGTGCTGGGGGATCGGCCTCGCTGCGCTTGTGGCTGGAGGCAAAGCCTTCACCAACTCGAGTGAAAGCGGAATGCATCTATTGTGTAACTTGGCTGAAGCCAATTTGTGCTTTTTCTGGCAATTTCCAACAAAAACGCTGCTAAGAATGTTGCTGTGAAGTGGCAGGGCAGTAGTGTGTCCTTAAGCATGATTTTCCTTAATAATTGTTTGAAATGGGGAAATTATTTACAGGATGCTTCCTGAAAGGAAGCTGAATTTATTTCTAGGAAGTTCTGAGATAAGTTTAACAATTTGTATTTTAAATTTTATTGTTTGTTTAACTTCTAAAATATTGCAAGAAGTATATTAGATTTGTCATCTAGATTTTCTGCTGTGGATTAAAGAAACGCTTATTCATTTTAGCACAGGAAAATGTGGTCATAGGAGTTTTGATCAGAGCTGAACCATAATTCCACATGCCTCCTCAGAGAAAAAAGATTGGAAATGGTGAAGAAGAAAATCTTGACAGCTGCAGAGAAACAAACTGTTTCTGATTGAGGGTTAATGTCTCTAATGAAGGAAAACATAAATTTTATATGTATGTATCAATGTATGTGGTGTGACAAAAGGGATTTTAACTGGATTGAAATGAAGTGGGATCTGAAACACAGGCCATAATTTAGCGCAGTAGAAGAAATCCTCTCTCTGGAAGGAAAACAGACTTTTCTTGGTTATGCTTAGAAACTGAATAACAGAGTTTCTAAGGTATTTTTTCTATTACATTGGAGAAATGTGGAATATTCTGTATCTGTGGTGTGGCAGGTGTGTCTCTGCATTTATGTACACTGATGGCATGTTTTAGTGAGTGTGATAACTTTTGTTTTTCTAGGTTAGTGGATGACCGGTGTGTGGTGCAGCCGGAGGCAGGTGACCTTGCTAATCCTCCGAAGAAGTTCCGAGGTCAGTAACCGGGGATTGTTTCTCTTTAATGACCAACTGATACAGTTCTAACTCCTTGGGCACTTCTGTCATGTAACTTCACAGAGGGTTTGTGGACGCAGGGACGAAGTTTCAAACTGGAGCACGAATGGCAGATTTTGAGAACTAAATACAAAATTTGCAAAGGCATGAGAGGCAGGTGGAAAATATGGGGAAAGGGGCTGATTTTCTTGTAGTCTGAGAGTTGCTTGCTCTGTTCTGTACATTGAACACTGATCCTCTGCTGTGTGACAAACTCTTTGCTCCAGCCTTTCTCTTACTGTAAATGAGAAAGAAGCTTGTGAGGTCCAAAGCTACTTGAGCTGATGGATTGTTTATTTTTTTTTTCAAGATAAGATACCACTTTAAGGAGCACCCCCAAATATTTTGTCAGCTTTTTGTTTTGCTTTTGCTTAAAACTGTATCTGATTTTTTTCAACTTGACCTTGTAGATTTGGATCATTCTGCTCTTTTGCTTATTGGAAAAAAATAACAGTGCACTGCCAACATGTAGTTTTTACTTCTGGAGTGCTAAAAAAGTACTTTAACTGTGCCAGAGTAGAGCTTTACTAGCCGGATCCAGGCCTCTTTTGGCTTAAAAAGGCTTGGATGCACACCGGTTCTGAGATAAAGTGAGTATGACTTGCCTGATTTAGAGCAAGGGAAGTGTGTTTCATGGCTGTTTGTATCAATTTTCAATGATCTTTAAGGTCCCTTCCAACCCAAACTATTCTATGATTTTTAGGGCTTGCACTGACGTGCTTAACCTTAGTATTTTATTTCCAGTGTTTATGTATATGCTACTATTGCAAAAAATAAAGCATTTAAAACATAGGAAGAGTGAATTTCTGCTTTCCCAGAGAGTTCAAGACTTTTTTCCATTATATATTCAGGAAACATCAGCAGTCGGTTCCAGTTCCAGCTGTGAGGATTCAACGCACTAGCAGATACTGGAAACCGAGAAAGTGAGGATGCACACTTAGAAACTAACAGTAATAAATTTCAGTTGCTTGTGTGACTGAATAACTTTAAAACCGAGCTGGGGATAGCATCCAGTGTGGCTTTCAGGCTACTTAACTGTGATTTCACCCTCTCACTGCCTGCAAGTACATGTGTAACTCAGTTTCCAGGTTGCACAAAATTTCAGGTGGGGATTCTTTGGACAATACTTCTGTCACTGGACTACCCCGATGTGTTTCTAAAGTTGAGCATATCCAGGTTTCTAGATGAGACCAAGGTCACTGGGAAAGATTTGTGATAGGATAATTACAGAATACACCCAAATGCCTACAATTTAGGATGTCAACAAAGCTTGAAAAGACAGCCATAATTTTTTCACTGTCTAGTGTTTGAGGGCTTGATTCCATAACTTCAGTGCATTAAAGTTCTTTTCTTGCAGCTCTGTGTTATTCATTTCTAACTTCAAAAGGCAAAGAAAGAAAAAGTTGATCGGTTTCTGTGTTGATGATTTGGGCACTTTGTTGCGGGGTGGAAGCTGATTGAACTCCCAGCACTAATGATTTGCCATCAGTGGTGGCAGCACATGTGGAGCAGATGTCAGAGGAGGGATGGGACACTGACAAATGTACAGCTGCTTTCTGCTGCTGGGGAAAGCAAGGGCTGTATTCCTGAGTTACATCACAGCTTCTGTAGGGGAGTGGTTTCCATTAGTTGTGGAGAGTTTTGGCTCTGTCCCTTATTGTAGCCTCTGTCTGTTGCTTGCGTAACACATCCCTTTATCTCCAATTGCCTCTGCTCCCTCTTCCCCACAGCATCAAACCTTTCCTCTCCTCTAACTCAGATCCCCCTCTTCTTGGGGATTCCCTCTTCTCCCTCTCCTTCCCCACCCCACAACCTTTTAGTAGCTACTGTCCTTCTCCTCCTCCTCCCTGCTGCCTCTCACCTCCCTTTGCAGCCTTTCTTCCAATCACTCCTTAGCTCTCTCTACTTTGTAGTGCACCTATAGCTGACTTAATTTTGGGACTGCTGGCATGGTGGTAGCATGCAAATTTGGATGAGCTGCAACACAGAATGATTTGGATTGGAAGGGACCTTAGAGCCCATCTCATTCCAAACCCTTACCATGGGCAGGGACGCCTTCCACTATCCCAGGTTGCTCAGAGTCCCATCCAGCCTGGCCTTGGACACTGCCAGGGATGGGGCAGCCACAGCTTCTCTGGGCAGCCTTTGCCAGGGCCTCACCATCCTCACAGGGAAGAATTTCTTCCTGATATCCAATCTGAATCTACCCTTTTTCAGTGTGAAGACATTCTCCCTTCTCCTGTCACTCCATGCCCTTTTAAAAAGTCCTTCTCCATCCAGCTTTCTTGTAAGCCGCCTTTAGGTACTGAAAGGTGCTATAAGGTCTCTAACACCTGTAGGAGAAACTAAATTAGTGAAAAAGTAAGTTTTGTCACATTAATTTATGCAATGCACCCTTCTATAACATCATGGCTATAGTGTTAGGGGCTGCATCGAATATAATTTTCCTGCTGCTTCAAGTATCCATAATCAATATGTGTTCAGGAGGATGGCTGCAGGAAAGATAAGCTCATCATTTGGGTGTTTTCCCCTTCATGCTTTAAGTCAAATTCTAGGTGTGGGAATAGCAGGAGCTTTGCTGAGAGCCCAGCAGAAACTTGCTGGCTAATTGAGATTTAGTGCCTTTTTCCATGGAGGTGTGTCTACCATGAGAGCAACCAAAAGCACATCTCTGCCATTCTTTGCTAAATTTCTGAGCTCTGCTGAGAGCCCTGAGGCAAAAGAGTTGCTAAATATTGTTCTTATAACTGAGATATCTAAGCAAATTCCATGTTTTTCTCCCCAAGAACATTCTGGGAAATAGCTTTCAAATTAAAGCAGCAAAGTTAACAAACCAAACAAAAACTGCTTTCAGTAGGTTCTTGACATGAAAGGAAGACTTAGGCATGAATGATTAATTGAATGATTAGACATAAGCAACTGAAAATAGCATCTAAGAGCAGGATAAGCAGGGCCTCTTCAGTAATAGGAACTGCTGTCTGTATGGTTTACAATGTTTTTATCACTGATAGCTGAACTGGCGTTGATTTGAGGTTAGAGCACGACCTGGGAGTCAAAGAAGTATGAGAAAAACATGTTTCTAACAAGATGTTTAGATTTCAAGGACTGACTTTGAAAATTAATATCAGAAAGGACTGTGTTTGCTCTTTTTTGGTAATATTTTATCAACCCTTTCCCCAGTGGGAGGGACAAAAAGAAAGATTGTGGTTTTGAACTGCTTGTATCTCTCCTACAGGGTTCACTCAGAGATCAAATTAAGGTACTGAGCTGTTGGCCTGAACAGAAAGCCTATGTAAATAGGCATCTCAAAATAGCAGTTTCGGTTTTGTTATGTGTTTACTTTTTTTTTTTTTTTTTTTTTTTTTGAGTGGGTGGTTGCTATTCTGGTTGTTTCAGAACATCCTACAGCACGGGGTGTTGTTAAGCTAAGGAAAGATGTGGTTGCTTCTCATTTTGTGTCCAAATGAAGAAGCTGTGCTCCCCATTCCTCCCCCAGTCACACTGGGATGAACCTGGGCTGGCTCTGTGTTCAGCAGGGTGCACATCCAGATTTGCATCAGTGCAAAGGGGGGCGGAATTTGGTCCCACGTGTGTTTCCTGAAGCCTGGTGAAAAAACCCCACTACACATTTACTGTGTTGCGGTTGAATTGAAGGGACTGATCAAACCAGTTGCTTCATGTCTTAATTCCTGCTGAAGCTGGTGAGATCCAAGGCACTGAGTGTCATGATGGAAATGCTTACTGCGCTGCAGGGCTGGGTTCGCAGAGGTTGGGAAGAACAGTGTGTGCCAGGAGTCGAGTACTTCTGAAGAAAAGCCACATCATGAGCCACACAACTCAGGCTTCCTTAGTCTGGGACCTTAAACACACTTCAGCTTGATGCTTCTGTCTCCAGTGGGAAACACTTTCAGCTTCCAAGGTGTAAAATAGCACAGATAAGACCTGCTTGTTGGTCAGATTTAGCAACTCCGGAAAAGGAGCACGAGTCTCTCTCCTGTTTTAAATGTAAAATGACCTAAGTTTTTTAACTGGTCTGAACTTCCTTACTTGTAACTTGTATTCCTTTCTTTTCTTGAGGCTTCTGCAGTGAAAGTGATGCTTGTATTCCTAAATATCTTCTCTGCCTTTCGGGTTTTAGGCCTATCTAAGGTTTTTCTGACATTGTTCTTTTGTCTTCTCTCCCTTCCATTACCTTCCTCTGCACTCTCTCCTTTCCTCCTCCCGCTCTTTCTTCTTCCATCTGCCACTGTTCTTTTTACTTGCCTTCTACTTAATTTTGGTTTATCCTTTTATTTTCTTCCTGTTTCTCCCAGTTCTATAATTGCTTTAATTTGCTTCTTGGAGTCCGGACTGCCTTTTTTGTTGTCCTACCTAGGACTCTTCATTGCCCCACTGCTCACATTTTTCCCTTTTCATTTTCACATTAGTTCTTTTTTACCTTTCTGTCTATTTTTTCCCCCAAAACAAGTAGATTTGTACACACTGTGATTTTATAGCCCTGTCACTTCCACTTACCCATATCTCTGGTTTTAGTAAAGCCATGTGATAATTTCTCTAATTCTGCAAACCAAAGAAATCTTCCATGACGGGCAAGAGTTGAATTTCTAACACTTAAAAAAACCCCTAAGAGAGGGCAGGGAGAGAAAGCATCTGACAAATATTGTTCTAAACCATCTCTGTCCAATATCAAGAAACATTTAAAGGGCATAATAGGAGTTATTTTCCTTTTCAGGCTTCCTGAGAGAAGATGCTATTTGCTTACCTTTGATATTGCCTCCTTAATTAGTCCTCAGGATGAGAAGCATTTATGTAAAACTCCATAAAGTAATGGACTGGGGACTAGGACTATCTGGGAATGCCTGGAGAAGTCAGAAGAGACGTTCTGTCTCATGAGTGGGTTGCTAGACTGACCTCCAGGAAGGAATGGCTTTTTGATCTGCTGTGATGGAAAGTTGCTTTATAATCTTATGCCTCAGTTTCTCTTTTTTTCCTGTTTATTTGAACTGTAGCATCTCTAGGGCAGGCACTGTTCCACCCCCTCGCAATGTTTAGGATCATGAAGCTTGAATTTACATGGTTTTGTTACTCTAATAAAATAAATGGAGAAAAAAAACCCCAGAGAAAAACAATGAGATGACCTGGTTTCAATGTATCTGGAATCCTAAAAAGTAAAATAAAATAGGAAAAAGCTTGTCCGGGAACAAATAATATGTGCTTTTTTAGTCTATAAATTGAGAGGAATACAATTGAAGTAATACTGATTTGAAAAAGGTCCTCTGCAGAGTGGTAGCACTGTGCTCTGACACTCTGCAGGAGGATGGGAAGCACGGTGTTTACTCAAAGTAGCAGGATGTGTGGGGAGTAACAGAAATGAAGACTGGTCCTATAAAAAGAAGGTTACTTCAGAGAAATAAATGTTTCATGAAGCCTTCTGAGAAGGCATGTTAATTATAGATTGTGACAGAAAATAATAGCAGACTTTTTGTCTTACGAGCTAAAATCCTGATACTTCAGGTAAAATATCTTATAATATACAGTACACTTTAATGGTACACAGCACTTTGGAGTTGGTTTTTTTTTCACCTTCTTGGTTTCCAGGATATTGTAAAAATTACCTGGGAGTTGTGTACTCTAGGTTGTGCGACACAATTCCCACTATAAATGTGAAATGAAAGCAAACACCTTTGCAGAGTGGCTGGGTTTGCTTTGATAAGGATTTGTAGGACTTTTTCCTTGGAACGGCAACTCAGGTCTGCGAGGGGGGAGCAAATCCGTGAACAGTTTGGGTCAGTGCCAAGGAAAGTTCTGCCACTGGGGGCAATTTTGTGTGGGCAAGCTTTGCTGCTTGAATAGAGGCTGGGCCAGTCCTCAGCCAGTGCTTGGTCACCTGTGCCAGTGAAATATGAAGAGCTCATAGTTTGGGACAGACCTTCCTTTGACATCCACAGACTGCAGCCCACGATGGAGAAGAGTTTCACCCTACAACACCCAGGCAGTCCTGGGTGTCTTTACTACTCCCACAGCGCAGAACTCTTCCCTCTTCGTGCCTGTTAATACACGTGGTGTGTGAAAGGACAATTGCCAACGTTTGCTATGTGAAATGTCTGTCAAGTCTCGCTGCTTTTAGAGCAGTTGATGATTGTGACCGTGCAAGACTAGATGTTGTTTATCATTCTAGAAGTAATTGGCTTTGGATGAATCACAAGCCTCCATTTCCAGTTTATAGGACTGCCACTGGACAAAAAACACACCCAAAAACTCTTGAGTCAGAGAGTTTCACAAAATTCAGTTTCTTGCCAATTAACATTAACTTTCAGTTGTTGATTACGGTATTGGGAAATAAAGATGAACAATTGGACAAGCATTTAGGGAAGTACCCCTTGGCTTCATTCCAGACATCTCTCCCCTTTCTTGATCTGCAGCCCTCTCACTCCATATGGGGAGGTGGTGGGGATGAGATGAGGGTTGGTGTGTTGAGATTCTCTTTCCTTTGCTGCTCCTCATTTCTTACTCAGCATCACAGCATTGGCTGCAGTCTCCTCCTTCTTCTCCTCCTCCTCATCCTCTTCTCTCATTTGCACATCCACCCTGCTCGGGTGGCTCCTCTCTCCTCACCTGCTTTTTTCCTGGTTTGTTGGACAGGGGCGACGCTCAGCTTTGATTAAAAAACTTTGTCATTTTGATTAAAAAACCCTAACAGTAAAAACTCAGTGAAGGCACATGGAGACCCAAACTCCGTGTGAACCTGCTTGGTGGCTGGCAGCTGAATGCCCCTGCCATCCTTGGACTCAGCAGTGCCAGGAGGAGCTGGGCAAGCCAGGTGTGTGGCATACAGACAGCAGGACCGTTCTTCCAAGGTTTCACATGCCTTCAAACAGTGCATCCGTGATGTTGGGCTTCTAATAAAGCAGCAGGCAGATATGGCAGCATCACAGCCTGGGGCTCTTACAGGGATTCCACAAAGTGGGAATGTGTGAGGCTTCAAAGGCTTTAGGTTCAACTCTAATGTTGTGCCACCCTGTTTATGGTATCATTGCCACTAAGCTGACTTGGTGGCTGTGTTTAAACACTGGTATCTGGACATTTCTGGACAAAAAGGCCTAACCAAAGCATACTTACAAATGAAGGAAATGTCTTTCAACATGACTTAGGAGTATTTCTTTCAATCTTTCCCCAGACTGCCTTTTCAAGGTGTGTCCTATGAACAGATATTCAGCCCAGAAGCAGTACTGGAAAGCCAAGCAAGCCAAACAAGGAAACCATACTGAAGCAGCACTGCTGAAGAAACTTCAAGTAAGAGACATCTGTATTTGTAATCTTATCTCAATCTGCAGGCTGTAGAATTACAATAGTACCAGAAAGAATAATAACAAGTGCCTTGGGAACCACTGTGATGGGTATTATTATGCCACCATAGCAACTCTATATTCTCCTTAGCTCTCCTACCTCCTGACAGGCATTTATAGCCCCTGGCCTGGTGTTTATCTCACTTTGGGCTGAGGGTTTTGCCTTTGCTGTAAGCAAGATAGTGCTTTCAGAAGTTTTATAAAGTAAAAATGGAGTTGTCAAAATCAGGATGGAGCCCTAGTTTAAATAATGCTGGAGATCCTTACTAGGAATTAGGCAGAAGAGTGGACAAAGAGATGTCCCCAGTGCTTTAGCCTGGAAATTCCTCAGAATTGTGTTTGTCCTTGCCTTCAGTCTAGGTGATTCTTCTGTGAACCCTTTTTCAGATTTTATTTTGCCTCAAATACAGTGTGGATGAAGCAACTCCTCTGTCTCTGAAAAGCAGCTGGCCTGATGTTGTAACTGAATGCATAAGACTAAGTGAAAGCAAGGTCCTGTCAAATCTGGATGACAGTTTTGTGGGCAGTGGAGAGGTCACCAGTGCTTCCGGTTAAAAACAGCAAGGAAGGCAGATGGTGTGTGGCCAGAGTTACGCAGCAATTAGTGCTAGGAGCTGAGACTTTGCTCTGTGGCTGTGTTTGACGCAGACCATTGTGATTAATCTTGATGTTGCCATATGTGACTTACTGTTTTTGTTTTGTTATAAAGTCCATGTGTGTATATACGATTAAACCCCAACAAGTAAAAGCAGTGGTGACAGTGAGAAGCTTATCATAGGCCCGTTTTTATCCTCTCCAGGATGAAATAAAGCACCTGGAATTACTTTTTGGGCTTGAAAATTTTTGAAATAGCATGCATCTCAGGTGTGACCCATAAATTGTGACAGAGTCTCTATTTTGGGTAATAAAAAAATCAGAATCAGCATCAGGATTTGGGTGCTAATATTTTCAGTACAGGAATGCTCATAGGTTGCAGGATTTGAATATAATACCATTGCCTTTTCACTGTGTGTTTCAGGTACTTTTGTAGAGTCTAAAGAAATAATCATTCTCTTGCAGCATGCAGCAGAACTGGAACAAAAGCAGAATGAAAGTGAGAACAGAAAGCTGTTGGGTGAAATTGTAAAATACAGCAATGTCATCCAGGTAAACCTATTGAAATCCATCTGCCTTCTCAGTGTTGGAAAGGAAACAGTTGTTTCATTTCAAGGTTACAGTGAAAATGAAACTAACTACCTGCTGTAATCTGGATTGTCAAGGGTCAGGTAAACAGAACTTGGTGAAGTTTACAATATTGTGCTTTTTTCAAAGCCTACCAGAAGTGCTGCATATTCCTGTTTAAATAATATGTCATAATAAAAATTCTATGTGTATTTCTTGGTGCTGCAGTTTAGAATCTGAATGTAAATATGTGTCTTTTGTTTTCAAGACTTATTTCAAAGCCATGCTATAGAGGTGCTGTGCAGCTCCTTTTAAATCACTGAAGTAATCTGTATTTCATGACATATAAATGAGACAGGAGCTATGTTCTTAAGTGCAGTACAGCTTTTCTGTAATGGGTGTTATTCCTGAAGGGAACGCTGCAATGGACCCTTGCCCTGCTCTAAAATTGATCCCTGACACATTTCTCTCAATCTGAGATAGATCATCTGTTTTCCTAAACTGGAGCATACTTTGATAACTGCTTTCTAGTTTTATTTTGTATTTATATTTATTATAGAAAGTCTCTGCAGTGTGAAAGCCTGCGCCTCCTCTTTTGACTGGAGGGAGAAAAAGCAACTAAAAGCTGTATTAATTTTTTTAAAAAATTATTCTTTTTTCCCAGCTACTGCACATAAAAAGCAACAAGTACCTCACAGTCAACAAGAGATTGCCAGCTCTGCTAGAGAAGAACGCTATGCGGGTGTCCCTGGATGCTGCGGGGAATGAGGGCTCCTGGTTTTATATCCAGCCGTTCTGGAAACTGAGGAGTGAAGGTGACAATGTAAGTGGAAATACTGAATGTGTTGAGAAGAAGAAGGCAGAAGATTTCCAGGAGACATCATTTCTTTGTGGCAGGCCTATTTCATAATGGATTCAGTTCAGGAAAGAAGAAATTAGGAGAGTGATTGGGACTATTACCTTTCCCGCGTAACTGGAAAGTGTTGCTAAATTATACGGGCTGGAATCTGATGTGTTGTCACATTCAGCTAAGCCTCTCTGTTAGGGCATCTTTGCTAAGTCTACCTGTTGTGTGCAGATTTACAAAGCTGACAAGAAATCATAGTTTATGCTAGAGTCTATTTTTTTAAAGGCTTTGTTTGTTTTTTTTTAATTTTGTGGGCAACATTTTTTTCAAGAAGTCAGTAGAGAAAGTCTCTAGGAAATACATCAGGCTTCTTTAAATCTGTATTCCCTCCTGACATGAAAATGGTATCTATGATTGGAGCTGGGTTGGATAGTCTGGAAAGCCTTTTCCGGGTAGGTTTCAGCAGGAGCCTTGCATATTGATGAGAGGAAGAATGCACAGGAGAGCTCTTTGCTGCAGATCTGAGAGCTGTGCCGTGAGATCACAACTCCCTTCTTCGTTCTGTGGCTTGGTTAAGTGCCCGCTGTGAAGAATTCAGGTCTGCCTCTGGGAAGGCCACACGATGATGAACTTGTGTGGTTTTATATTGTAGATCTGGCTGGGAGTGTTTGGCTGCTTTCCCCTGTGCATAATCAGTGAAAGCCTTCTCAGAATTGTAGAAGGGAATGCCTCTTTTTTCATGTATTTTCTCTCATTAATTTTGTGGTTACCCAGCTCTTGGGATGCTCTCCAGGATGATGAGTGTGGTTGCTTGCAACTCCTTTTGCAATCTGTTGTGGAGAGGAGAAGGATTGCATTCCCAGCTCCTGGTCAAATATCCCTAAAGTCAGACTCTTTCCCTGCTTCACATAGTGATCAAAAGGGTATGTGAAAATCCTCCATTTTCCCAAAGCCTATTGCAGAGAAATACAACAAATATAGCCCTCGGGGGGCCTCTGCATGGCTTTTGAGCTGGGGAAAACAAATGTGGCTCAAACATTAGCCTGGTATTTCTTTTCCTTCTTCGGAGAGAAAAAAGGGTGGCTTATTGTTTTGGCTTAATTTCTTAGAATAACATGAATTCAGCATCTTTTAATTTCCCATGCCTGGAAAATAAGTACAGGTCATGCTCTCCAGAGGGAGGACCTGGGATTCCCACCTGCCGAAAGCAAAGCCACTGTGAGCCCTTACAGCTGAGAGCAGCTTTTCAAAGCCATTCTCAGTACTACTGAGATTTTGATTCCATTTTCCACTGTTGTGCACACATAAGGGTTTGGAAGGAGATTTGCTGATCTGAAAAGATTGCAGGTCATTGAGGTGATGGCTGTAACATCCCATTCCACCGGCCCCTTTCCTAGTCCATTCCCTGTGGGGATTTTTCTGACAGGCTCTGTGGCAAACTGGCCTAGGCTTATTCCTAGCTCAATGGATTCAGTTCCTTTGGAAGGGCCTGCTGCTCATTTTCTGTTACCAGGTTGCCTTTCAGAGCTGGCAACTTGCCATTGTAATTTACAGAGGGAATTTACAAAGGGAAGTTGTTTCTTGTTTCTACTAGGCCCAAACGGATTTGACAATTTTCTTTGCAAATTTCCAGCGATAAACATTAGTCCTCTGGTAGCTTTCTCATAAGGGCTTTTGTACATTTCTATCTCCTCAACAGATACACAAACCAGGCAGCTGTTTCACAGAGGACAGGGGCAGTGATGGGGGAAATCCTCATTTTCCTCTCACAGATGGAGAGAGGCTCCAGCCTTGTACCCGCTCCTTCCCTTTCAGTTACTCCCAGACATGGAAACCTTTCAATTCATGGAGTTAGCTTGGTGTATCAGGCCCTTACTCTGCTTACAAACTTTGTTGTTGTTTTTTAAAAAACTGTATTTCTGTGCTACAATGAGGAAATTTCCTAAGACAGCATGTTTTAGAAAGTCTTTTAAACAATGGAAGTGAGTATTGAATTACTGCTTGGATGGCTGCTACTGTGTCAGGTAATGCAGGCAAAGTAGAGCTAAATACACCACATGTCCTAAAAGAAAAGGAATCTGGGAATCTGATACAGAAAGTCATGTGTGTGACTCTTCAGGTAAGTGGTCACAGTTTTTTAGTCTTTTGAAATATTTTAAAACTTAGTTTTCTGAAAGAAGGTTAGCTTAGCTTCACTAGCAACTGATTAATTTTGCAAGTCCATGAAAGTAATGAAAGAATATGACTGAAAATTTACACTAATTGGCATAACTGCAATATTTTCTGCAGACTTTTATTAAGTCTTCATTGTTTTTGAAGCTGCTCTTCAATGGAAGATAGGACTGATGAAGGCTAGAGCTGGTTCCAGATGGACTGAACAGCAAAATATGCCCTGATAGCAGGATTGGTGCTGTGTGGATTGCACTGCAGTTATCTGCCATTTTATTGGTTTTTTTTTCTTTTTAAATAAGATGCTTAATGATGTGGTCTCTTACTAATTAAGTTGTGATAGCCCTGGTGTACATGCAACAATTTTGAAGTCCTGATTCCACTTTGCAGGATGCAAACCTGGTGGTATTTTGGGTAATGAATTGTCTGGTCATAACTTCTTAAAACAGGCTGTAAGTAATGTCTGTGTGAAGCATGGCATGCAGGAATGTATTGCATAAGAAATGTGTCTTACAGGCATCTTGTCATTATTTTGGTTCTGTTAGTGAACTTGTTCCCATGACTTGGATCAAGTAGGATTTCTGTGTGTGTGATCTGAGCATGGTGACACTGTCTTATGCTACTATTTATTTTAGCTTTGTTGGTAAAGAACAGGCAAACCTTCCTTTTCACCTCTGCAATGAGTGGGCCAAATTCACCTGCATTGAAGTTGCACAGGGCAGAACTGGCCTCAGTTTTTCATAGGAAATGTGCTGATCAATGCAGAAAGTATTTTTATTTGTCTTCCAAAAGAAAGCATGGCTTGTGCAGCATTTAATATAGTAAAAAATCACATGTAGCCACTTGTCTTCATGTCTGTGTGTGCTTAAAATTGCTGTGAACAATATAAGCAAATCAGGACCCAGTGCCAACCACCTATGAGGATTGATTTTTTTTATTATTTATTTTTCCCCCTTTCCAGGCATGAATTGAATTCTCCATATGCATGTCTCAAGCAGTTTTTAGGTTAAAGAAGTTTTTGTATATAGTTTTGTATATTGTGAAGAATTGCAAGGGCCTGGGAATTTGCTTGCAGGGAGCCAGCCAGGAATTTCTCTTGTAGAGAGGTCTCTCAACTGTTGTACCTACTGCCTGTGCTGAGCTCAAACACCATTTGGGGAGCAACAGCAGAGGGAATGGGGTGTGTTCACCTCTCTCTGAATTTCCAGTGATTTCTGTGCCTTTCTAGATTGCAGTCAAGCAGTCTGAATCACAGAACTCCTGAGCCTGTCATGACATTTGCCAGCAGATGGTCCACAGAGCTGGGGGCTCATGATTACTTTCTAAGCTTCCTCTGGGATAAAGAGAACTTAATGTAACTTTTGGATGAACTAAGCAGCTCCTGGAATTCATAGATTCATATCTATTTCATGGTCCAGAGTTTCTGCTGAACTACGGGACGTGCTTATTGGGAATGTGAGGATTCATTAGTGGGAAATCTTGAACCCAAGGAATTGCAGATTGTGGATGAATAGAGCTGCTGTATGAATTGTCTGCGCATAAATCCACCGAGTGCCATTCCTAGAGCATGCATTTGAGTAATTTTCTAAATATGCTACATTACTTCATTTTATTGGATAACTACATTGGTCTAAATCGCATTTTATTTCTGACTTCCAGGTTGTGGTGGGAGATAAAGTTGTTCTCATGCCAGTCAATGCCGGACAGCCTCTGCACGCCAGCAACATTGAGCTTCTAGATAACCCTGGCTGCAAAGAGGTGAGTTCAGGGGAGCAGGAGGGGTGACTGCTGATCTGAGATGTGTTATAGAAAGGCTGAGGGAATTGGGATTGTTCAGCCTGGGGAAGAGAAGGGTTTGGGGTGACCTCATTGTGGCCTTGCAGTGCCTGAAGGGAGCCCACAGGAAAGATGGAGAGAGACTCTTGACAAGGGCCTGGAGTGGCAGGACAAGAGGCAATGGCTTCACACTGACAGAGAGGAGGTTTAGACTGGATATGGGGAAGAAATTGTTCCCTGTGAGGGTGGGGAGGCCCTGGCACAGGTTGCCCAGGGAAGCTGTGGCTGCCCCATCCCTGGCAGTGTCCAAGGCCAGACTGGATGGGGCTCTGAGTAACCTGGGATAGTGGAAGGTGTCCAGGAAGGACGATCTTTAACATCCCTTCCAACCCAGGCTGTTCTGTGATTCTGTGATATGTTGTTCTTTACTGGTAACCAGAACCACCATGGGCTCAAAGCCAGCCTTAAACACTGGTTCCAGCTTAGCCTCAAAAACCCAAGATGAAATATTCTCGCTGCAGTGTTGCCTGGCACTGAAAACTCCATGAGGTTTGCTTGAGTATCTCAAACTCTGACTGATGTAAGTCCTCATTCAGCATCCCTTTGGGGTGTTCTTGGTAAGCTATCAGCAAACAGAGCAGAATTTTGCCCACTCAGTATTCTCCAACATCACCATCATTGACACTTGAGAACTTAAGGACCAGTGTTAGGAACTGTACCGATATGTAACTAAGCCATGTCCCCTGCCATCCTAGATATGGTGTGGTCTTTCAGAAGATTGGAATATCTCAAAAAGAAAAGAACATCCCCTAATATTATAATTGGGTTTTTTGTTGTTGTTTTGTTGGTTTTTTTCCTAAAGGTAAATGCTGTCAACTGTAACACAAGCTGGAAAATAACTTTGTTCATGAAATTCAGTAGTTACCGAGATGATGTACTGAAAGGAGTAAGTATGATTTTTAAATTGTTTTTTGAATCCAAAAAGTCTTACTATATTTGACCATAGAGAAATATTACCTGGTGAGTAAAAGAATAAATAAGGACTTTATGGAAATGTTCAAAGTGGTATTACAGGATTATAGATTACATTAGCTGTAATAAGACAATGTAGCTTTGCATGCTGAGGTATTGCACAGTTTCATGCCTGTAGATTAATCTCTGAGATAATTTACATTTTTGTTTTAAAGATAAGTTTCATTTGTCCTCTCATGTACCTTAACAAATCATTATCAACTGGCTATTTTTCAGTAGGTGTCAAGGTACCAGCAGTTTTTGAGGAAGAATTTGAAAGGGAAAATGGTGTATTTGTGTACACCCATTTAGGGATAGTGTTTCAAATCTTGAGGAAAGGCAGGAGGAAACAAAAATGATTCCAGCAGAAGAAATAGAGAGAGGGCATTGGTGTTGATTGCAGAGTAGAAGAGATAATATAATACAATGTTATAAAAATCTCTTCACTTCCCTTAAATAGCAAGAGAGATTAGAAATGAAGGAATCAATTCAGTAAAGTTAACTAGAATTAAAAATCACCTTTAGGTTGATTTTTGCCCACTATTCATTGTGGTGCTCTGAAACAAGTTCTGCTTTCCCAAAAGGCCATGGGTCTCCTGCAGGACTGAATTGTCCCGTCTGATTTCCAGACTTGGTGCCAAGATTGAATGCTCTTCACTTGGTACCTGCTCCAGCAATAGGAAACTCAGAAGTATTTTCTTCCTATCAGCTCTGCTGGCATCACTGGAGCTGTTACAAATAGAAAATGAGCGTGGTGGCTTTGCCTACCACTTAACAGTGCTTCTTTTTCGTATTTCTTTAGGGAGATGTTGTGAGGCTGTTTCATGCAGAGCAAGAGAAGTTTCTGACCTGTGATGAATATGAGAAGAAGCAACACATTTTCCTCCGCACTACATTACGTCAGTCAGCCACGTCTGCAACAAGTTCTAAAGCACTGTGGGAAATAGAGGTATTTTTTTCTTCTTTTTATAAATATTTTAGGACCCGAAGGCCAGGGTTCAGTAAAAAAACTTCACCACAACATGAGTCATTCATAGGCTCCTGATATCATCACACACCTCCCTGTAACTATTATTATTTCACGAAGTGGTTTGTGTAGGATGAACCCTGAAGAGCTGCTTTATTGCTCTGTGTGTGTGGGGAGAGGAGGCTTTCTTACTATATTTACCTGCACTAAAATGAGGCAGAGTCAAATTTCAGATTCAGACTTGACGTAAATGGTGTGATTTTATCAAAGCCAATCAAAGGACACTCATCTGTCTTGAGTTTTGAGTGTTTACTTTTAACTTCGTGTGCAGTATAGAAACTGGAAGTCCATGGCTGACAGGAAATCTCCCAAACATCACACAACACATCAACATTTGTTTAAAGTTAACCCGAACAACAGTGGTGTTGTAAATGGGGGTGATTTTGAGAATGGAACTAGCAAACATATTTTTGTTCAACTGAGAAATTGGTAGGTCTCAAATCCTTGCAATTACAATAATGTAACTCCTATACCCAAAATTTCTTGTGTGATGAACAAACTTTGTGCATTTAGAACAGAGTCTTCATGAAAATGGTTGATTTTTGTCTGGGTAAGGATTGCCTGGAGTAGAGCACTTGTAGTTATTGGAGATTCCTCCTTAAAAGAGATAGACACTGCTAGATTTGAAGAAAGCAAATGGCCTACAGCTCAGTCAAGGGATAAAAGAAATAACCTGGGATATTTCAGATGATATGAGGATATATCACTTGAATGAAAATTTTTCAGGACCCACAGTATTGTCAAAAATAGAGCTGGCGTAATTGGTAAAATAATGTAAGATGGTTTGAATTTTGCTTTTAAACAGTGCCTTGTAGTGTAGAACAACTCTCCTTACTTTCTTGAGCTCCAGATGCACACCATGTCACTTAAAAGCAAAATTTGGCTCATTATGTTTGCAGGGAATAGATTAATGAAAGCATAGAAAGTAATAGAAGGAGTATTTCCTGGCACTTGGCAAAAAGTAGATGTCAGTAGTTGTTATCTGTGGTGAGCTTCATGTAAGCACAGAATTCCTCTCTCTGGCAGGCTGTAATGATGTAGTTGCGTATTTTTATTTGGAGTGAGCCGCAGGAAATGTCAGTGATCTGAAGTATGATCTTGAGGAGCATGATTAAAATCTAAATTCTTCTTTTAGGTTGTCCACCATGACCCTTGCCGGGGAGGGGCAGGACAGTGGAATAGCTTGTTTAGATTTAAGCATTTGGCAACCGGAAACTACTTGGCTGCAGAGGTAAGCATGCCAATTAAACAAGTGTTTGTGTGCTGCCTAACCAAGTCCTGCTGGTTCAGAACTGCTGTGGTAGGTGGGTCTGCAGTATCAATCTCCAAAAAGATCCCACACTGGGCCCCTGCTGGGTCATACTGTATTGCTGCACCCAGGGATTGCAGGGCAAACACCACTGTTAAATACCCACCACATCTCTCCTGAAAATCCTTGGGTTCATTTGTCTCTCTGCTTCTGTTTGCCCTTGCTTTTTGGAGTAGCGTTGTGACTGTATTGGTGTCATGCAAGTTCATTGGGATTGTATAGGCTGCAGGGTTCTGCTATTGCACTCTTGCCTTTTGACTAAAATTTGAATAAAAAAGATCTGAGGGAGTCTTTGCCCCTTTTGATGGAATGGAAGGTCCCACAGGAGAAGGAAGATCTTGCAATTTGTCTGGTTACTATCTGGTAATTTGTGTTAAGGCAAAAGAGTATTGGGACTCCCCAAATGAACAGCTTAATATCTTTTAAGACTCCTTAAAAATAAAATATGGCTCTTGACAAGGTGGAATACAGCAGATAATACTAAGTATATGAAATGGTACAGCCTTGGATGTGCAGATAATACCAAGTATATGAAATGGTACAGCCTTGGATGTTTTAATAGTTGCAAGAAGCTGTGAACTTTTTGAGTTGTATCTAATCCATATTAACACACGTCTGTGTCCAAGTTTTATCAATGGAGTGAAAAGTAGGGTTTTTTCCCACTGATTTAGTTAGAATTGCTTCTTTTGACTTATGCTTTGAAGTATGAGTGCAAAAATTTACTGCAAGAAGAGTTTTAAATCGCTATATGTTAGGGAACCCCTGAAAAAAGACTTCCTCTGGCTGGGTTGAGTTAGATTTACAGCAATGCAACTTCTGTGTGCAGACAACTCCTTAGTATTCCCAGGGTGCTGCTTTCATTTTCCATCTCTTGTCACAGCCTGCACTGAATTCAGAGGAAGAACAAGCAGGAGCAATCAAACCTTAGTTTATTTCTAATTATGCCAAGGCCACTATCAAAACATAAACAGTGGACTGCTAATAATAGCTAATAATAGCTAATTTTCAAGAGGCAACCAGTACTCCCACCTAAGAGTGGGAGTATTTTCCTTTCTGCTTACAGTGAGGGATGCTCCCAGTAGGAAGATTTTACTGGCTAAGCTGATGGAGAGTCAGGAAAGGCACTGAGCATACTGATGGGCTTCCCTCTCCCACCAGGTGATCCGTCTGGGGGATTTTTAGGTGAAAAATCTTGAGGTGAAGAGCTGCCACGCTGCCCTGAATGGCAAATCTGAGCTTAGGTCCTTTCTACCTCTGGAAAGGAAATCCCCACCAGGCAGACTTGTAATATGGAGAATATAATTGGCAACAGCTGAGTGAGAGGTGGAAGAGCTTTTGGGTGGAACAGAGGTGATATGCTGGGACTGGAGAGCTGCATTAGTGACTGGAGAGCTGCATTAGTGACTGTGTCTATGAGGTGTAAAATAGGTGTGGTGGAGATATTAAAGGTACTGCTGTAATAAAACCCCGTGAACTGTATTTTGCACAGTTCATATGTCAGGCACAACACATCAGCCAGCCAGACACGTCAAAGATTTATGAACAGGCAGGCAGACACCTCGTGTGCGTGACCTAACTTTAAATCAATTGGGCAAAGCCTAGTGAACACTTATCTGTGCTCTGGCAGCACAGGGAGATTACTCATGGTATGGATTATCAACAGCGTCACACATTGCCATGACCTGATTTTGTTTAAGCCTCCATGATAAAGATATCTAGAGTGGAATAAAAAGTACAAACACAGGAAGATTCACAAATCTTTTGAGCATTCTATTGTTGGCTAATGATGCAATTTCTGTTGCAGTTTGAGCTGTTGTAAATCAGGATTCATCACTGTTTATAACTGTCTTTTTTCTTACTTCATCCTCCCTTAAATCAACTTGATGTGTACCATGGGGGCTTCTGCAGTGGAGCCTTGCATGGGTCAAGTCTCAGGAAAGGAGCAGGAGTGTCCTTCACCTGGGCACCTCCCTTTTCTCTCATACTTGTGTGGGCAGTCTGTGCCTTCTCTTTTTTCTTGGAGTCTTCCTGTGCCAGATGTAACTGGCCAGTCTGGTTTGGGATTTGATGGGTCACTACTGAGCCACGCTGCGAAGGGATGCCTCTGCAGCTCGTTAAGGCCAGGAGATGATCTGGGGACTAAGAAAATTGAAGATACTTGCCTCAGAGAATTAAGGAATTTAAAGCTGATAGAGGTGTTTCAATACTACAGTAAGTGAATTAATAAAAAAAAATGTGAGGCAGTACAGTTGTTCAGTAAAAAAAACCGTCGGTGAGTACTTGTAAATCTAATTGTTATAAACTTGAGAGGATGAAGTCAGGATGTGTAAATCCTAAATTCTGTGTTCCTTAGAAGTACAATCAGTTGTCCAACTTCTGTTGCCTTTCAAAGACCTCTGATATCTCTGACTTCTGACACAGTCTAAAGTAGTAGTATTTCCTTTAATCCTCTTTCCACTTGGCATTATTTAGCCTAATTTTAATTACTGTGCTTTGAAGTTCTTTAAGACCTACTAATACCTTAAACCAACCTAGATCCTTCTCCCAGACTTTGGGCTGGAGGTGAGCCACCCTGAGAGACCCACTGCTGAGGGAGTCACAGTGGGAGACACTTGGTGATTCCACACACCTGCATTGCCATTCCTCTGCTGCTCTGCACGTCCTGGGTCACTCAGATGTCTGTGTGCTCTCACACAATTACTTAAGACACAGGAGGAATATGCTGAAGAAAGGGTTTGATGTTTGGTGATAAGATTTGGGACATTGGAAATCTGGGTAATTGGTAATGATGTCTGACATTAGGAAACCTTAAGCTTCAGGCTTAGGCATTCCCAAAAAAGTGGAACCAAATACTAAGCTGAAAAATTGGAAAGAGAAATTTTCTTCTTTGGAGACAGCGGGAGTTCTGCTGTTAGTGTCATAAGGGCTTGTTTTCACCCAAAAGAGCTGAGCCAGATCTTCAGCAGGAGATTTAGGCACTAAGCCACCAGCTAAGATCCAGGCTGCTGAGTTTCATTCTCAGAACAGTTTTATTCTCATCTTCACAGAGTCAGCAGTCTTTTAGAAAAAGTTCTGCAGAAGATCCTTTTTATAGCCCTGGTTACAGCAAAATGACCCAAGTTATTTCGAAGCTTTACATTTATAAAGAGAGGCTGCAAGGTTAGGTGAAAATTGGATGTTTCAAAGTAGCAAAGATTTTCTCAAAAGTCTTTTCAGTGCATGTAGCACATGTAGAAAGCACCCAAAGCTATCTGTGTGTGTGTGGGAGTGAGCTGCAGTTTGCTTGAACAGCCTTGCAGATGCTGCAGGTTGGGACCACACAGCTGTGCCTTTCTCATGAACATACATAACCTTTTCAATATTCTAAATTGCCAAGATAAAAGTCTCTTTGAACTGAATGTCAGCTTATCAATTATGCTGAACCAAAACATGCACTTTTAATATTGTTCTCCATATGTATAGCAGCTCCAGTTCTGTGATTTCTAAACTGGGCAATTCATACTGAAACTATATTAACACTTGTTTTGTGAGGCTGTTAAACAGATGTGTGTGCCCACACACAAGAAATGCAGGATAAGTTTGTCATTTCATATTCAACTTCTCAGGTGTGGCTAAAATAATTACAAAATATGTCTATCAAATTACATGCTGGTCTCAGATATTGCAGTAGACAATAGATAAGCCACCGTATGTTGCTTGTGAAACCTTGCGAGCACGTACATACTCAGAGTGCAGAATTTGTAAGGAAAAATCTGTGATAATTCTGTTTTCCTTAGCTGAATGGATTAGAGTTACTAGATACCTTGGCCAAAATATGGCAGTAAATCTGGTGAGGTCTTTAACACCAAATTAGCTCTACTAAACTAAATGAATTAAGATAAGGCTGGTAAAATGGCAGCCTGAATGTTCACATTCTGTGCTTCTACATAACTGTGGCCATAAACAATTACTGCTGTGGAAAACTTCTCTGGCTTTCTTATAGAGTTCTCTTTCCTCTCTCTGTAAGAGTGAAAGGGCAGGGTTTAAGCTGCAAAATGGGTCAGCTCTGATCAGAGTTTTTGTTCTAAACTCTGTTCTTAAAACTTCACATGAAACATCCTTCCAGCTTCAGGATTATTTTAACACTAAATACTCAGTGGAGTTTCTTTTGGAGGCGGGAATGATTGAATTCAGTTGGGCTGAGCAAACAGGGTTACACACACATGAGATGAAATGACAATTAGATACATATTAATTGAACAGGAAGTCCAGTCCAACTTGCCAAGGCTGTAGTTCAGTGGCAGAGCACTGCAGTGGCAACACAGGCTTCAGAAACATCCTTTTTCCTCAGATATTGGATTGCAGTCTTGTGACACAAGGTGCTATCCCTGAAGTGTATTGGCATGGACTCCAGGGCATGGGGAAGAGGGAACAGTCTGTGCTGGAACAGCGTCACTGAGCTAAGGCACCAGAGCACGAGTGTTTTGGGTGGTTTAATAAGAGCTGCTGAAGCCTTGAAGCAGCTGATTTTCACCACACTGTGGTGTAAACCACTTGCTGAGAACTCCTGGATCAATGGCCAATAGAAGTTACTCATATTTCTCTTGTCTTCCTTGAATAATTTCTTCCTGTATTACCTCACTCTACTTGTCTGTCAAAGTTGGCCCAAACTGCCCCTTTCTTTTCAGAGAAGATTATGTACATCATTCACTTTATATTGAGAATTGCTGTTAAATTTTGCTTTTACAGTCCATGGCAGGGGAGTTGGAACTAGAGGATCTTTAAGGTCCCTTCCAACCCAAACCATTCTGTAATTCTGTGATTAAAAATATTAGCCTGCCATGTTATATATATTGTTATGGTATGCATTTATGCAGATGGACAGGGCCATATCCTTCATAGTAAATTTAAGCCTGTTGTAATAATCACTTGATTTGGATCATGGTGAAGATAGCTGCGTACATGCTCAAGTTAATATTGAGAGAAAATAATCCTCTCCTTCCCTCTGAATAGTAAAGATTGTCACAAGAATCCCACAAGAATAGAAAACAAACCATTTAATGAGATTTTAAGAAAGATTACATAATTGTATGGGTAATAGTATCCTCAGCATTAGCTAAGATAAAAGAAATGTAGAAGGGAAATCAGTTCTTAAACTTCAGGCTATAAACCAGGATTAAACTGGTTAAACCCTGGAACCCTGAAGAAACTGTCTCTGTAGTTTTATGAACTTTTCTTCCACTTCCTTAGACTGCTGGAAAATGGAGTCCTGCATAGGATGTTTTATTAAGGCATCTGAGATTGATTATTTAAAGTCCATAATTGAGGCCTTTTGTTATCCACTTGTTGGAAATTGGACTACTGATAGAGATGTTTTTTATTTAGGAAGCAAAAATGGAACCACTGATTGCCAGTGTAATTTGATTTTCTTTTTTGGGTGACATGGAAACAAGCCTTTGCAGAAGGACTTTTTCATCCCCTGGTCATGCAGAGAGGGAGAACACAGTGTTAAATGCTCTGTGATTCCTTCTGCCTTCAGAAGAGTGCGGCAAGTAACTAATAAAATATAATAAAATGGACTTGTTTAACTGAGTTGTGAGGTACCTTTTGCTCAGGAACAGTTTGTAAGCTGGAGAAGATGCCAGGAGATGGCAGCATCCACCAAGGCCTTCACCCATCTCTTCACAGATTTCATTCCTTGGTACTGCGGGACCTCCTCACCTGGAGATTGCTTCAGAATCTCTCTTTGGGGCCGGTTTTTCCCAGTGTCTCTTCATTAAATGTTAACACAGCATTCTGATTAATTTCTGTCTGGTTCAGTGGTTAAAGATTCTCATAAGAAAAAGGGTTTGCCAAGTTGACAGGGTGAACTCAGCACTGTTAGCCTTATTTCTGCTTTTCACTGTCTCATAGGAGTGTGGGTTTGTTTTAAAGCTCTGTAAGGAGTGAAGGATAATTTACAGCTATGCATGAAGAGATGGATGAGATCCAGAGGGGATCCAGAGGAGGAGGATGGATTACTGATTTACAGAGCCAGCCTGACCTGTTCTGCAGACTTGGATGGGGCTTTTTAAAGTGATAGATCTAGAAGATGTCCATTTAGCAAAACCCGGAGCTAGATTTCTTCAAGGTTTTTAAGAGTCTCGAGAATGCAGCTTGATTTCCTGACCTGGCTTGTCTTGACTTTGGTGGAATCTGTCAGTGTGCAAATACCTTCACAAATCTGGATCTCAGAGGAAAGTTTTTTCCCCCTGCCAACTAATTTGCAGTTGTGACCTGTGAGAGTGTTCACCTTTATCAGTCCTGCCTGAAGCTGGCTGCATTTGGGCCATGTTTGTACATACACAAGCTTTGGGAGTAAGGAAGCCCAAAGACATTAATGCAGCATTTATTGTCATTTAAAGGCCTACTTCTGTTATTAAAAATAAAAATACATCTTGCATTTTGATGTAATCCAAAACAGCAAATGTAGACATGTGGTCTGTTCTTAAGTGCATGTTTTAAATTTATTTTTTCAAGATCACTTGAGAGACTTTTATTCAATTGTATTCATGCCTCTTTATTTGTGATGCTTGATGGAGGTTTCCAAGGCTTCCCTCCTTTGCTTTTTATGGTTTTTGGGGTTTTGTGTGCCTGTGTTTTTTGTTTGTGTGTTTGTTTGTTTGTTTGTTTTAACAGTAGAAATGTCAGTCATGTCTAATTCAATCATCCCTAGTTACTCCTGTGAGGACCACTGAAAGGCATATGGGATATTAATATTTAGAACATCACTCTTGAAGAGTTGAGGATACTTTTTTTATATAACACAGGTTGACATGGAGCTGCTGAAGTTCAGACTGAGGTTATGGCCCAGCATCCAAGTTACTCTAAGGGATCTCTTAGACATTTTTCTTTCTTTTGACTTCCTCTGCAGAATGGGATATGGCTGAGTGGGGCTGAGCACTGGTTTCAGGTTCTCTGCCCTTGATCCCAGTAAAAGAAATGGAATTTCCCAATTACCACTCCTAACGTGGGGCTACTCCAGCTTATGCTGCTGGTGTGAGACCTTTAAATCTGTGCTGATTTAGGAATGGCAGAATGCTGGCCTGCCCCTGCTTACACAGCAGCTGGAAATGCTGTCAAGATGATCTTTCTTCTGGTAATGAGGGTGAAAAATCAGGACAGGAAGGTGTTGGAGCTGCTTCTCATTCCTGTTTTTGACTAGCAGGGGGGCCTGAAGCAGACGAAAAGGTTCAGCTCTCCCAGTGCTCCCTGGAAACTCATCTGATCTGCTAGGACACAGCTCATGAGGAAAATACAATCCTGAAAGAAAAGGCCTTTTAAGATTTTTAAACTTTTCTGGGATGATAATTATCAGGAGCTCTGTGCTGATGCCGAGGCAGGGTTGAATGGAGTTTATCGAGGTAGAGTCATAGCCAGTCTTTCTCTGGCAAGTTAATAAGATGGCAAAAGTCCTTTGAATGCCACTGAAAGTCTTTGAAATTGTGCAAAAGTCCTTTGGATTTATTGAAAGCTAATCAGTATGACATTAACAAAGAACAAAGCAAGCCTAATGAAGATGAAAGATTTGAAAAGTGGATTATTTTTCTTTTGTCCTGGCTTTTCTTCCCCGAAACATTTGCCCTTGTTGGCTGGGTAACAGGATGTGTGTTAACAGGCTGTTTATCAAATGAAATGGAGGCTGTTTGCGTGTGTTGAATTAGATCCTTTTATTCTTTGTCTGTCAGGTTTTCCTTCATAAATGCAGGTTTTAACCAAGTCATTAAAATGCTCATTTAGCTGAAATTTGGCAATCTTATTCTTCCACTGACAAGATGCTTTAAATATCCTTTACCTAGTCAACAAAATTTGATTAAAATCATCATGGGTGTTTCTTTCCCCAAATTCCTCTCTCTCCTTCTTAATTGAGTGTTCAAAAATAGCCCGTTTGGGTACTTTCCATGCGTTCCTCCAAGAAAAACCACATTCAGTGGAAATGTGGAATTTCAAAGTTGTTGGACTGTAAAGGATATCTTACTATGTGAAGATGCAAAAGTAAAATTAAAGCCAGGAATAACCCATGAGATGATGTTCTGCACAATAGTAGAACCCCAGGAAATTACGCACTGTGAACTCGTGAGGTTTGAAAACTTTAAGATAGAACTTTGAGTAGCTTTAATCAGTAGAGATGACAGAGCCTGGAACTTCTGGTGCTCAATCTAGTGGAATCCCGCTCAGGATTAGTGGGGCACTTGCATTCTCTGAGCACCAAATACCAGAAATAAGACACAAACACACAGAGATGAAAGTTGTCGTCCTGCTATGCAGACTTTACACATTTTGTAAAGTCACTAGGTGAAAATTCAGGAATGAGATTCCTTGCCCTTCCAAGTGGTTTTAACCAGAAATAATTAAAGACTTAGTCTATACCTCAGTTTTCCATGTGTAAAAGCTGACTTCTATTATGAGTTTGTCACACATACTCTCTCCTGGGGGCCTTCTGCTGCTCCCACAGGATGAGGGTGTTGATACATGTGTGCAGACATCTAATCTTTTCACATACCACTGTGTACAAAGGCTGAGCCTGAAATCTATCCAAGAGACACAATTTTTATACTCAAGAGGCCCACCTGCAGCACTGACCCTGACCTTCAGGCTCTCCCAGATATCCTGTGTGGATCACGAGTTAGGAATTTGGCTTCTTGCAAAAGAGTGTGAGTAAATGCTATTTAAATATAGATTTAAAAGAAGGTATTGTGTTCTCTGTAGTTGCAAATCTGTCTCTAAACTCTGAAATTGTCAATGAAAAACTCTCATTTTGTGGTACCTTTTTCTCTCCCATTCATGGAAGGGTAAAAAATGGCTGTACCTAAGTTTGTTGAAAAACAAGCAGTGGAGGATTAGGACTTCTGGATTATTCTGCATTGGAAAAGAAGCTGATGGAGATATACTCAAAAAAATTACATATAATGAAGCTATTGCAGTAATGATTTATACAATCACACTTGCTTAAGCTCTGCAGTTTGCAATTCATCATGTTCTTGGGGCATATTGGCTGCATGCACCTTCCAGTGGCATTTTACAGGAATATTCAGTGCTGTATTTCAGCTACAATTCAGTAAATTGCAACTTCAAGACATCCAATGACACAAAAAAAGCTTGAAAACTGTTGAGCTTTATTGAGGCCTATTTTAGCATAGCATTCTTGCTTTCTAAATGCCTGCAGAAAATTTTACTTGATTTCATTAGTAGCGAGATAAAAATATTAATGTTGTTCTTTTCAAGGCTTCTTTTCTTTTGGAGGCTTATTGAAGAATGTGGAAGTGATCTTACTTAAATCAGAAAAAGCAACAGATTTTGGAGTGCTGAGACTGTCACTGTGTCCTTAGGTCATTCTGGGCTGGGATATTGAAGGGGACTCAGAACAGGTGTAATATGACATACAACACCTGATGATTTATGCCCCTTCTACCTGGAGAATGTAGCATGGGATAATAGCTATTGGTCTGGTTTTTAGAAACCCTCAGCACCAACAATCTCAGCTGAAATGAAAATGAAAGTGGCAACTGCTGAGCAGAGCTGAAAATAGGGCCATGGATGTCAGCACAAAAACTGAGTTCATTGTGTTTATGGTTTAGCGTTAGCATCTCAAAACTTTCTCTAAACAACATATTTCTGTTTTTATTATTTCTGTAACAGCAGGGCAAGAAAAAGCATCATTAAGGATGTACTTGATTTCTCACCTGAGCCTTCTGTCTCCATCACCCTCAGTCCACAAGTGAACTGTTTTGGAAATTTGAGGACAGACCGTTCAGTCATTTTTCAAGAAGGCAAGAAGTGTTGAGGGAGGGAGATTTTCCTAATTTCTCCTGTTATTGCTATACATATATATATTTTTTTAAATCACCATTACGTTGAAAGCAAACAGCTGAAGGATATCAGAATTCAATTCATACTGGGTAGACAACTGTATTCACTCGAGCCCTTCAATGAAAACCTATAGGATCAAGTCCTCAGTGCCAAGTTCTCTGTGCTGCGTCTAGTGACAAACCCGAGATGACCCAGACTTTCTCTTGCTTGCTTGCAACCAGCAATATCTGAAGGTGGCATAGAAATGTAGCCTTTCTGTCCTTTCTCTGCACATGTGCTGGAAAGCCGTTGTGTGTGGCTGGGACTGAGGGGCACTGCCTGCTAATTTTCTCTCTTCTTGATAGAGGACCAAAGGCAGGGAGCTCAGCTTGGCTGCTAAAAATGGGACGACAGGATTATTTTAAGGTGTCAGGTGAACAAATGTCATGCTGAAAGAACTGTGGGGACTTAAGAAGGAACCAAAACTATGTGAAAACAGTTACATATGTGTGTAAGTTCTAGTTTTTTGGTGTTCATCTCTCATTCCTGTTGCCATATAGCAGTAGCAAGAGGGACTTGGAGCTAGGAGACTGTGACAGTGTCAGGAAGGAGCAAAATGCAAGATTGGAGATCGGTGTCAACACAGGGAATGAAAGCAGGCTCTATAAGTTAGGTTTGTGATGGTAACACAGTGGCTAATGCAAAAAATGAAATGGAGACAGAATAAACCTTTGGTCCTTTCTGTGTTAGCACACCAAGTTGTGACACATAGAGAAGGTATTTTCAGCCATTTGACAAAGATTTGAAAGTCTTCCTCCCTTCTTCAGGCTCATGGTGTGGAGAGGAGTGGCCTGTTTGAGGGGTTAAAGAGATACAAATGATCATTTTTTAATAAAAGCCTTATCAACTTAACAAAAAATCTTCACAACAGTTGTCTGTGTAATGTTAGGTGTTTGATAATGTGATATTGAAAAGTTCCACTGGGATTCATGCATCTTGCCCTGTCCAGTTGTCTTCTGGCTCTCCCACGCTGGTAATGCCAGATTCAAGCCAAGAAAATGACAGTACTCATCTGTAAGATATATAAACAGTGTAATTGCATAAGAACAAAATTGCCTTATATAACTAATAATCTCATTTCAGCATTTTCAGTGCTTTGATGGCATATCCTATGTCAGGGAATATTGGTGCAAAATTGTTTCTTCATGTAAATCAAGTCTTGAAAGGTTTCATGTGCAGCCAGTGAGTGGGTGTGTGTGTTTTTGTTTATTTGTGAATGTATCTGCCTACAGAATCCCTCATCTTATAGGCTACATATTTCCCTTGTCAAAAGTAGAATCATATTGAACAGCAGTTAAATAGTAATACTTTACATTTATTATTATATAGCATCTTTCATCCAACCTTCTCATGTTACTTTAGTGTTAATTAATGCTCGATAATCCTAATATGACACAGAAAATATTATCCCCATTAATAACGGTTAAACAGAACCACAGTGTAATTAAATAATTGTCTGTAGTGGCATTGTCACTCCTGTTTCAAAGATGTCTTCCTGTAAAATCTCAGTAGACATAGAGAACATTAGTTTTTTATCTCAATCTATCTGCCCAGGGTCAATCTTGGAAGTGATTGCATGTTGCATTTGTGTGGGTGACTGTAACTGGCTGCATTTAGAATAGTAACTGTGCTTTCTTCATCATCCCTTTTGGTTTTGGTTATTTGAGATTCCTCTTGAGTTAACAAGCTTGATTGCAAGATGCTCTTTGTAGAGGTGAGGACATAGCCAGCTAAGTCAGCCAGAAATTGAAGCAGTAAGTCTTTTACTCTCACACTGGTTCTAAATACTCCACTGTCCTTTTGCAGGGTGGAAACATGACCGAGAACTGAACCAAACCCTCTCCCCCAGTTATAAAATGTGTGAAAGCTATCGAGATAGTATTTGACTTCTTTTCTTTTCCAGCTTAACCCACACTACCCAGAAGGTAATAATGAAGGAAAAGCTTTGGTAAGTGGAATTTATATGTTGCGTATAATCTGGGGAATGCCGTATCCTTAACCCAGCACAGCCTGACATATGGAAACCCTCCACAGCTTTCCTTTTCCTTATGTGTTCCAGCTGCTGGGATTGTTTTCCATATTCTTTGTAAGGTAGGATGCATCTCAGAACTGGCAATTCAGGAAGTTTTCCCTCACGTTAAGGCAAATGACAAGAAACTTATTCAAATTCTGCATCAAAGGGGCATTAGTTGAAGCTGTTCTGCTTATCTGACTGTAGCTATGGAATGTATTCATTCTTCTCAGCTCAGATGTGTTACTTCATGGCAACAGCCTTCACCTGGTACAGCATCAAGAGCATTTTAGCTAATTCTGACTAATGAGGCAAGGCCAGACATGGAGATTATAGTGTGTGAAGGAAGTGGAGTTAAAACCTTGGGGGAATCTTATTGTTACTAAGTCAACAAATATTCCCAAAAAGAACCATTCCTCCATCAAATTCATGAGATTGCCTTGGAAAGGCTGAGATCTTCTTCAAAAAAATTAAATTTAATTTCTTTCCGCTTGCCTTCTGGCTTTTGTTCTTTAAGAGGACACATTTTCAAGTTTTTCTCTGCACAGGGAAGAAATTTTTGATTTTCCATGACATGAAACCCAAGATTCTTACATAATCACATGCCTTGAGGACTGCTATTTTAATAAAAATGGAGACTTTCATAGGAGTTGGCAACATTGGTTTTCCATCTTCACTGATATTTGGCATTAGTAGTGATATTGCAATAACAGCTAAGCTGTCTAGAGAAATGAGAATTCTCTCCTATGAAAGTACAGAAGTTCCACCAGTTGTTTCTCTTTTGTGTTGGAATGAAACTTGAAGCCTTTGGAGCTTTGGAATGGAAATCAAGATCAGTTCTAGAATTCCCCAGTGAGTAGGTGTTAGGCGCTTGTCACTGAGGATCCAATCCTATTGTACCACATCATAATTATTTATGGTGTGAGGTTTCCATCCGTAGCCATTTCAGTTCCTCTAAATAGTTAAATATTCCCTGGACTGAGTAATGACGAAGGCACAAGAGTAATCTAAACATGAATGTTAAAGGTGGCTTCACTATCAGTTTGGCTTATTCCTCCTGGGTATTGGTTTCAGCTAAAAACCTAGACCAGATAAATCACATTAGAGAAATACTTCCAATAAAAAAGTAATCAAAGCTGATTGATGATCAAAACTGATGTCTCTGTGGAAATTTTAATTTACACAGTCAGCACTTTCCTGTGAAAGATGTTTTGTGAAAGAACTTCTAGCAATTTTTGGTAACACCTCCATGTAAATCCAAGCCTACAGGCTCTATTAGCATGGTAGAAATCCCTTTGGATCCTTCACCCCTTTATAATCTTGTTGGAAATGCCATGAGTCAGCAATGGCTATTTAAGCTTTCATTCTGCCCTCGAGCAACCGAGTAGAGAAACTTCACATCCTCGTGCAGGAATTTCTTTTATGTTACAATGATGCAGTGTATTGAATTGTCCCTCAAAAGTAAAAGAATCTTATAATATTTGGAGTTCTTTGAGGGTCATCTATGTTAGTCTTGCATCCAATAGCACATAACCTGGAACACACAGGCTTTCCTTGCTCTGTGGTTATCATCTAGTGTTTCCTCTGCCTGGTCACTGCCTAACTGGCTCACTGCAAAGGCATCTTCTTTTCCATCTTTTGAAGCAATTAATTTTGAAATACTGCCCATGAAGTAAATCTGGAGGGGAGGAGGTTGAAGTGGTCCTACCCCAGCAAAATTTGAAGCCTGAGTAGCAGGGAAACGGGAGATGAACAAACAAATCCTTGTGACTGAAGGGCTGAACCTGTATCCTGTGCCCTTGAGGCCAAGAAGCCCAATGGTGTCCTGGGATGCATTTGAAAGAGCAGTGCCAGCAGGTCAGGGAGTGATCCTGCCCCTCTGCCCAGCCCTGGGAGGCACATCTGGAGTGCTGTGTCCAGTCCTGGGATCCTCAGCACAGCAGGGACAGGGAGATCCTGGAATGGGGCCACTGGAGGACACAGAGATGATTTAGGGCCTGGAGCATCTCTGACAGGGAAAGGCTGAGGGAGCTGGGGCTGTCCAGCCTGGAGAGGAGCCCCAGCTGAGAGGAGCCCTCATCTCTGTGTGTCCCTGTCTGCAGGGAGGGCTCCGAGCAGGGCCCAGGCTCTGCTCCAGGGGGCCCAGCAATGGCACCAGAGGAACGGGCAGGGACTGATCCCGGAAGGTTCCCCCTGAACAGGAGGAAACACTTCTTCCACACATTGTCCAGAGAGGGTGTGGAGTCTCCCTCACTGGGGATATTCCAGAGCTGTCTGGACACAATCCTGTGCCCTGTGCTCTGGGATGGCCCTGCTGGAGCACAGTGATGGCACCAACTGACCCACTGTGGTCCCTTCACCTTGACCCATCCTGGGATTCTTTCTTTTCTCTGCTGAGCTGTTGGATGAAAGGGTAGCAGCTCCTTCTCTGTTGTCTGGGTTTTAAAGGCAGCACAGCCATCTGTGCATTCTGTGCCAACCCTTAACTCCTCAGCGTGTGCTGGGGCTGCTTGTGCATGTTCACAGCCTGGTTTACAAGGCCTGATCCCAGTTGCTCCGGCAACTGAATTTTGGGAAGCAGCAATGGAGAGAAGGGTTTTCCATGATGCAGCAGTGGGCGCAGACACCAAGGTTCTGCCTCAACACATCTTTTCTGCCTTGCCTTAAGTGACTCCAGAGTCTGAAAAGGTTTTGGCTCCAGAGAACATAAATATTACTGGAAGTCACTGGGACTTTTGTTCCCAAGCATTAAAGGTACATTTGGACTGAGGTTCATTGCTTGTTTATGAGCTGCTTCTTGACAATCCAGCCAAATTGTCTTGTGAAGCACTGCTTTTAATTCTGGCAAAATTTGGCATTACAATGAGTTGATTAATATTCCCACATCTAAGCTCCAGAAGTTTTTTTTTTTTAAATGGGAAGACCTTTTTGTGATTTAAGGGTCTTATCAAAAAAAGGCTGCTTCTTCTCTTGAAGTCTAGGAGATTGCAATGTATTGTGCATCAAAATGCAGTGCTCTGTGTTACAGCTCCCACTAAACCCAAAATTGGTGTATTTTATGCTGCAAATTACTATGCTTTTTCTAAGGAGAGAAGTGTACAGCATCTAGAAGAATGCTACAAACATTGGGGAAATGTCAGGAACAGCTGGGAACCTGGCATTTGTTAGTGCCTTTGTGTTAAAGGCTGACTTTGGATGGGTACCTTATCTCCATTTGTCTGCATTTTCATGAGAGGGTTAATTCTAACCAGTTCCAATCTGCCTTTTATTGTTGAGATTTTTGTTAGGATTGAGACTAATATGCATTTACTTTTCTTGTGAAGAAGTTGGGCAGCTGTACCACGGGCTGCCAGGTGCAATTTGATGTATATCTCCTACGACTTCTGTTTATCCATCTTTATGAATTCCCAGCATTCTGCAATTCTAACTTTTCCTTCTTGCTGCCAACCCAGGAGATTTTTTTTCTGATAAACACTGTAAATTAATTTGTTTTTTTTTTAAATTATTTTATTTTACCTTCCAGGAATGAAGTTTATTGAATTATATATTTTATATGGGTGATGCAGTTTAAACAAGTAGAATAGACAATCTGAAAAACATTGAAAAGAAAAGAGGAAAGAAAAATCATCAGCTTAAGAACGGCAGCTTATATAAAGCCAGCAGTCAGACCACTGGGGAGGCTGGGGGAGAAGGGGAGACACGGATGCTGGCACATTATTATTATTCTGCTGTTGCACACGGGTCTGAATCAGCTCTGGAAATGCATACATTGTTTCTTACAGAATGTCTCTGGCTCCTAACAACAGGATTGCAACGTGATGTCTCTGCTAAAAATGCGATGACTCACAAATGAGTCAACAGTGAAGGTGTTACAGGAGGCTAACTGCTGTGCTGTCTGCCAGGGTTCCTAGCAGGCAGGAGCAAGGCTGGCCATTCATTTACTCCATTTTCTTCTCCTAAAGAATTTTTAAAATAATCTAACCTATGGAGTTCTGCTCACGTTACTGCTCTGTGAAAATGCTGGTTTTGTAAGAGCCTCCTAAACTGGGTTAACATATTGAGATACCACATTGCTCTGGATTTAACAGGCATTTTCAGAACTCTGGCTGCTATTAAATTTAATTTCTGCTGAAATCTGTAGTGCAGCTTAATGTATTCGTTCAGGAGCAGGGCATTATCCTTGTCTGTCTCTATGCCACAAGAGGTGTCTTCACCAATTGGAATTGTAGATTGGGTTTCTAAAAGAAAAAGTTTTTTAGGTCTGTCATGTTGTTGTATTGCTTTTTGCAGTTGAAATGAAGGCCCTTCTCTAAGCAAAACTCCATGTAAATCTCTTGAATTTTAGATATGATGCCCAGTTGAGTTAAATAAGGAAGGTTTGGGATAGGTAGCAAGTAGTAGCAAATTCTATTAAAAGCTGTGAAAAGGGTTATCTGCTGGGCTGTAAGTCTCCAGAAAGGCAAATCTTATTGTACCTGATTATTTTTTCACTGATTCGAGCATGGGATTTGTCTCTCTTTACATTTGCCCTCCAAACACAGTATGTCAGTGTTGTTTTTTCTCTTTAAGCTTCTTTTCAAATCATGATGCACTGTAAATCAGTAGTGGGAACCCAGGAGTTAGACTTTGCTGTGGGCCTGAATCAGTATTTCCACTCCTCACACAAATGGTGGTTCTTCTCACTATCTAGGACTCTTTTTTTGAATGCTCAGCCTTTGCTCCCCTAGATGGGTCCCACCTGGAGAGGTGCCCTGGCTGTGTGGTGGGGGTTTGCTGCATTCCCCTTCCTGGGTGTGATTACTGAGCTTTGCTGCAGAATAAGGCTGGGGGCTCACAGCCCTCTGTGCCAGTGCACACTGAGGTTGTCTTAGGCTGAAGGAGCTGACTCTGCTCTTTGTACCACTGATACTTACACTGAGTTGTTTGGAACGTGTGGGTCCAACTCCTGCCGGGCAGAAGCAGAGCTGAACGTGTGTCTCCTTGATCCTTGTGAGTGATTTAACCAGCGCACAAGAGTGAAGTGATTGCACCTTCCTCACCCTGGATATGTCTCTGATGTGACTTGTGACAGCCTGTTGCTGCTTTGTTGTACTTAGGGACAATCAGAGCTATATGCATTTTCCTTCTGTGAATGTACTATTTGGTAATATTGTTTTACCTACAGTTCTCTATACTCCTGGCATGTAGTTCACCTGGGGTTTTTTTTTGTTTTTTATAAAGTCTTGGGAGTGCTTTCCTTGGCTGCCACTGCCCACATCACCAACATCTCTGAAACTGTTGCATTGGCTTCCTCTTTGCACTGCTTTAAGTTGAATTTTCTTCTCTCTGCATTTGAGTTCCTTTGCAGTTCTTTTCTTCCTTTCTCTTAATTGAATCCAGTTTTGCTGGCTGCATCTGCTCATATGCCAGTTTCTACCTGAGCAAATGTCATCTTGTTTTCATCTGCTTAGGAATGCTGTGCTTCTCCTGAGCTATTGTCTAATTAATTTAAACCAGCCTAGTACTTTCACTTCTTTCCACATCCTCACATGGACTCATCTGCTGATTCAATAATGGCTGGGTTAAGTGCGGATTCTGATGGCTGCTTACTAAATTTAATTTATCGTGAGAAGCTTTCTATGTGCAAGTGTCTGTGCGTTCTCTCTCTCCCACACAGGCATGTGCACGTGCACTGGGACATAAACTGAGACAGAAATACAAATCCATGTTTGTTCCTATGTAATGGCAGCATTGCTGTCTCTGGTGTACCCCTTGTATGCAACTTGTTTCCAGAGCTGTCAGGTTAGGGGTCATTTCTCCTTATGTGTTTTTTTCGCGTGAGTAGTGCTTAACTCCCATAACCCAGGTTGAGTTGTGAGATTTAGATTCTAAAATAATGCTGTAAGGAGAGTTCTGAGGTTTGTGGGGGAGTTCAGCCTAGAACTGCTGATTTTGCTCTTGTGCAGGTCTGATTTTGCTCAGCTAAGCTTGGCATTGCAGTTAGCAGTGTTGCAGGCACTGTCTTGCCCTCTGTTGAAGTGGAATTTCTTTTTAGGCTAGAAACCAGATCTTGCTCCTATGTCTGCCAGATGCTAAGCCTGGCTGGTAGGATTTAGGGCTGTTGAGCCAATGCCATTGCTCAGCTTGATCTATACAACTGTTGGGGACACCAGGGAGTGGGCAGGGTTAGCCCCAAACTGCTGGGTGAACTTCTCCACAGAGCTACTGGTTGGTGTGAGATACTAAAGCACAGGAGACCTGCCTTTGACTCTGCCTCCTGCCAGCTCACCCAGTTTATACACTGGTCATGGTGTTCTGTGGTGGGAAATATCCCTTTGCCCAGTCTGGGTCAGGTGTCCTGTCCATGTTCCCTCCCAGTATGGTTTCATATTTTGGTCTGTATTTTACTCAGAGCCCCAGGATGAAAAGAAAATCATACAATTATGAAGTGTCCTGCCTTTTTGTATAACAGTCATTTCAGTTTGGACATTATAGTGAAGTGGGTAGTTTCTGGGAAACCCTAAACAGATTTGAATGTAAGTTGCGGAAAATATCAAAAAGTTTGGATGCTGTTCTAAACTATCCTGTGCTACTCACCCCTTTACAGACCTCTTGAATTTTAAACTGACTTTCCAGTTTTCTGTTTTGTTATGAAGTGTAGGAAGTAGTTTTTCATTTAATATTAGACTCTGACTCACACCTGTTAAGCTCTTAGAAGCATTTTTTTATTGTTTTGGTGCCTTTTCAGTTTGTGTCTCGTCACGAGTATGTAAAACAAAATATGTATGGAAATCACAAAAGCAATTTGCTATTTTCTCAATCCGTGCATACAGGTTAAAATTTTTGTGAATTTTTCTTTACTATTTTTTGGTATGAGATACAGTAGGATGTGGGGACTGTCAGATGAGTTTACTCTTGTGCAAGTCACAGGAGATGGTTGCTCTTTGTCTTAGCAAGCCTTCCTCTCAAACACTAGTGGCAGTACTCTAATGACTAGAGGAACCTAAGAAAAATTTCTTTCTGTATTTTCTTTCTGCTCTCTCTATCCTTGATAGAAGTCATGAGATAGAAAGCTGGCATTATTTAAGCTTGATAATGAAAGAATGGATGTTTTGGAAGGATTCAAAAAGTGCCTTGAAATGAGTTGATAACTAACTCTTTCTTCCATAATTTCAGTCATCCTTGATTTTTTTGTTTAATCTCAATTGGCAATATGGATAATCAAAGCTTTGCCCTTGATTATCCCTTACAGTTTGGTTTTAATCAAGCTACTAATGAAAACCAAGTACAGCGTGGCCTTTTACATTGTACAGCTCTTCCTTAGTGGTGTATTGTAAATCATCATAATAGCATTTCAGGCTTCCAGGCTTGGATTTTTTCTCTTTTGGCTTTCCTCATTCCTCTTCTCCTCTCCCTCTGTGATGTATTTTGTGTACATGAAGGGCTCTGGGCTGCCAGTCTCTTAATTGGTTATCAGTCTTTTGTAAGATGTGTAACTTGGCACCCCAGAGGAGCAGATTTTACTCGCACCAGTAATTCTGTTCGTTGCTGCGTGGATACGGGCACAGACTCCAAATGACTCCTTCAAGCCAAGAAATGTTCTCATGAAAGGTGGCACTTTGAGTCTGTAGGCAAAGGTATGTAGGTGACTAAAGATACGAGGATGGTACTGCAGGGTCACAAAATTCCTGTGGACTCTCAGCAGGTGGTGGGAGGAAGATCCCTTACCTCAAGTGCCTTGTTTGAGTAACTGTGTCCCTCAAAGGGAACAACTCCTGCCCTTGCAGGGGGTAAAATCAGACCTGGGTTGGACCCAGCCTTGGGTGTGTTATCAGCCTCTGCTGAGATTTGTGAAACAATCCAGCTGGGGCTTTGCCTGTCCCCCCTTCCTGTGACAAGCTGGTCCTGACGGAGTGGATGTTCTGGCTCTTGCTGTTTGGAGAGTGTCCCCAGGACAAGAGGAAATGGCCTCAAGCTGCGCCAGGGGAGGTTCAGGTTGAACCTGGTATTATCAGGAATAATTTCTTCCTGTAAAGGTCTGACAGGCATTGGAAGGGACTGCCCAGGGAGGTGATGGAGTCCCCATCCCTGGAGGTGTTCAGGAAACAATTGGACAAGGCTTGGGTTTGGTTGAGGAGGTGGTGATTGGTCAAAGGCTGGACTCGATGATCTTGGAGGCCTTTTCCAACCTAAATGATTCTGTGATTCTCTGAAAGTGTGCTGCTGTGATTCTACCATCTGAGAGAAAAAAGCCATCAAACTTACATAAAATAACAGTGGATTTAGGCAAATTGCTTACTTTTAAAATCCCCTCATTGTCTTAAAAAAAAACCCAACAAACTAATTTTCATTAATTCTCTTCTTCCAAATGTGGCCCTTTCCAGACCAGCACTGTGTAGTTGCATCTGCTGGGAGTGAGGGGTCTGCAACTACTGCAGAGTTTTTGAAGTTGTAGGTGTCAAATAAAGTGTATCCAGTGCTGCAGTGCCTCTGTAGCTTGTGGCCTGCTGTTGTTCTAATGACTCCCTGAGACCCCATGGGGCAAAGTGCATCCTTTGTGTTACTCTAAAGCCAGTCATGGTAGATTCTTGCTAGAAGGTAAAAAAAAAGAAGAAAAAAATTCCAGTTCAAATGTATTACTTGTCTGCAAGGTAATTGAAGAATTTCTAATGGGCCCTGATGCAAGCAAATAACCCTTGTGCCTAATCAGCAGAGAGATGGCGACCTTCCTGCTTCAAAGAAGAAACGCCAGGCAGGGGAGAAGATTATGTATACTTTGGTCTCTGTGCCACATGGAAATGACATCGCATCTCTCTTTGAACTGGATGCCACTACCCTTCAGAGAGCTGATTGCCTGGTTCCAAGGTAAAAAAAAAAAAAAAGAAAAAAAGAAGAAAAAAAAAAGGGCAAAAAATAGTGCTGCATTGACAAGGTTTCTTCCTGGCATTATGCTGGTGCGTAAAGCAGAAAAAAAATCAAACATGAGCAAGTATTATCCTTCTGTTAAAATTTGAGGAGTGTTTATGGATAAATAAGGGATGTATAAAACATGATACTGCTGCTGTGACTGGGTAAAATAATTATAGAGATAAAACAAGTGACAGAGAGAGTCTGTGAAGAGAAAAATAATGGTCTAAATATTGCACAGATCTGTGTGAGGATAGAATTGAGCTCTGTGCACTGTTTGAAAAAAATGTACTTTTAATAGATTTAACTGAGTTGTTCCCAACAAAATAATGTGTGTGATGAACTGGGCTTCTGTTTCCCTGACAGATCATGATGCCACTGAGCACATTTGTTATTCAAATGTATTCAGCAAGTGGCTTCTGGGTTTTAATTGTCAATATTTGAAATTTCAGCTGTGTAGCATAGCTGAGATTGGCTAGATAAGTCACACGGTGTTGGTTGTGACTGAATGGGCTTGCAGACACTTGGGGCTGGTTGTTATGAGAGTGGATTTTAAAGCTGGGTACCCAAAATACTGATGTGTGTGGCTTTGAAGTGTGTTTGCTATGCTAAGTTCTGCCAGATAATTTGCTTACTTGAATACTCAAAAGCCCATCAGCGTGAAAGGGAGAGCGTGAATGGAGACCACAGTGAATATATTTCAAAAGTAAAATTCAGAGTTAAAATTGTAATTGATTTCTCAGCTCTGCTTTTTGATAATACCACAGATTATCATATGGAAAGAATTTAGAAGGATCTCATATCTGCTCTTTGTTCACTTGATTTTCAGTTGAGAACTGGTACTGTAAATGCTTGCTCTGGAACAAGGGTTTGCACATCATAATGATGAAGCTGTGAAACCACGGTCAGCTTTACTTTTTGGCTTTTGTGCCGTGACAGCTTAAAAGGGTTCGTTATTCTGCAGAAAAAAAAAATAATAAAAGAATGGGTTTATTCATGAAATGTATTTCTGTTCAGATGGGATTTTATAATATCTTCCTTTTAGGGTTTTTTTTCTTTAAAGAATATTTTACTCCTAGACTTACATAAATACTTAAACCCAGCATTCTGCATAATCCCAAGATGCTGGCTGTTCTTGCTGCAGCTCTGCTCTGGGTGAGAAAGAAGGAGTCAAAGGAAAAGGGTAGTGCAGTGTCTTTTAGGTCTTCCTCCCCCTTTTATTGCAAGTGGCTGGTGTGGCTCCTGCTCTTCAGCCTCATGCCATAGGCAGGTGTTGCAGGGCATCCCAGCTTGCCCACGTGGGCTCAGGGCTGCTCCATCCCACCTGCTGTTTGCTCTGTTCCCCTTTAGGAACTCCTACGTGCGACTGAGGCACTTGTGCACTAACACCTGGGTCACCAGCACCAGCATCCCGATAGACACCGAGGAAGAGAGGCCTGTGATGCTAAAGGTGAACAAAATCCCAAACTCATTCCTCAAGCTGTCTCACTTCTAACATATGAGATGTGCATAATAATTAGGATAAAGGTTAGAGGATTGCTCACCCACTTTAAACCAAAAACTCTTGCAGATTGGGACGTGCCAAACCAAAGAGGACAAGGAAGCTTTTGCCATTGTATCAGTTCCTCTGTCTGAGGTCAGAGACTTGGACTTTGCCAACGACGCCAACAAGGTTTTAGCATCAACTGTTAAAAAGCTGGAGAATGGAACAATAACCCAGAACGAAAGGAGGTTAGTGAGTTTTATTTTTTCCCCTGCTAAATTAGTGTTTGGTTACTCATGACAACACAGTCATGGGTAGGTGATATCCACATGGACACAGAGGCAATTGGGAGAGAACACTTCACTGCTGAGAGTGCCAGCCTGGGGTTAGATTCCACCTCTGTCCGAGCATCCTTGCTATACCTGAGGCTGATCCTTGTATCTTCTGTGTAAAAGAGGGGTACACAGCACTTCCCCAGCTCACTGGCCACATAAATAAATGGGTACTTCCCTGGGCAAATGTCTTTGTCTGGATTTCCTTTGATAATCCGCTTTTGAGCTGTAATGTGAGGGTGCATTGCATCTGATTCTCATGTACAGGAAAGCAGCATGGCAGGGCTCTTGACTTGTGTGAAGTTCACCATGCTGCAAATCTGCAAAAGCCTTGGAAGGAGGTCTCAGTGTGACTGAGAAGCTGCTCCAATAATCCCTTTACTTTCTCATTTCTATTTTGCCCTGTTCTCTTTTTCTATTTTACATCATTTTGATGTTTACTCCTTGTATTCATCCCCATTTTGTCTGTGGCCCTATTAGAATGTCTGCTCCTCAGACCTGCCCCTGAATCAAGGGATTTTGTTGTACATTGTAGCCAAATATATTCCACTGCCAGTAATGTAGTTCTCTGTTTGTATTCAGCTGCCTGTGGTTAAACTGAATATAAGACAGCATCTCTAGCAGTGTGAATTCGTAACCTGTAATACATCATGTACAGCCTTTTTTTCTGAAAATGTTACATTTTGGTCATGAAACTGAGTTTTTGTAGTCAGTTTCCAGTAGCAATTAGGCCAGATGGTTTAATATCCTAACAGGCAGATTTTTAATAGCCTGGGTGTTGGGACTCAGCCTTGAAAAGCTGTGGGGCCATTTCATGATTGAGTTGACCCAGAGAGGGATACGACGGTGTCCAGGTGGGACATCCCTGTATGAACCTTGTGTTACTGTCAGTATTGTCAGCTCTTGATGTTGACAGACTGGTACACCAAGCACGAAAAACATTTCAGAGCTGTTTCAGAGCAGTGCCATTATTTGTTTGTCCTTGTGATTTCCTTTGGAAAAAACTCCGAACCATCTTTTTCCTGTCTTACTACCTTCTAGCATAGAGAAGTAGGAGTCCCAAGAGTTTATTCCTCATTGCTCCATCCTACAGCTGCCTTTTCTACTTTATTTTGTGGGCATGACACACACTTTGCTGTTTTCCAGCAGTGGGCTCAGGCTTTTAGAACTAAATCTCACGCAGAGGGTTTAGGTGAGCAGCCCAGCTCACTTGTGGATAATGGGAACTTTGTATCTGGCTCCCACAGATGACTGAGAATCTCTTGGGGTTCTTCCTGCCTCTTTCAGAGCTGGCAGATTTGTTACTTATAGACTAGACATTGTCCAAATTGAGATGGTGCCAAGCTTTTAATGTAAAAGATTGCTGGTACTGTTGAGGGATATTCTTTGAAATCTGTGGACATCTGTGTTTCTCACGGCACGCCTGGCGAGGTGTTAGTAACAAGGAGGCAAAGATGACTTTTTTTTCTTTTTTTTTCCATTTATATTCTGTCTTTTTGCATTTTCTGAAGGTGAGAGAGAAGGAATTACTACTGCCTCTGTTGTTTTTAGCACCTGCTTCTGACAAATCTTTTGTTTAACAAAGAGTGAAACGAATACAGTTTCTTGGGTCTGTGTATATAGGAAAACAGTTATATATGAATATATATATGAAAAAGTATATATATGAAACAGTTTCATGGGTCAGTAGGGAAATTATCTAGTGGCAGAATGTTTTTATTCCTCTAGTGAGTCCATCCTCTTGTTTCATGGACCCATGATAAAGCATAAAAATCCTTACTAGGCTGTGTAAGTTTCTTTTTACTGCTCCTGGGCCTTGAGGCCAGCTGGTATAGATTTTGGGTCTCTGAATACTGTGTATCAATCCAGCAGCCTGTATTTTTCTCTTGTTTTCCCTCTGGTTGTTGTTTAATGCCTTGGTAAACAGCCCTGTGATTGATTTAAGCTTCTGCTGAACCAAGGCTTGGAATCCTTAAATACATGTCAAACTTAACTGGTGGAAGTTCCATTGTGCCAGGTAAAGCTTGGCATAAATGTGATTTTCGTTCTTAATGAATCCTTGCAAGTGTTGAGTGTCTGTTTATAAGAATGATTTGTCTATTCATTCTAGGTTTGTAACCAAACTACTGGAAGATCTAATTTTTTTTGTTGCTGATGTGCCCAATAACGGGCAAGAAGTTTTGGATGTGATCATTGCCAAGCCAAACCGGGAACGACAGAAATTAATGAGGGAGCAAAATATACTGGCTCAGGTACGTCACACTGTGTTAATAACTTAATTGTATTTGCAAATAGATTGTAGGAGAGAGTGATGCGAGAAAAAGTTATTTTTGGGTAACTTGGCTTATGCCAGGTTGGGTTTGTGACTGGTTGGATTGGGTAGAAATGACACTACTTGGTCAAAGCTCATCTCTTGGTCCCTAAATCAGAGTCAAGCACAAGGGGCTGTAGAGGGCTCTTAATTTCATGTGATTCTGATAAGATTTAAGACCATGTTTGAGAGCAAATTGTTCACAAAATTTGAGACAAACATGGAGCACGGTCCCAATCCTGCAAGCGTTCCCCACATAGTGCCCTTACAGAACTCTGACTTTGTTTGCATGAGGGCAAACTTGCAAGTGAATAAAATTAATGTCCTTTTTGAGAAGTCAACTGAAAGACATTTAAAGAAAGGGGAAAAGGATGAAACTGGACAGCAGCCAGTGTTGTCATTCTTTTTCATCATTAAATTATCCAAAGTTAAGACATGTAACTAAAACTGTTTAAAGTTGGGGATAGCAGTAAAGAGAAAGCAATGTCAATCAAATTGGTGGGAAATATAAAGCTAACCCCAAATGCATAAAGCTGTGATGTTTCAGATTGTGCCCCCACTTGTGTTTAGTCAAGACTGTTGTGTTGATCCTGTGAGATGACATTTCCATTGACTGCTGTAAGTTCAGCAGAAATCTGGGACTGGTTTTCACTCCCAGTGATTTTGATTTTGAACAGATATTCGGCATCCTCAAAGCTCCTTTTAAGGACAAAGGTGAAGGATCGATGCTGAGACTTGAAGACCTGGGTGACCAGAGATATGCTCCCTACAAATACATGTTAAGATTATGTTACAGAGTTCTAAGACACTCCCAACAGGACTATAGGAAGAACCAGGTCAGTGGTATTGAGGATAATTTTCCTCCTGATTTCTATAATTATATATCTTTGGTTTGACATGACTCTCTGCACCTACAAGGGGGATTCTGTGGTAATGAGGAAAGGCCTTTTTTTGTGTGTGTAAGCTTAGTAGTGTGTGAACTGAAAGTTCACCAATGAATATCACAAGTTCACTTTGTACGTTTGCAGGCTCAGGCTGAGACTGGGGTTCACTGCTTCATTCATGAGCTTTCTGTTATTAAAAATATGTTCTTGGAGCCTGGATTGTAAAGTGGGAAATCTGCAAAGCTGTCTGTTTCTCTTGCTTAAATATTTGTAGAGGGATGGCAGTGAGTCAGAGCAGAGGTTGTTATATCACGTAGCCTGATTTCCCACTGCTGGAGACTCCTGTGAGCAAGAGGTATTTCAGAACATGGACTAAAGGGACTGGAGATAAAAGCTTGAACTGCTATGTGGCTTCTTTGTTTTCTTTTCAGTGTTTTACAGAAATATTTCTGTCCTGAAGGGAGGGAAAAGGAGGAGGGAAGACTCAGGAAAAAAGCTTCTTAAACATTATAAAAACATTTCCGTTTTTCCTTTTTTTTTAAAAAGAAAGGTTGCCATTTCTTGAATTTGTATATATTTTCATGGATTCATTCCATTGGTTTATGAAAGAACAAGAAGAGTTAGTCATCCCTAATATGGAATCTGTTTCTCAGGGTACATATCTGAGGTATTCAGAAGTTCTTTTGTTCAGGCCAGTTCAGAGAGGAAAGTTTTGAGCGTTATTTTGATTGCTAACTGAGCTGGATGCCTCTGGTTCTAAACGAGAAAACATTACTGCTCAGCTGGTCATCATGGGAATTTTTCCTTTTTTCAGGAATACATTGCTAAGAACTTCTGCGTCATGCAGTCCCAGATTGGTTATGATATTCTGGCAGAAGACACCATCACAGCTTTGTTGCACAACAACAGAAAACTGCTAGAGAAACACATCACGGCTAAAGAAATTGAGACATTTGTGAATTTACTCAGGAGAAATCGAGAGCCAAGGTTTGAAGTGGTCCATGTTGCATTTTTGCAGTAGCTGTGAATTCCATGCTATTCATTGCTTTGATGTCTCTCTCCTTCCATTTTGACCTGGCAGACAAAACCCCCACCTGTACAGAAAATATTAGAACTACCTGTAATTCTTGGAATTTAACCATGTCCACATTTTAAAACTAGAGCTTACTGAAAAGAGGGCTTATACTTTACAGGACAACTTTGAAAATGTGGTCTCAGTTCTGACTGAGGCAAAGAGAAATGAACAGAAAGTTAAATTTCTCCCAGCTCTGCAGCTCCTCTGTGAAACTGCCACTTGTGTTGGTTCCCCTGCTAATAAATTATAAATTATACACACATGTCAACTTTTCTAAGCTTTTATTAATATCAGTTTTCCTGCAGGTTCTGATTCCAGGTCAGACCTGAAAAGGGCCTCGTATGTGAAGATCCCATAAGCATATCTCCTAGACCAGATTTTGTTCCAAATTAAAATTTCTGGCTTTGAACTTCACTCAGCTGAATTTTTTTTATAAGCTTCAGGTCAGAATATAAAAGAAATGGATCTCTTTATTTTTAAATGGAAAAATCTCTTTATTACTGGATTTTCAGTTGTAAAGTTAGCAAAGTAATACAAGTGTAAGAAATGAACGTACTGGAGGCCAAATATTGTCCTCTGTAATTGTGAATACCATTTTCCTGGTAGCCATTAAGGATATTGCTCAAGGCCTCGGTGCTTCACTGCCTCAATTATTTTCTATGGGCCTGTTTTGCCTCACTCTGTAATCTCATTGCCTCTCCCATGCTCAGATGGGTTGGGCTTGGTCAATATGAGGAGAAAATCACAAGATCAGCTCTGTCTCTGTAGGGTCTGTTTATTGAAAATTGCACATCATGTGTTCATGTGGTGCAGGATGTAATGGAATTTGTGCCATAACCACATCATGCAACTGCTGTGTATCCACTTCTTTGAGGAGTTCAGGAGCAATAAATGTTTCAAAATTACCCCTTGCCAGAATGGTGTAATCTGAACAGTAAAGACTTGATCTTGATACTGATTTTCATGGAGAATCTTGTAGATTTTCGCAGCACTGTTGGTGTGAGTGAGAATCGTGACATTCTGCTCTAAAACACACGAGCTACAAAATTAAAAGCCTTCCTGAGTTTTGGCTCCACCCAGGTGACTTCCCGAGAATACTATGTAATTATGTGCTGTTTGCTTAATTTTATCTTTGTGATTGCTATGCACTTTTAATTACCAGTTGCCACAAAGCTTCATTTCACTTATGGGTGGATTTTTTCCTAAGGCTACCCTAAAAATGCTGTCTGTACTCACCCATTACAGTTCCCAGACTTAAGTGGGGACTGTGGTCTGTGCTAGAGGTTCAAACTGCTCGATCCTTGAATGGCTGATAGCAGATGGTCAGAGTTTGTACCTGGATTTCTAAGGAAGTGGAATATCATGATCCATGTGCGTGTGTATGCCTGCTCACGTCTGCTCCACCAGCTCTTGAGCACCTTGCTCAGTTTTAGCTACATTTGCTACAGCAGTGGCGGGCTCAGAGATACTTAATTCCCATGAATGTCATGGCAAGAGGGAACTACACAGAAGGAAGAGGCCCTTTTTATATTCCAGTATGTCAAAGGCTGCAATACGGATTACTGCTATTGCACACACAAGAATCCCTGAAAAGAGACAAGCCCACATACCTAATAAATGTCCCAGCTGTGAGGAAAGCCTCAGCCTGAACCTTGTTAAACATCACAAGACCTAAATTTGAGAGACAAATTCATAGGAAACTGATTTCCCTGCAAAGCTTTGTTCTTTCTGCTTTACATGGAATGACCTCTTTGAATGCAGAGTCCTATCTGCATGTCCTGACAGATCTGCACTCTTCTCTGGTAGCCCAGCATTCCCTGGCAGTGTTCAAGGCCAGATTGGATGGGGCTTGGAATAACCTGATCTGGTGGAAGGTGTTGTGAGTTGCAAGAGTATGAACTGGCAAAGATCATATGTTGATAAATATCATGATACAGAGTCCCTCTAATCTACCCATCCTGTAGTGCAGAGTGCTAGAGATTTCTACTGCAGTTCCCCAGTAGGAGTTTAAATCTCATGTTCTGCTGCATCTGTGGTTTTTTGACTGCAGATTCTTGGATTATCTGTCAGACCTGTGTGTATCTAACACCACAGCAATACCAGTAACTCAGGAACTCATCTGCAAGTTTATGCTGAGCCCAGGGAATGCTGACATTCTCATTCAGACCAAGTGAGTATCTGTAATCAGAACATGCCACCTTTTTGTTGCCTGCTCTCTAAAATTCCCAGCACTTTTCCTGTGGCTCCATTGTGAATGGTTTGTGTTTGCAGGCTGGTTTCAACCCAAATGGACAATCCCTTGGAATGCCCAGTCATCTCAGATGACATTGATGAAGAGGAAGTGTGGCTTTACTGGATCGACAGCAACAAGGAGCCTCATGGCAAAGCCATCAGGCATCTGGCTCAGGAGGCAAAGGAGGGCACGAAAGCTGATTTAGAAGTTCTTACCTACTACAGGTAAAACTGCTTATTCAAAGGGAAGAAAATGCAAACTCTCTGAAGATCCCCAGTGCTGTTCTTATCCAGTTCATTTGCCAGTATCAAAAAAGGAAACCAGGTCATGCCAGAAATTGAGATTAAGAGTTCATTTCAAGTTTTTCTTGTGGGAGTCATCACAGTCTCTGCTATCTATTCCAGGCAAATCTTGAGTTTCCTTTGCTCATCACTTCTCTTTGTGTCTCTTTTTTATTTTGCCTCTAACGTTTTATTTATTGGGCTTTAATTTTAGGTTGTGCTGCCCTGGAAGCAAGGCACGCTCTGAGGACGGAGCGTCCTGAGTGTCTTGAGGATTAGAGAAGAAATGGGATAATGGAATAATGTTTTTAGAAATTGAAACAACAATTGAACAAATAGTTTTTAATGTCAAGTTGCTCCCTTGCTTAGCAAAGTCACCCGTATTATTTTTTACGATTTATATCAGAAAGGCTCACAATAGGCTTGCATGAGATTCTGAGGTGTGTTCTTTCATTTCCAACCGATTTCCTTGAATACCACGTTATTACCTTTTTTTTTCTAAGGTACCAGCTGAACCTCTTTGCAAGAATGTGCCTGGACCGCCAGTATCTCGCCATCAACCAGATTTCTGCCCAGCTGTCAGTAGACTTGATCCTCAGGTGTATGTCTGATGAAAGCCTCCCCTATGACCTGCGGGCTTCCTTTTGTCGTCTGATGCTGCACATGCATGTGGACAGAGATCCTCAGGAGTCTGTGGTGCCTGTCAAGTATGCCAGATTGTGGACTGAAATTCCTACCAAGATCACCATTCATGAGTGAGTTGAAAGTGTTTCAAGCTAAAGCACAAAAGCTCTTTGTAGGGTTAGTCTCAGAATAAAATGGTTGTAGATGTCCAATGTCCACAAAACATGTATGTGAAAAAGTATTTTGTTGCAGAGCATAGAGCTATTAATTATCATTTTTCTTGGAAACTTCCATGGGCAGCTTTCAATAATAAAATATTTAAATTTTATTTTTCACTACGTTCTTTTCTCAAACAAGTTGGGGAAGATGGAATGGCCTTTCCTCAGACCAGCTGCACTCCAAGTAATCCAATTGTGTCTCACATGACAGGTTTGTTAGGCTGGAACTCGGTTTTGTACCTCAAGCTCAACAGAAAGCCACAGCTGGGAACCCAGAATTAAGACACAGCTGCTGTCCAGAAACAGCTCACAGAGGCTTTGGCCTTCACTTAGTAAAGTACTTAAGCATGTGTTAAATTTAATTTTAGAGAAAGGACCATTGATTTCAGTGGAAACCCTGTCTGGCTCCACTGATTGGATGGAGTAGCAGCACTGGGATACTCCCAGCCAGGGAGTATCTGGCTGGAGAGACAGAGGAAGAAGCATGGCAGTGCAGCAGGCAGCATTGTTTCTGTTAATGACCTTGTTGAATTGCCACAGCAAGATTTAAGAGTCCTATCTGCCACAAGAGTGGTGTTATCCTGTCTGTGTTCTTCAACCCTTCCTGGTACTGTTGGAGGGAAGGTTTGTGCATCCGCTTTCCATATCTCCAAAAAGCTGAACTGAGTAATTTTAGAGGATCATGATTGGTTTGTTTTTCCTTTAGTGACAGGTGATCCTGATATTAGAGGTGTTTAATTTTCCTTCTTTCTGTGCCTTGTATTGTAGGTATGATTCCTTCACCGACTCTTCAAGGAATGAAATGAAGACAAAGTTTGCGCTAACAATGGAATTTGTAGAAGAGTACTTGAAAGAAGTTGTGAATCAACCCTTTCCCTTTGGAGACAAAGAGAAAAATAAACTTACATTTGAGGTAGTTCTCAGCTATCTGCATCCTCCTTACAGTTTTCCTCATTTCAGATAAGGTGACATTGGTTCTTTCAAAATAAAGCCAGTTGCAGAATAAATGCTGGTGTAGAATAGCCTAAAGAAGCACCTATTCCTAATTCCAGTGTTCTTCGTGATGACTGGTACTGCAGAAAATAATATTCTTGTCTGCTGTATTTTTCCAACCTTTCCTTCCTTCTCCTGAGGTGGTTGCATTTCAGTGGAGGGAGAGTGGATTTGTGGAGGGGGGGAATGGCCATATTCCTGCTCCTTCTACGTTAGGGAAATGACTTATAAGGATTCTTCAGTATAAGTAAGTGCTGTTTTCTGTGTAGGGTATTACACTGAACAAAACACTCTGAATAAGCTAATCCTGTGGTTTAAACACTGTTTGAAATTCCTGACAGAAACTTTAGATAGGCCTCAATTTTCTAGATTCAAATAGCAAAGAATAAAGGAGAAATGCTTACAGCTTTTATAGTTCTTCCTCCAGCCTACTTCTCTTTGTTGCTTTTGCTTCTGGTCACCTCTGTGCAAACTTATTACAGTCATCTTACTCTTCTGCTGACTTCCACCTTCCCAAAGCTGCTGCCTCTTTAAATAATTTCCCAGAGTCTTTCTTCTTGATCTTATATATTTTCACAGATGCAATTGAATCCTCTCAAGCCTTCCTAAATCTCACCTTGGTTTTGCTGTCTGCTGTAACCTGACTGACCAATTGCTTTGTCTAATCCTGACAAACATATAATGTCACTGGCCTTAGTCCAAAAATCAGTGGGAAGACTTGTGCTAGTTTGAATGCACTCAAGATCTGAATCTCTGTGGAAGCTGCTGTGTGAAATGCAACCGAAAACCACAAAGGCTGTCAGTACTTCCTTCATTTTTAATTTCTTTTTCTCATAGGTGGTACATCTGGCTCGAAACCTCATATACTTTGGCTTTTATAGTTTTAGTGAGCTTCTCAGACTGACCCGGACGCTGCTGGCAATTCTAGATATTGTTCAAGTTCCCATATCATCATACTTCGAAAGGTTGAGCAAGTTTCAGGATGGAGGTGAGATAAGCAGCAAAGACTGTTATTCCAGTGGGTAATTAGCTTTTTAAGTTGGAAATAATTTATGGAAAATCTCATTACTCTTTCAAGGTTCTGTATTCACACATAAGCCCACCTAAAGGAATGCATTGCAGGGGACATTGATCAGCTATAAAGGAACCTTTTTGAACAGAGCTGCATCCTTCATGACTTGTGGGTCCTGCATTGGTGTTGCTGCTCCTTTGCTTATTTGTGACTTTAAAATTTGGTTCTAAACTTCAGTGCCCCTTCCACTGAACATCCCAAGGAAGTTCAAGAAGCATTTGCCTGGACACAGGGATTGTGGTGGCGCATCTGTGGCACAGGTGTTTTTTAGTCTTCTTAGCACTTCCCCGAAAGGGAGAACGAGATGGTCCTGGTCCCACAGTGGCAGAAGCACCCGATGGAAGTCCAGAGGAGGCCATCCTCTGCCTGTGTTTGTCATCTTAGAATATTCTTTTTTGAGCCCAGACCACAGTGCCTCTCTGACAACCCCAGGACAATTCTGTATGTCCCACTGCCTTTCCTACCATGGTTTAAAACTGGGTTGAAGAATGAGCATGCCAGGAAGGTGCTGAAATGTACCAGTTTGGTTTTCCTGTGTGAGTGGAAGAGAGGTGTGACAGTCGTGTGGGCTGAAGGTCCAGGAGACTGATGGAAAATTCTGTTTTAATATGTAGCTGGTGTTGCCAGCCAGCTGGCTCACAGCACCAAAATGGATGAGCTGTCTTGTTGGAAGCAATTATTTTGTGTTTTCTCTGGGAGGCCTTTTCCCAACCTTGAGTTTTTCTAATCATCATTTTGCTCAGTCACTCCCACAGATGCCCTGCAGGAGTGTGCTGTCCTTCACAACTTTTTTCTTTGAGGTTTACACACTCTGGAGAGGTGTAGACTGCCATTGTCATCTCTGAACCAATAAGTCATATGCTTGGTTCTCTTGATCTTCCCTCCATCACTGCCAGCAGACTTTACTGAAACCCTCTGGAAGTCTTTCCTGCAATGCAGTGCACACCAAGTCATGCTGTAGCTGGCTGCAGTCCCTCCTCAGCACTAGAGAAAAGACTATGCCCAGACACTTGGAATTATGTTTTCCTTTTTTGTCCCTGAAAGACTGCATTGCAGACTCTTTTCTTAAATGGCTCTGGACACAGTTTGACTCCAGACACAATCTTGGCATATTGGCAACATGGGACATGCAGATGTGGTTCTTCTGCTTAGTTCTCACTCTGCCCAAGCCTTTAATCCTGATTATACATCTCGTTCAGTGTTTTTACTCACATTCATTACCCATAAAATCATGTTTTCATCTTTAATTCCCTTTTATTTCTTTTGAAGGGTTTCCTTTCAAGCTATGTAAGAGAGGAAGGAACCACCCATTAAATGCAAACAGACCCGCTTTCAGTTATATGAATTTCCTTAGCAATTCCATGCAAATCAATGAATTTGCTTTGAAATAAATGAGTGTGAAGGAATGCTGCAAATGGCACCACCATGCAAATGGAAGCTCAGTAGCCTTTTTGTGATGCTCAACCATGTGCTGGAGCCTTGTTGGAAACTTTTTGCCAGAAACCTGGTTTTGTTTCATGTTCTTTCAGCAAAAAAGGCACAGAACAAAGGTGTGATTTTTTTTTTATTAGCTTCTTTTATACAGATTATTTAAATTTCTTTCCTGCTGTAGCTGTCTCTGTGGCTGTTTACCTTTCAAACACTGACCAGTTCCAGGTCAGGATGTGACAATCCATGGATGTTCTTTTGTAATTACCTGTGGGTTGGTTTGGTTTGGTTGGTTGGGGTTTTTCCCGTTTTTCTACTAACTCTACGTCTAGAGAGCCCATTGCTTTGGAGAGGTTTTTTTGCCGGTGCAGACTGTTATCAGTCCTGTCTGTGATCTTACAGGAGTCTAGAGATATTGGCTGTGCTGTCTAGACTTAAAAACAGGCATTGAATCTTTGCTGTGGTGAGACAAGGTGTTTTTATGTAGAAATAGCTGTAGGACTTCCTGGAGAGGCCTTCTACAGTCTTTGTAAAAGAAAAGGATGTCTTTGGATGGTCAGATCTTTTCTTCCACCTCCCTTTTCCTTTCTGATTGAGAAGCTATAAACCACATAAAGTGTGCATTCTCTTTGCAGTTGAGACAGAATGATCCTGGATATTTGACTGCTGAGTCTGAGCATCCTGCCTTTGCTCCTGCTTTCCCTGGGGGTGCAAACTTACATACTCATGAGCTATAAAGATACCTGTGTCACAAGGGTGAAGTTTAAGCAGTTTAGTAACTCCTATTCACTATTTTTGAGCACCCAGCTCATAGAACTTCATGTCCAAATAACATATTTCGTGTCTGAAAATCACATGACTCAAGCAAAACGGGAGCACTTTTCATTAAGGAGAACCACACAAGAATCACTCAGCATGACTTTAGTTGCACATTGCACCACTGAGGAGTGGTGCTGGGCTGGAACCTCTGAGTCTCTGCATGTGTTGGACTGTAGATGATCCTAAGGGTGAGTCCAGAAGCACAGGTGTTCCTTAGGTCCTGTGGAGTCTGGATCCATCTTGTCAAGGATCCACTAGGGATCCTGAGGAATGAACAGGCAAGCACAGAAATTGGTCTTGAGAATTTTTTCTGGATCTCCCCTCACTCTGAGAGTAAGGACTGTTCACCATGCAAAGCTGTAGGTATACATAGGTTTTCAATTTTATAGTTATTATAAGATTGTACACCAAAGGTTTCCCTTCCCTTTTTACATAGACATCCCCTCTTATAAAACTGTGTTGCTCAGAACATGTTAGTTGTTTTATTAGTTACCTGTCCTGGATTTTTATTGTGTCTCCTAATTTACGATACTGGTTAGGCTATTAAAAAGGATTAAAGTAGAAATTATCTCAGTCTAGGCTTTTTTAGATTTTGGAAAAGGTGATGGCATTTTCTAAAATCAGAATGGTCTGTCGATTTTTTCCAGCAAATGTTTTCTTATTCATGACTTCCATAAAATACAGACAGATGGGTTCTTCCCTGCCCTCTTTCAGGATGGTGGGAGCCCTCTCTCCAGTCAGGTAGGGGTGAGGGTGAGTTCTTGCCTTTAGAGGAGGTCAGATTCCACTCTCCCACATCTCTCCAGGCTGCAGCATCCTCTCTGGCAGGTCCAGTACTTACAACAGTCATGCCAAACCTTTGCAGAATATTGCAGGTAGATGTCCCTCCAACACATTATTACTCTAGGGATGTGCAGGTTAACATAGGTCCCCTTTTAAGAAAAAATATCTTCCTTGAGGTGCAAAAATCATTACATTGATGTTCTTTAAACAAACAAACAAAAAGATAAGATTGTTTCAGTTGTGATTTTGTGTATATATTGTGAATGTATGGAAGTAAATTATTAATTTTGGAGTTTATAGAAGTTGTGGGGTTTTGTTTGGGTTTGTTTGTTTGTTTGTTGGTTGAGTGTTTTTAAAGCTTCCAGTCAGGGATCACAAATGTCTAGGCATAAGCTTTAATTCAGTAAGAACATGTATTTCAATCCTTGAGCTTAGAGCTTTGAAGTGTAGCTCTAAACTCCAGTTTTGACAAACACGGAAAGCTAGTCACGATGCCTGAGACTGACAGTTTATTGGTATAAACAAATATGTTTAAATTTTATCAAGCATTAGGGGCGTGATCCTGTAAATCTTTTGTAGAAAAAGTGCTACTGAATACCAGCTTAGGTTCTGTATATTTTAATTTTCATCACTATCTAAGTGTAAAGTTGCATAGATTGATAGTAAATGTATATTTAATGACAAGATTTTGTCAATAGTTATGCTGATACAGAATTGCAGTTATTTTCAGGTTCTAAGAAAAATGACTTGAAAAGAGGTTTGCCTAAATGGGTAAGTCATGGAATTCCTATTTTGAAGCTGTAGTAGACAGAAGGTTGCCTCTCTGTAGAAGTTAAGAATTTTGGTCAGGATCTATGTATTTTACATGATAGGTTTTGTATTTTAGTTTTCTTAAAATGTATTGATTTCTATGGGAAAATCTGTGCTGCAAAAATCTGGGGACAGGTAGGTTATGCTGCCTTTCCATTGACTTGTTCCAGGTGGGTAGCAACAAAACCTTTCAACATCTGATTCTGGTAATGTGAAGTTGTAGGGAGCTGGTGAACTGGATTCCTGACTGGTTTGACCAGTCCACATTGTGAAAACTGTAGTCAGGATTTTGGGGAGTATATTAATGGTGGGTGGAAGACTGCGGTGAATCTTGGCTGTGGAAAGCTTTCCTGGAGGTGTGCACCTCAGAACTGAAACAACCAAATTTTCAACCAGCAATCTTGAGCCTTCTTCCCTGTTTAATATTTATTTCTTAAGTACACCCACTTATTCAGTAGAACTACTTGTTAAGTGAGGAATTATATATGACAAGTGTTGAACTGTTGAGGCAAATCTGCAAAATTGGATGTATTTTTAGGCTTAGTGGAAGTTGCATGAAGACTTAATTAACCTTTTACCTTAAGATGTCCTTTTCCATCCTTTGCTTAAATTTGGAGCCACCTTGGTGCTTGAGGTGGTTCTTGATGTTTTCTGTGGCTTTCTCTGTCTTGGTTCGGCAAGATTCTAAAAAGTTCACAGAATCATAGCATGGCTTGGGTTGGAAGGGACCTTGAAGATCATCTCCTTCCAACCCCCTGCCATGAGCAGGGACACCTTCCACTATCCCAGGTTGCTCAGAGCCCCATCCAGCCTGGCCTTGGACACTGCCAGGGATGGGGCAGCCACAGCTTCTCTGGGCAACCTGTGCCAGGGCCTCACCACCCTCACAGGAAGAATTTTTTCCTGATATCCAACCTAAACCTACTCTCTGTCAGTGTGATGCCATTCCCCCTTGTCCTGTCGATCCTTATATTATTGTAAATGTTAAGCCTTATTTCCTCTAGAAAGCCTAATTTTAATGCCACTGTCAGATATTTTAACCAGAATTAAATTTAATGTGCATGTAGTTTTCATGTGTGACCTTATTTGATGAAGACAGATTGGGGAAAGTTGGCTAAGAAACATTTACTAGACAAGATCCTGTAAAAAGTAAGGATGTATATTTTTGGAAATGCTTCTTATCTAGATTGCACCCTAAAAATGAATTGACTTGAAAATCTTACAACCAACTTCTTTTTTTGTTTCAGTCATTGTGTCTTAACTTTGAATTATTTTTGTGGATGTTTGAAGCTGTTTTCTGTTTCTTTTTTTTCCCTTTTAGATTCTAAAAAAATATATGGGGTATACAAAATATACTACCTGTATCCTAAAGAGGCTTTTTTTTTTTCTTAAGGAGAAAATGAGGATTTCATTTAGTAGTGCTGTCATTCTGGCACCTTTCAAGAACATTATAATCTCTTGCAGTTTTAATTAAAAGGTAAAGTCATTGCTTTCCTAGTAAGTGCACCCTGCTGTATCATTCCAGAGTAAGGAGCCAATCTGCCTTGTCCAATACTGCTAATTTATTCTCTGTGAATTAAAATGCACATCTTTCTCTAGCTGCTATTTGCTCTTTCAAATAGCTGATTTTAGTCAAACCATGCAACTACAGCATATGTCAGGTCTGAAAGAGGAAGCAACATGGTAGTAGCAGCAGGTAAGCTACACATTTGCCATGCAGCTCAGTGCTGTTTAGTTGCTTTTGTTTGGGAATGAGAATAATGACATGCCAGGAAATACATCCTTGAATTTGAGCTGCCTATGTCTTAGGATACAGTTCGCAGTGCTGGGCACCAGCTGGGAAAGCTCTCAGTGGTACAAACCTGGGTTATCTGCAGAGCATGTCTGTCCCTCAGGAGCTCTGCAATTTTCTTGAGCCAGTGTCCACTGACATCAGTGGGAGTCTTTTGGTTGCTTTTTCTCAGTCTTCTTCAAAGAACAGGTTTTAAAACCTGCCTATAATAAGCTTAAATTGCTCCCACCTCATGTTGAATGTGTTGCCCACAACTGCCTAAAGAGATGCCTCTTTTTACCTGTTCAAACTGGTTGTCAGATATCCTAGCTGCTTCATGCTGTTCCTGGGTCTTTATCTTGGTGGTGTGTTCCTCCTGCAGACCGAAGGGACTCAAGATTCCATCCTGGCAGGGGGCAGAGCAGGGGAGGCCTCGCCTTTTCCTGGAATCTTCAGCACGAGTGAGGTCTGCTGCCTTCTCTCTGCAAAGGAGTGCTTGTGTTTCTGTGTGTCAGGGGACTCTTGTCCAGATTTCTGTTGCTGTGACACAGCCCAGGAACCTCCTCAGCTCCAGCTCCAGTTAGGTCACGTTTTCTTCCAGCTCTTTTGGCTGCAAGTAGAGGTGCACAGTGACTGGAAGCACCAGTGAGGCCGCTGAGGGTTGAGGACAAGACTGTGCATGCCTTTTCTGTGGTCCCTAGGGGTCCTCTGTGTCCAAGAAGGAGCAGGTTTCATCCAAGGCTGTTGGAAATTACTCTGCTGTTTCTCAGCCCCACGTCCATGTCTGTTACCTGCATTTTTTGTCTAGTTAACAATTTGCAGTATCTTCTTTGAGGCATACTTTGATTAGCAGAGCTAATGAGGCAGTGGCTGCCTGGCAGACTGGAGCCGTGATTTATACCAGCAGTTTACAAGAAAAGAAAGATTATAGGAGGAAAAAGGAAAGTTAACTGTGTTAGTCACAGATATCTACAGAGAAGAAACTGCTGTTCAGTGCAGAGTATTGCCAGACCAAAGGAGAGGTCAGTCTGAGAGCTTAATTCTGTGGCATGAACCATTTCTCTTTCCCCCTTACTCTTTCCCTCATTATAAGACCAATGCATTAATGGGATTCCAGAGACCATTGCTCTTCTAGGAATCAATATCTGTCTTACAGATGTAACTCAGCTAAGAGGCTTGATTCCCATGGTGCTTTTTACCCTCAAGGCCGGCATGCTGATGTATGTATTTTTTTCCTTGGAATAATGTCCGTAGCATGAAAGCCATGCTTGAGACTGCTTTGTGGTTTTGGGGATAGGCAAAAACCACAGAACCTGCAGAATGTCAGGAGAAGGTGAAGTTTGGTGGAGTTTTCATCATGGCTGGGCAACTGAGAGTTAGTATATAAAAAGGGAGGGTTTGTGGATATATTGTGGCTAAGTGAAGGCTAGAGTGGCCAGAATCACTCAAGGGCTGGGTAGCAAATGTGCATGGCATATTGTAAGTTTTTTCCTTTGTTTTGCCTCATTACTTCTGAGGATTATAAAATGTAGAAGTGATACCTCACCACGTGTCCTTAATGCCATGCATTAGGTTTTCTGTAAGCCTTACCTGAGGTCAGCTAGTTATTAAGTGATGAAAAATGGTTTAATGAAGACATAAAGTGTGATTCTTGGCCTGTTTATGGTAGGTTCTGAAGTCTTTATGGACAAATTCTGTAGAAAACCTGTAAAAATTAATACCTCTTTCACAAACAGAGCTGTAAGGCTTTAATGCTTCTGGCAAATAATATACAACTCTAAAGAGTTTGAAATAAAATGTGTTCCTCTAGGTAGTGAAGTGTTGTTATTATATGTCCTTAAAATGGCTGTAACTTTTCATGCAGAAAAATTAAATTGCATGAAGCAATGTAGCCAAATCAGCAAAGAAATTTAGAGCTAAAGCTGCCATTGGATTCTTAATCTTGCCCTTGGTATTTAGACATTGCTGCACAAATATTTCCCTGCCAGAGGATCCCCAAGGACTGGTGCTGTTGTGTGCTTTAAGATGGCACTGAAGCTCTCTTTGGGAAGCTTTTGGTGGAGCAATAGCGTAGATCTCACTGAAATCCACAGAGCCAAGGACATTTGGAGTTTCACTGTTGTGAATACTGCCTTAAAACCTGGTTCAATGCACCTACACTGACACATGGGTTGAGACAAGGTCCTGTGTACTGCTTTTGGCTGAAGTGTCAGGTGTCCTAATCAAAAACATGCTCATGTTTGATGACATCAGAGAATTGTTTCTATAACTTAATAACCACATAGACCATGTGAGAATTGTCGTATTTTTGTAAAACCTTTGATTTCTTCCCCCACCTCCTCTTTTTTTGTAAGCAAGATTGAATAATATATTTGATTTTTATGGACAGGTTAATGAAGGTCGTTGGGGTAGTGGATGCACATACATTTGTCTTTTCTGGTCATTAATACATTTCCTGAAGATCTGATCAGACCTTTTAGTACCTGAAGGGAATCTACAAGAAAGATGGAGAGGGACTATTTACTCCAAGGGAATGGAGTGACAGGACAAGGAGAATGGCTTCAGACTGACAGAGAGTGGGTTTAGATGGGATATTAGGAAGAAATTGTTCCCTGTGAGGGTGGTGAGGCACTGGCACAGGTTGCCCAGAGAAGCTGTGGCTGCCTTATCCCTGGAATTGTCTAAGGCAAAGCTGGATGGGGCTTGGAGAAACCTGGTGGAAGGTGTCCTTGCTCATGGCAAAGGGGTTGGAACTGGGTGATCTTTAAGGTCCCTTCCAACCCAAAGCAGTCCATGATTCTATGTGGCAGCTCCTATTTAGGTACTTAGTTTCCAGAAGCATCGAGCATCCAGCTGGTCCAGTCCCTAATGAAAGCTGCTGGGTGCTAAAATTCTTTTGAAAATATGGTCACTTTTAAAATTTCTGTGTAGGGAGACGAGCACTGTGGGAAACTGTTCAGGCTAAAAATAGCTGAGCAGTTTTCAAAATGGAGTCCTAGGAATCCATCTTTCATCCCTCTGTGTTGAGGAAGACTGAACAGCAATGATAGTAAAAGCAGGCTCTGTCCATCCATGGCAACCAAGGATCAGATCAGGTGCCTATAGTTAATTTTTAAATGAACAAGGCTACATGTTGTTTCCCTGGCATCTTGGGGATTTCTGTGGAGCAGAGGACTGCTGGCTCTAAGGAGATCTGCCAGCCTTTGAGGCTTCCGCTGAGTATTCAGCCTCAGCTTCTGCACGGTTCTCTGCACTGTGTGTGAAATATCCAAAATACTGTGGGTCCTGGAGAGCAAACTGAAGATGCTCCACAGCAATGGGCTGGGAACAATTGGAAGAAAAGACATGAACTGCCAGCTGCCTTTGACAGTTGTTTTTCTTACTGAATATGGTATTTTGTCACTTACCATCCATACTGTATTGCATAGCAGATTGTTGTTTACTTTTATATTCTGCTTTTAGAATTTTTGCAACCAGTAAATGACTTATCAAGAAAATATGTTTATGTAGAAAATGAAGTGTCAAATTATCCACTGTTTCGATTACTTGGGTGGTTGTTATTTTTTTCCCATAATTGACTCCTCTGAAAAGCCTTTCTTCTCAGAGAGGCCGCTGTGTTGTCAATCGTGCCAAATTGTATGAGATTATGTGCTACAGTTTTGTGACAGAAACTGATACTCATTAGGAAGTTGTGATCGCTGTAATAAAAAGTAATGAAAAGGAGATGCACAGTTGTCTATTCAAAACATGACAAGCATTCTCTTCTTTCCTCTTCTTTCAGCGTCTGTCAATCTGCAGCTCCTTTAAATTACCACTTGTGCATAGCAAATTCACTCTTCCATTGACTAGTCTTGTTGAGTCTGTACATTTAGTAGGAGACATTTCTAATGGGTCCACTGCTTATGGAAGGCTTTTGGCATCTGACTTGTCTTGGCAGAGGGAGGAACAGAGAAGAAGGGAAAATTGGAAAAACATTCAAGGAGATTTCCTCGCGTTCTTTTCCTCTGTTGGTCAGTCACGGCTCTGAGCGCTTCTGCAGCAGTTTGCTGCTGAGAGAAGTGGTTGGTTGCACACATTAGCACCTCACAACATTGCAAGGACTGTTCTCTCCCTGCCACGCTCCACAGCCATTTAGAAATGTTAGTACCTTGACCTCAAAGAAAACAGCCAAAGATGAGGTCAGCAGGTTAAGGGTGGCAGTACCATATGGAGGCACAGCTCAGGCTTCTCTTCACTTATCTCTAGCAAAGTGCACATAAAAGTAATCAGGGTTCACATCTACTTGCTCTGTCTCCTGATTTAGCTCAGTTAACTAGCTGAGGCAGTAAGTTAATTTTTCCTTGGTCATTGGTATTCAGGAAGCACTTTGGAGATGTGACTAAGATCAGAGCTCCCTTATTTTAGTCATTGTGTGCACATGTACTAAGAACTTAAATCTCTTTTATTGAGCCAGTGTATTTTGTCTTGCATTGTTGCAGGCTTAGCTGACAGAGAGCCAGTCCCTTTTTAAGCCGCAGTAACCTTCCTGCATGCCTTACCTCAGGGAAGAACACCCTTCCCTACTGGGATAACTGTGTTCAAGCAAGACTGCTGCTGGCCCCTCATGCTTGTGAGTGACAGATTTAAATCCATGCTTAACACGGTCCAGGCTTCCAAGGCTGGACAGACAACACTGAGCATCACCAGTACTGATTACTGGGAGATCTTTTGGAAGAGAAGCTGCTGCCCACTCCTTATGTACATAAAGATCTCCATTGCTTCTTTCACAAAGTAGAGCAGCTCCTCTCTGTGTTGAGACACATCAGCTGCTTCACTTCCATGAATGTGCTGCTTGACTGCTGTCTGCTCCTTGGAGAGGGTTGCATTTCATCAGCACCCTGCAAAACATAGCTGTTGAAATACCTTTCCTGAAAAGAAATGCTGAATTGCTCCAGCTGCTGCAGCATTTTAACTCTGGGAATGTCCTCCCCAAGCCTTCTCTGAATTAACTGAAAATTATAGTCAGCATCAGGCAGTTGGTTGAAAAGTTTTCCAAGATGACACCTTGTCTCCCTGCTGTTATTGACAGAAATAATGCAGTATTGAATCACTACCCATTTCAGCTGTAAATACTGAACTGGATTAAGTAGACTTTTCTCTTACTTAAATTCTTTCCTATGCATTAATGAAATGTTGTTTAAAATGGCAGGGATAATAAGTACCACCTTAATCCTCCTTCACTTTCCCCCCTCTATCTTTTGAGATCACTTGCATGAAGGTCAATAGTGAAGGAATGTTGTGGACAGAGTGTTTATCCTTATTACTGATGCTGTTGGGAAGCAGCTTCATAGCTGCTTCTCACTGGTTTGTGCCACCTTCGACCACTGGTGTTCTGTCAGTAACAGGACAGGACAGCAGTCACCTCATTTATTTTTATTTCCTAGATGCTTTTCTAGGCTCCAGTGTCACATTAGCTGAGAGCCTCAGAGTCTTTGCTATTGCAGGCCTCTCACTGTCCTTCCTAGAGGTGGAAAAAGTGGTCTACTCGTTTATGGAGGTCATCCTGAAATGCAGAGACAGTGACTAATTCCTTTTTCATGGAAGGAGTTGAATCCCATCCCCTGCCATGCCTAAGCAGCACCCCAATAATAGCTGAGAAATAAGCAAGATATGGCCTAGGCAAAATCCCAGCTTTCTTTCTCCAGGAGCATGAGGTCCATCCAGGATGTTGTCTGATTTCTTGTCCAAAAGACTAACTAACTTTTATTTTTAGCTTTGCACCAAGTAGACTTCAGTCTTGAATGGTGAGCAGGAACTTTTCAAGATGAAGCAGAATTCTTCCGCCTCATTTGGGACGAACTGCAGTTGTATCTTGTTTTTGAGAAGAATATCTTCTGGACTTGTCTTAGACCTAATGGTTTCCTTATCATTAGCCCCATTGACTGAAGTTGTTTTTTAAAGAATTCCTGAGCTTTTCAAATGCCCTCTGTTTATATTTCCCTCTGCACAACTGAGCAAAAGGGATTTTGAAACGATGTTGTGAGAGATGATGATAACTTCTCAACTGAGGTGTATGGCAGGGGTATTACAGGCCATGTTGCAGCTGCCCAAGCTACAGGCCTTGCTGTGGGCTTATCTGTCAGCATTAAGGACAGAATGAAATGGATGATGTCATTTATTTCATGGTTTGAAGACGAAGAAAATGCAAAATACCGGTTTTACTGAAGGTACTTTAAGGGTTGAAGGTTCTCCATGTAGTACTGTAGCTTTGCACAGGTGCACTGAGTGGTGGTCAACGCAAATACTTGTTTAGCACACTGGGAGAAAGGGGTTGTGGAGTGGAAGAGAAAGAGAGCTATCCATCCTATGTTATTCCCACACTGTTCTACTTGATTTGAAAGCAAAACACACAATTTTCATTTTGTGTAATGAAGGGTATTTGTGATGATTTTATTTGCTTTGTGCCTGTGTAAGCAGTTAGAACTTTCTGTGCCTGCCTAATGTGAGGATCCAGCCCGTAGTTTGACTTCTAGGTTTTTTCCCTAACATCGTGCAAAATCAGAAGTAAATTTTTCTCCTCTCTTTTGTAGGGACTTGAAATATTGAAGTATTATTTTCAAAAGACCGATTCAGAGTGATTGCACACCAGACCAGGTGCCAAATGAGACCTCAAACCTGACACTAATCTGCCTCATTCACTTTGAAAAAGCAACCTCTTTGTGTGTTTCCCTTTTAAAGTCAGAGCTGAAGGCATCCTCTTTCCCTACATACTGTAGTTGAGCTATATGGATTGAAGAAAGAAGGGAATAAGAGGAGGATTTTGCCAACAAAATAAAATCCAGCCTTGGCTTTTTACAGCAGATTATCTGGGAAGAGGGTCTCTTCAGTGTGAGCAAAGCTTGGCCGTGGCACAGTGATTAAAGTGTACTAAAGAACAGACAGGAACTATTCAGGTTTTCTCAGCAGAGCTACATTTCCTTCAGTCTTTTCTTTGCCTTTAGTGTAGTCTAGGCCTTGGCACTCTTCCTGTGAAAGATGCTGTCATTCCTTTCCTTTCCTCCATTCATTCCTATCTGTGCTTTGCGAGAAAGGAAACTAATTCATGTAGGTATGTAGCGCAATATTCTCATGCTTTCTTGTCCCCACCTTTGCAAGGAAGTCACTGATTCACTGAGATGCTTTTCCCATCAAAATTCACTATAAAGACCAGTATAATCTGTGGGAATAGTTGGTATTTCTTGGTAGATTTTGCAGTGGTAGGTACCATTGCAACCAGACTGGATAAAGGTTTTACCACGGAAATGTAAAATAATTTTTTCCCTCGCGAATAACTTACAAAGGGTACTGTGATTACAGGTACCAGTTTGACCCACAGGACAGCCTTCGAGCCTAGCATTCTCCTGGGACTTTTTTTGATGGGGGATGATTGGCTGGTTGTGTCAGTTGGGTTTGGGTTGTGGCCTGTCATTTGAACCACGCAAGGAGATTGATCAGATTGGCACAGCCTCATCTCTTTACTCTCTTTCAATGTGACATGTAAAACTCCTCCCATGTGTCTACAAATTGCAGCAATAAATGGTATTAATAAAATACTAATAAAAGTTTTCTAATGATAAACATTAGAATTGCTTGCCTAGGGATGCTCTATAATACTGGATATGCAACACTCAGTTTGCAAATATTCTTAAAAACAGGTTAGATAAACCTCTTTAAGAAATTGTCTTAGATGTAGATAATACACCTTCAGGCAAAGGAATCGGTGTGATTTCTTTAGCTCTACTTTTTATCATTTGTTGAGCATGTGAACAGAACTCTGGAAATATTTTGGCATATTTACCATCTGTTGACCTGTAAGAAATGATATCTTGGAAAATCAGCATAGAAAATTTCTGCCTAATTGGGTAATTTGAATGAATTCAGGAACTGAGGGCTTCTTTTTCAGTATGCCTCTTGAGACTGGAAAGGGTTTTGACAACATGGGTGTATGTGTGATATATAACTTTGTAAATGTGCTTTACTCCTAGCAAATATGTCTGTGTTTTTGTTTAATGCACAGGGAACAATGTCATGAGGACAATCCATGGGGTAGGAGAGATGATGACCCAAATGGTGCTGAGCAGAGGGTCTGTATTTCCCATCAGTACCCCTGACATACAGCCAAGCATTCACCCAAGCAAGCAAGCCAGCACGGCAGACAGTGAAGATGTGATCGTAATGGACACCAAATTGAAAATCATTGAGATTTTGCAGGTAATAATGAGGGGTGGCATATTACAAAGCAGTAATTTCACGGTTCTTTACTCACATAGTGGCCCGTTCTGTTACCTACGTTCTTACTGTTCACTGGGCTGCACATGGTAGAAATAACTCTTTGATATGAGGAAGGGTAGTCCTCTGTGTGAACAACTGTACAGTTGTGGTCCTCGCCCTGTCGTACCAACTTCGCTTTCGAAGGAATGGGACGCTGCAGAAACTTTCTCACTATAACTGTGCAACGACAGAACTTGTCCTCTAATCTGCCCCACTAATGTTTCCCGAAGACAGTGTGCCTGTTTCCAGTTTCTTTCACACTCATTTTACACTGGGGTGGTTGCTTGATTTAAGCATTTGACCCCTCTGTTGCAGTAGTTGGATGAAGGGCGGAATTGGCCCTGGCCCCACTGAAGTTGTGCGAGGCTGCGCGCTTTTGAGGTGCATTTAATGCATTTCAAATTTCCACTACTGGGCTGAGAACAGTCCGTGGGCTGCTGCGATATTCTCCCAGCTGACCTGACAAGCTGTGTGACACCAGCCTGCCCCCTGAGATGCAGTTTTCACTTTGTGCTGTTAATCAGTGAAGTGGCACATGCTTGCTCTGTGTATCAATTCTTGGTTTGCGCAATTCTTAGGCCCTGAAGGAATGTTTCAGTGTTTTCTATAAATTCTCTGGATTTGTTGGTACCAATGTCACTTTTGAAGGATTCCATTTGTTCTGACTGCTCATAAATGATTTAGATGACTCTAATTACTTGTCATCTGAAAGGCTATTAATTGTTAGAATATACTCAATACTGCATTCTTTGGTTCCAGGCCTTCTTTAGTTTAAAACTTAGAGCGGAAGACAGAGTGTTATGAAGTTATATGACCTAAATAACACCATTCATGTATATTGCTTCTCATTTTCATTTGCTTTTATGGCTGAATTTCTCTCCATACTGTCCTGCTTTACTGGTTTGATGCCTTGGAGGATGATTCCAGGACCTTGTCCTGTGCATTCCCTAAGGGAATCACGTTTTGTCTCATCCTTTCCTTTTTCACAGCACATTCAGTGTAAGAGCACTCAGAACTGAAGAGCACTTAATCCTAATTTCTTACTTAATCTGTGGTTTGTTAGTTAAGGATTAGTCACATGGTCAAATTACTTCAGATAAGCAAGTTGTTATATGCTGGGTGAATCCCAGTAAATGTGCGTATATATGATCCTAGCCCACAAGAAATACAAAATAATTCAGTTTCATTTAAAATGCAATGAAGAAGGATTAATTTAAGTCATGTTACCTTTCATTACTGTGTTATTAGTCTCAAAGGCGAGTAAGAATATTTTAGATTTATTGTACTAACATGCATAGCAAGTACAATGGTGATTAAAGCTATTCTATTCTCAGAAATATTTCAGTTTACAGTAATTTAATTCTCATTACTGCTTTAAGTAAAGACTTTTTAACTTACCATTTCTATTCTGCTTTCAGCCAGAATTAAACAGATGGTCTGATAGACTTAGTCAACTATGCATGGACTTGGGAAATTTTTATTTTTAAAAATCTTGCTTGTACAATTCTGGGCTAACTTAATCATGGAACCAAAATAGACAAATCCTATTACAGTGGCTCTGGGAAGCATGTTTGGCTTCAGCTGTAGATCAAAGAAACAGGTTGCCACCATTTGCTAAGTGACCTTTCAGATCACCTGTCACCTCAGCCTTGGAAACTCAGCATATGTCTTTCATCCCCACTGGCTTTAAAATATGTTAAATGGTCGTAAAGGTGTTTGATTATGTGCTTGCATTTCCTGTGGGTAAGAAGCATCCATGTGTATAAGTGTCAGTCCTTAATTTGATAGTAATGCTTCCAGACTAGTTATTTTCCTCACTATTCCAATATAAAAGCAGCACTTCCAGCTCTGAATTAGGATTTTTCCTGTATGAGTTTCCAGTTTCACAGCTGAGGAACAAAAAGGCATTTTTCAGGCATCTGAGAGGGTGATCCTCGTGCCTGTTGTGCTTGCTCTCTATCCCACTCCACTCCTTACCTTCATGGGGCATTGGAATTCCAGCTGAAATGTGAAATAATTGGTGTCAGCGTGGATTTGAAGGTTCTGATCTGGCTCACAGGCAGTGAGGACAAGGCAGCGTTTTGGAGCCCCTGGACACAACCAGTGGTACTCAGCAATCCACAGGGCAGAGTTCAGCATGTCTCAGGATGGGCAGGATAAAGAAAGAAATCACAGAAAATTGCCGAATGTAATGGATTGTTTTTTCATAGTGGACTTAAATTAATTTACTTCACTTTTTTTTCCTTGTAGTTTATTCTCAGTGTTAGACTGGACTACAGAATATCCTACATGCTGTCTATCTATAAGAGAGAGTTTGGGGAAAACACTGAAAACGTTGATTGCTCTACATCATCCCCACCTGACACACCAGGGACTGCCTCAGGTAAACCTTGCTATTTTCTTTCAATGCAAAGTAATTCTGGGTAGGCGAACTGCAAACACTGAGCTTAACTGCAGCAGAAGGACACAGGCTGCTGCAAGTTGAAAAGCTTGTGAAAAAGAAAAATTAGGTAATTCCACTTTTTTTTTGCTAGCCTGTCCTCCTCTAACAAAGAAGTGACTCCTTTTTCCCCACTATGATATTTTGTTCTTTTATTTGTGCTCTTCCCAAAACACTGCACGGTGGCAAATGGAGAATGGTTGGGGATGGATGAGGACAGGCTTAAGTGAGGTGAATGTGGTACAGGGATGATTTGGCTTCCCAGGGAGCCTTCCCATGCATACAGAAGTGCTCAAAAGGTCTGTGTGAACACCTGCAAGAAGGGGAGAATTGCTCTAGTTGGAGGTGGGCACATGTATAGTACAAGGGTACTAAAGTCTTAAGTACTAAGTTATATTAAAGCCATTCTAAAGCAAAATGACGGTGTGGTAAATAATTGGGTTTATGGTAAATATTCTGAAGTTTATGTATATGCTTTGTTGGGGTTGGATCATGTAACAAAAAATATAAAAGTTTGATAATCTGTGTCATTTGTGGGTCACTGCTGGTGGCTAGTACAGCTCCTAGCACCATGTGGCTTTGGTTCATCACTACAATTCTCTTCCTCAGGAGCAGTAGTACACAATTTAACTCTGCCCTGTATCCTGTTTGTTCTCTGCTACTCTTGCAGAAAGCAAATTTTGCGTAGTTGGGGAATCACTAGGTAGACCTTTACTTGATACCATCTGCTTTAAAGAGGAACAGAATTCCATTTTGATGTGCAGATTTAATGATGATCACTGGCGCTTTTTTTTTTCTTTAATTTTTTTTCTGATTTTTTTCCCCAGCAATTGTTCCTGACATAGATGAAATTGCAGCTCAGGCTGAAACCATGTTTGCTGGCAGGTATATTCTCTGAAGTTTTACCTCTCTGTATATTTACATATCTTTTTGTTCACGTTGATATTTCTCATGGACAATCTGTTTATTCTGTGCTTATTTTCATAGCCCTTTCTCTTCCTTTGCCTGCTTGTTATTGCATAAGCCATACTTGAATAGAAACGTGCCAGGAAAGGCCTGGATTTCAATCAAGCAACCGGCCCAGCTGGCCTGGATGGCTGTGGGATTGGCTATGACCACCCTCTTAGTTGTAAGAGAGTTGGTAGAAGGTTTTTGTCGTGTTCCCAAAGGCAGCTGGGGAATGGTGTACAGGTGTATTGGGCTAAACCACACTAATTTTCTATTTATCTTATAATGCCTCACATGGGTGCTAAAAAAAGACTCTTTTTCTGGTGTGCCTTATGGCTACAGCCCCAAATTTCCTGGATCAGCTGCTTGCTGTTGACCCTCAGTGTTCCTCGTAGACCACATGACTTGTTGTCATTGCACTTGGTGTTCAAAATCGTTGGGATAATCGTGTCCACAGTAGTTTCTTCTGTGACTCCTCAGATCAGCAGTGGACCACTTGCCATGAGCTCCTGGACCACCAGAGGCCTGTAGATCACAAGTAATGCTTGCAGAGTTTTGGAAGGGATTTCAGCTACGCTGTGAACAGAGAAAAAAAACCCATGGAAAACACTCACACTGGAGAGTTATTACCATTATCGCTATATTGGTTTAATTTTACGGGTATAATTATAATTATACCAGTAAAAATTAATTCCATTTAGACAAGGCTGTAGACTTTAAAGTTTTTCTTGGAGCTAAGGAGAAGGATCTGCAATGTGGGCACTGTGATCTTTCCTCTCTCAGCCCCTCATGCATTCTCAATGTTTACCAGCACCAGCAATGCCTCCAGGCGTCTCCTGAACTCCCATAATGTAAAACAACACACAGCCCTTGGCATCTGCATCTTTAAAATGAACAGAGAGACCGAATGGTTTCTTGGAAACATTATTTCTGCTTTGATATGTTAAGTGTAAATCTGCTTTCTGCCCTTCCACGTTATGAATATGATTCCAGAAATATGATGCTTTTGGCAATTCTTGCTATTTTTGATCTTATTTTTTCTTAAATGAAATTGTAATAGCAGCTGAAAAGGGAAGGAGTGAAAAGGAAAGGGTCAAATTAATTTCTGATGAAATGCAGTTTACTTCATTTAATTTGGATTGGGGATGAACCTGGCTCAACTTATCCACGACATAAATGAATGCTTTTGCAATACAGATTTTAATCACAATATTTGACACATTTCATAGATACTTACTTCTGCTCCATAGTGTCCATTCTGCTACAAGATTGCTGCAACAGCACATAACTGTAGGATAGAAGTCCTTACAAAATATGTTAAAGTCGTATTTATAATTTCCTTCCTGCAGCATATTTGATTTGATTTTAAGAGCTCTGTTTAGCGTAGATTGTGTGTAGAGGCATATTTATCTCAAAACCTTTAATTTTTTCTTATTTACTTTACTTTATTTGGTCCTTTTTTCCCCATTTCTGTTGCAGAAAGGAGAAGAATGCAGTTCAGCTTGATGATGAAGGGGGCAGAACTTTTTTACGGGTCCTCATTCACCTCATCATGCACGACTACCCCCCGTTGCTCTCAGGGGCTCTGCACCTGCTCTTCAAGCACTTCAGCCAGAGAGCAGAAGTTCTGCAAGCATTCAAACAGGTATGGATGGGCTGAGTGTTATTCCAGGAAACCAAATGCAAGGAGCCTTTCCAAAGGCTGCTTTGCTACCTAAATTGCTGTTTGTTGTATGACTGTGTAATTTCCATAGAGACCCAGTATCAGCAGACTTCTTTGGCCATGTGTGCTGGTGTATATTATAGTTCTGTGCCCCTAGAAATGGTTATTTCTGGCACTGCATCCATTAGGAAAAGTGTAGGTCCATGGTGAGCCTCTCACCGTGATCCCTCAGGGACAGAGCCAGTGCCTCATGTTTGGCAAGCAGTGTCCCCGTGTCAGCAGTGAGACTTCCCTGTCTTCAGGGCCCCCTAGGCCGGGTATCATTATTTTGTTACTCACCTGGTGCTTCTAATTTTAATTCAGGTGTCTTTGCACGGGTCTCCCCTGCCTGGTAGAGCTGTGCCCAAATAGCAGGAAGGCAGGGATAGAGCCAAGCCTATTTTCAGCTTCCATTCTGTCCCTCTGGTAGCGGTGCATGTGCAGGCTCCATGTGTCCGTGGATTAGGATGGGGAGATCTGATGTCATGGGGCTGCACGACAGAGACGCCTCTGTTACGAAACCCTTTATAACATATGTTGATAAGAACATCTGATGCTTATTTCAGGAGCTCGGTAGCATGTTGTCTCATCATTATGTAAGATGGGGAGGTTTCTCTCCTGTGCAAACAGATGAATGATAAAGACCTGAAAAGCTTTTGTTTAATGTTTTTGTTGCGCAGCATAATGGCCTCCCACCAGGTATTTAAAGTTAGGCTGTGCTGGTTAGTTGCATAAGTAGCTGTTATTCCCAGGTAAGCAAGGACTGGGTTGCTTAACGTGTTTTTGTGAAGGATGGAAAAGGCTAATTGAGAAATAAACAAAAAAGACTGTAGAGCACATGGAATAAGAATGCCTGCAGTTGAGCAGCATTCATACATTCTGTAAAATAACAAGGTTTTGCCAAGCCAAGAGAGATGATTATGATGAAAACTTTATATTACAAAATAGTGAATATTTGCCTGGATGTGATGTGTTTTTAAAAAGAACATTCCTATCAGTGTTGTCAGTGACCTTAATCTTTTACATGAGTCTAATTTCTTAATAGTGTTTATTAATTTACTGTAAAGATTGCTGTTAGTTTTTTGGAATATTATCTTCATTAATAATCTTGGGAGAACAGAGAGTGTTACAAAGAAAGAAAATGTGTAGGTCATGCTAAATCAAGAACTACACATAATGGGAAAAACTCATATAATTTGAGCAGTACAGAAAAAGGAAAAAAATGAGATTAATCTTAATAAGTGGCAATCACTCAGATGGGGAGGAATTCAATGAACCTGGAAGTCAGTATGTCAGCTATATTTAGAGAAGTTTTTCTAAGCTGGCCTAGTGTTAAAGTCTGTTATTTTTCAATATTTGATTATGGTGGTGTAGGAGGTCATTAAAATTGCTGGCCATTCTGACTTTTCTTTGGATGCCCTGATCCCTTGTCATACCATCCTTCTTTTTCCTTTTTCTTCTGAAGTACAGTGCTGAAGCATAAGCTGTTTCTAACTATTGCTTTAATAGTGTGTAATTGTATTTTTTTGATGCTATGAGGATCATGATCAGTGCATCAGAGCTCACTCTGCACAGAACTCAAGAGCCTGTAAATCTGCCTGTGCTGAAAGTGTTTTGCAGTGTATTCAAGAAGGTGAGAGGATGTTGAGAACATTGTAACTATCCCATTTTGGGCAACTACAGGCTGTGGCTCTGCTAAAGGTTTTTGATGAGTGGGGGCTAAAAGCCTGCATGTGCCGTGTTTCAATTGCACAGGGAAGGTTGCACAAGGCACCTGGAGAGAGAGGCTTAGAATAGGAACTGTCAAGCAAATTACCCAGCCATAAGTCCTGGTGCTACTGCTGTAATAGCTTTACAATTTTCTCGATTTCCAGGTTCAGTTGCTGGTGTCCAATCAAGACGTGGATAACTACAAGCAAATCAAGGCTGATCTTGACCAGCTACGTCTGACTGTAGAAAAATCCGAACTGTGGGTTGAGAAGAGCAGCAATTATGAGAGTGGAGAGGTGGGCGACAATCAAACCAAAGGGGGAGAAGAGCCAATGGAGGTGGGTTTAAAGCCATTACTGTCAGAATTGTTTCAATATTGATAGGTAGTTTCATGAACAGCTGCAAAATCGTGGTCTGGTTAAGCAAAGTGGCAAAGTGAGAACATGAAGTATTCCAGCTGAGCTTTAGGATCTGACAGAAAAGGAAATAACACCTCTGTTATCAATGTGTTCAATATTCTCTCCTGCTGCTTTCAGTAACTGCATTCTTATGTCACCCTTCCTCTCTGGGTGCAAGCCGCAGTGGGCAGCAGCACTCTGGAAATAATCTGGGAATTGTGTGCTGGCAGTTGGGTTGACTTGCTGGAAGAAAAGAGGAGTAGACAGTGTCCTGCTACTGAGGGAGAGGAGCACAATCAAGCCCATGTTTTCAAACATCACAAGTAATTCCACTCGTCACCAAACATGAGACTGACCTAAGAATGTTGAGATTTTGTAGGTGAACTAATGTTTTAGTTTCTCTGGCCCTTGTCATACCACTTTCTCAGGATATACTCTGATTTGATGTAGAGCTTGAATCTAGGACCATGAAGACCTCTTTTTTTTTTTCCCAATTTTTTTTTTTCAGGTTTCATTGTTTAGATTTTTTTAATTTTGCCTTTCAGTGCAAACTGAGGTCACCATGTAACCATTTAACTCCATCATGAGCTTTTAAGAAAATAAAAAGTGTTGCTGTGATTGAGGTTTGTGGCATAAAAGCAGATAGAGCAAGCTTTCCCACCAATATTTATTCCCACTTTTCCATTTTCATCAGAGGAGGTGGGGAGAGATGAACAACTATGATTTTTGACACAGCATTTTCCTTGTTCTCTTTCCTGGTGTCAAGAAAGATGGGTAAGGAAGCCACAAGGGAAGGAGAAAGCCAAGTAGGGCTTCACAGCATTGTGAAGGCCACACATTAGGAAAAAGCTGGAGTCATGGAGAAGAGAGAAGGATGCTTGCAAATATCTGTGACACACACGTGGCCTTTTAGGTGGGAAAGCAGATTTTTGGTGGCTTCACTCAAGGGCAAATCCAACACTTCCAGGAAGAATCCCAAATTCTTGCAACAGTGTAGGTCTTACTCTTTCTCTGATCTATCTTAGCTGATGTTCTGACACCACATCTTTAGTGGTGTCAAAACTAGGGAGGAATCCGGAGTTGGAGCTTAAGTATGTGGTATTTCCTTCTTTCTTTCCTCAAGCACAGCTCTAGTAGGAAAGAAAATGTTCCTTTCTGTATTTAATGAATTGAAAAGGTAATGGGGAAACAGAAAACAGAATTGTGTCAGGATTACAAAGTTTTTTGGCCATAATATATTTTTAAAGTGCAATTTATTCCTAAAACAATGTATTGGAAACAGAGGCATCTGTCAATGGAATATTTTGAGTGTTTTTTTCCCATGAGGCACCTGTGGGTCTGGATGGATTAGCAGTGCTTCAGTAGATGCACAATATTATCTCTGGCAGATCAGAGAGATTATTGTATCAGAGCAGTAATACGTAATCTGCTGGTTAGATCATCTGCTGGTAATTCCCTGAGAGCTGTGCCAGGTTACAATAACTCAGAATCTTGTCCATCATTTTTTTCCCCCTGCTAAATTCTTCTTTAACAGTGAGGAGGTGTTTTTACCTGGCAGAAAAGTAACATTAGATAGTCAGTACTCTCTTAGAGGTCTTAAGTCAGATGTAGGAGGTGTGATGTTGGGCATAACCTACAACGTGTGAAGCAGGTGGCTAGCTTTAAGCAGATAAAAATCCCATGAGATCCATGCTTCCTTGGAATGGATACTGGGTATTCAGAGCTGGATGAACCTCTAGGTCTTTAGGGAATATACCTCATTTACCTGTGTTTAATTTTTCCCAAACAACATTAAAGTGCGCACGAGGATTTAAGTGACATTCCAGAACACCCTTATGTTAAGCCCAAGTTTCTGTTGTCACATGAAGCCTGTTGAAAGATGTGAATGAGAGTTTAAAAATATCCAATTTTTTTTTTTCCTGAGTCTTCCTGAGTAATTTTTTTCACCTTACTATTATAAGCTGTGGGCCTTTTTTTTTTTAAGTCATATGACTCCAGAAATGGGATTTATAGAAAAAAAGGCCTTGTTCTTATAAAAGTATCCAGAGTTCTCCACAAGAAAAATGGCAAATCTTACATTGATGCAGGACTGTCTTGATAGGCACTGGAGATCAGAGCTGGAAAGAGTACTTGGAGTTAGGTCAGACATCATAAATGAGACACCAATAGAGTTAGGAAGAAATGCTGAAATTGAGCTCACATAATAGCCCTGCTTGAGAAGGGGAAATCAGATAAAGCCTGTTCACTTGGCTTTCTCCAGGAAGGGCTCTGAGGAGGAGACACAGGCTCAGTGAAAGGACTTTAAGGTGAAGCTGGAATACAGTGCAGTGGCATTTGTGGAGTTCCTCATCTTTGCCCTCTGCTGAGAAAGTTCAGTGAGGTTTCAAGTGGTCTAAACTTTAAGCACCTGTAAGCACCTGGTGTTCCCTTACCTCCTTTCTTTTCTGGTCTGTGGCACCTTGCTTTGGTTCTGGAAATGTTTGAACGAACATCATATACAGGTTGAGGTGGTAAACTGAGAATTCTGCGTGTGTCCCTCATTCCCCTGGTAAGAAAATACAGCCTGTGGAGGGCAAAGCTGTGCCATGGGGACACTGACAAGTGCCTTGCACCACTGTCCTGCTGGGATGAGGGAGACTGTTCAGTGGTGGGGAATGCTCAGACTGAATGCTGGAGTCTGGGTCTCCACTGGGGGCTAGCAAGAAAGGATCTAAGACTGATGCAGAGTGCTATTCTAGGAGTTTTATGGATAGAGGAAGTAGTCTCTTTCAGAAAATATAATTTCCTGAAGGTGGGGTACTCAGGTGAGAACCTTTCTCACTGAGATCTCTATGCCTGCCTGTCCCCTGTGGAAAAGTGTGACAGAGAATGTCTATCATGGGACATAACGAGGCCAGATATGCAACTCCTTGGTATCCCAGTGGTGTGATTATCTCTGGGTAACTACATCCCTGGCATACTCCTATGGGTTCAATAAACAATTGTTTATTTGTTAAGAGAAAGGATAGATTCAGCAGTTTAATGCTGATCAGTACTTCCAGATAAGACATATAGTTCACATGGATTATAAAACTACTTTGATGGAGGAAGAATGCTGATAAAACTAACAGGTAAATTAATCTTGGTTAACTCACAATCCCAGAATGGAGGAGGGTGGTTAATTATAGCAAAAAGCCTGAAACATCTCCCAAAGTATTGATTCAAACAGCTAGAGAGACGGCAGCCTGCATACTAACAAACCTAAACAAATAAAATCCACTCTTGTTACACAGATCAGCACGGCTGAACAGCAATGCTGACACTCTTATAAACAGCTTCCATGGCCAAGTGGTGCAGCTGTTCTTACCTCACTGGAAATTAGGACCAGATGGGATTTATAGAACTCCTGAACTTCAGCATCAGCTAAGAAAGTTCAGAGAGAGGTTTCAGGACGTATAAACATTCAGCTTGGCGTGCACATGTTTGTTTTAGTGTATTTCTCTTTTCTAAAACAGTAGGAAGTTTGAGGACACAATGAAACTCAGAAGTGCACCTGTTTCTTCTTTTTTTTTAATGCTGTTAAACTGGTTTACATCCTTGTGGTCATACTGTGAGTCAGTCTCAAGATCTGCTAGAGTTTTTCTTCATGCTTTATAACTTCAGCATCTGAAGTCCAATATTTCAATTTTTTTTTTGTTTCCAGTTAAGAAAGGCTTACCACAGCTGACAGCAGAAAAAGCCCCAACACTGCCAGTATTCTTAGTGGCAGTATTTGTGTACATGTTCTCCCATGTTTTGATTGAGAGACATGCACAGAAAGGTGCGTGGGTGTTGGCAGTTCCTTGCTGACTTGATTTCTCTTATTTATCATACCCAGCTGGGGCTTTCCAGGAGCCAGGGCCCGGAGCATACGGCATCATGACTTGATGCTGCAGTTTAACATATGGTTCCTGTTTGTTTTTAAATCTTTTCCTGCATCATCCAGAGATACAGGCAGAAGCATCCCCTTCGTGGGAGGAACATCTCTAATTTCGACATGCTGCTTGTTCCTGTGCTGTTGAGAGCTCCACCCTGCTTAACTGCAGAGGTTGTTTTAAGCTCTTTCTCTAGACTTTTTAGAGTTCACATACACAGATTTTGTAATCTTTCCAGCTGTATTACAGATTTTTGGAACATGTGGTCAGGTCACTGCTAAAATACACTTTTGGTCCATCTTCTCTCAGTATTTAAATTCCTTGGTGTGTCTAGTCTGCGATTTAGGGACATACTTTCTTTTAAAATGATCAGAAGCATGAAGACCTAGAGTAATTACCTCAAATTACATTGGAAATTTGAAACGAAGGACTTGAGTGTAAATCTTTTCACTCACTGGACCACTGGATAAAGAATAAATTAGTCTTTCTTTATTATCTGTGTTATATCAATTCCTTATGAGCTGCTGTAATGCTTTGTCACTTGCTGCTATTAAATACAATTAATTCGTATTGTGGAAATTGCAATAAATCTCTACTTGTCATGTGTTCTTTATTACAGGAGTCAAATATTTTGAGCCCAATACAGGATGGGACCAAAAAGCCCCAGATAGACAGCATTAAAAGCAATAACTACAACATTGTTAAAGAGGTTAGTATATCTGCCAAGAAACCTGCTTGACATACCTGTTTGATTAGTAGCTTTAGTAATTATTTTGAAAGAAAGTGTCTTTGTTTGGTTTTGTGTGACATGACTGGTTTCTTTTCATGCTTGCATGCTTATTTATTTGTTTGGTTGTTTGTTTTCTTTTTTTTTTAATTTATAGATTTTGATTCGACTCAGCAAACTTTGTGTTCAGAATAAAAAATGTCGGAATCAACAGCAGCGTTTACTGAAAAATATGGGCGCCCACTTGGTAGTCTTGGACCTTCTGCAGATCCCCTATGAAAAGGTTATTTTCCTAATTTTAGTGGTAGAGAACATGAACTGAAGGAAGGGAAAGGCCTCGGCAGGCCTAAGAATCAACGCGAATATTTTTTAAAAACTGAATTGTCCGCTGTGGCACAAACATGAAATGATGATGTCATTTTCTACTTTAAGAATAGTGAGTTTTGGCTCAGTTTAAATACAGCTGCCTGCATGGTTTTATTTAAAATTTAATGTTTACTGCCTTGGGTACCTGGATGTCACAGTGCTGTCATTCCTGTACCATTCCTGAAGCAGGCAAACCTTTGGACCAAAAGCTTTCATGGATCAAATCTGAAATAACTTCTTTGTTCTTGTGGTGGACGTCTCTAACCTAGTTCCACTTGCCATTTTTTTCACAAGATAAAGTTATTCAATACTGATTTGGTGGAATTGAGCATACAATTGAATGAACTAGATAGGCTTTGAAAGAGCATATGTCTCTAGATCTTCTAGGAAACACTGAGAGGAGGTGAAACCTCTGCTGGGCTGCATTTTCCGGCATGTTATGTTACAGGGTTCAGTTGTCGTCATTAAAATAGTGCTTATCCATACAGGTGGTTCATCAAACCATACTTAGAATACTAGATGAGAGGAATATAAAATGGAGATAAAACTAGAGATATATTTGTGTGGGAGTATGTGTATGAACACACGCACACATACACCTGTTTCTGTATGTAACTATAGAAAAGCCAAACCTTTGCCAAAGCTTAAAATTAATGCAGAGAGACTTTTAGTTTTGTTTTGTTTTGTTTTTTTTTAATTCAAGCACCTTAGCACTTCTTTAAACTAGGAAATTATAGCCACACATAAAGAAATCTTACTTTGATTTTGTGCTCCTACCTGTGACTCCCTGTGGTCAAGTTGATTCAGAGTAAGGTACAGCTGCTGATGGACTCTGAAGGAAACTATATCAGTTGCTTTTGCCAGAGGGAGAATTCCTGCCCTATAAAGGCTCAGGAGAATTGGTTTGCTCCTGGCTGAATTGATATTGTGTGGTTTTAACAAGTATGTTTAGGTACAACTAGCTGATTTTGTTTGTCCTTTCTTCCTGCAGAGTGATGAAAAGATGAATGAAGTTATGAATCTAGCCCACACTTTCCTTCAGAATTTCTGTAGAGGAAATCCTCAGAATCAAGTTCTCCTCCACAAAAATCTCAACTTGTTCTTAACTCCAGGGGTAAGTATTTCATTTGAAGTAGAATATGATAATTGGAATTAAATTTGGGTTTGCTGAAACATCCCAGTGCTAAATAAATAATTTCACTAAATTACGCCTCCCCTCTCCTCTCCTCTCATTTCACTTTGTGTTGCTTTTTTATGTCATTGGCTTTAATGTTGCCATTTTAAAAGTGGAAAACAAAAACCAAAAAACCTGTGCGGTTTGCTGGAAGGATCTATGAATATGTGTCACATTATTGTGTTGAACTTGACTCTGATTTTATTCATCCTGACTCACTCACTGAGAGACTCTACTTCAAGGTAGACGATGCTGTGACTGCTGTCATAAACTTTGTGTGACAACAGAATCATACCCAACTAATCTAAAGTTTGACCTTCTATTAAATCATTGTCTTTAAAATACACCTTTTCATCACAATCCCTTTGTATATATTTGTGTGTGTGTGTTTACAGATATATTCATATAGAATGATACTTGCTCAGTGGATCTACTGAGCAAAACATGCTTTTATTAGAAGGACTTGTGAGTGTGAGGATTGCAGACCCTGGCCTGTGCACATCAGGAACCATTTGTTCCATTGTTTTTTATTTCTGCTCTTTTGTGACATTAGTGAACAGCTCTGAGCTGACCACAGTGGGAACCAGAGCCTGGATTCAATCGCATCCACACTGACGCCTAACTTGGGTGCCAAGTGTGGAGCCAGCTTGCACTTGTATTTCTGTTCTTTTGAAGCTGATTTCCTGATCATCCATCCCAGTTATTGTGCTTTTGTGCACATTGTGGAGCAAACTTGATGTGGATTCTTTTCAGATGACACTAAACAGACACAATTACTGTAGGAGCACACCTGACCCTCAGGAGTCCAAGGGACCAACCTGGAGCAAAAGCCTCAAGAATGCACGAAGTCTGGGTGCTGTGTCCTCAGCAGCTTTCCTTCTTGCTCCAGATCTGTTCCTCTTGTTCCATGCTGCTCACAGACGCACAGCCCTAGGCTCCCTCTGGAGTTAATGTGGAAAGAGACATTCTCTTTGAGACTGATCAGGCTGCATGTGCAGGGATTTGCCTGCTGGAAATGCCTCCTCTGTGAGCCCCAGAGAGAGCCAGAGCAGCTCATCATCTCATTTGGTGACCTCATTGCAAAGCTTGATGGTGTGTGGGACCAGTGTGGTCTCAGGCGTCTCGTATTCCAAAGCCCCTGCAGAGTGCTCTAGCAGTGTGTGTGTGTGTGTGTGTGTGTGTGTTCACCTTCCACACGGACACAGGTTTGGTTTATGCCCACTTTAGGACTCTTTGTACTCATAGGGAAGTGTGGAGAAATCCCATCAAAATTGGAAGCTGGACCCTGAGATCAATGAAAAGGATTTCTCTAGTTTCCCTTTACCAATGAGCATCGCTCTACTCGAGAATCCCATGCCTCTCTCAATCTCAAAGCAAATCTGCTCTGCTCATGAGGCTGTTTTTTATCTGTTCAGCTCCTGGAAGCCGAGACCATGAGGCACATCTTCATGAATAATTACCTCCTGTGCAACGAGATCAGCGAGAGGGTGGTGCAGCACTTCGTGCACTGCATCGAGACCCACGGCCGGCACGTGGAGTACCTGCGATTCCTGCAGACCATCGTGAAAGCAGATGGCAAATATGTGAAAAAATGCCAGGACATGGTAATGACAGAGGTAAGCAAAGGCTTCACATGTTAATCGCTCGTGTATTTTGAGGCTGTTTTTCCTGCTCCTGATACCAATGAGATATAATGGCATTGTCGCTTTAGAATTTTAAGCGGCGTCACAAATAATGAATATTTTAGCAGACGTTTTTGGGAGTTTGATCTAATTTTGTAAGGCCATCTGTATAACTACTAGAAAGAAAACATGAGTGTTAGCATGGTGATAGAGAGATGTCTATTTGTAGATGATGTAGCATGGAAATCTCAGAGTTACATAAACTTTCATTTCCCTGTCATGTAATTTAGGATCACTTTTATCCACTCCTGTGGCATGGGTTTGCCATACAAGAGGCTCTTACCTCTATGGATTTGTCTACATAGTGTTGTAGACCATTTTTTTTTAGCATGTAGCAATTCTAAATCCTAGTTTCTGCCCTTTTTTTGTTTTGTTTTATTTCAGAGCATTTCTGTGAGGGTCAGTAGAGCTGCTCTAGCTTTAACTAGCTGGATTCAGAGTCTGACCCAGTAAATTCCACCAAGTGGTTTGTGGAAAAATCTTTATGCCAATAAATTTCCTAGGAAAATACCTGATTGACTTTCTTTGCAATTAGGATTTGATATATTGTGAGCATGATAAATCAAGTCTTCATCTTGCAGACACTTGTGCATTTAACTGTAATTATGTTAACAGTTCCTTGAGATATGTAAGTGGGTAAAGTTGAATATGGTGAAAAGTCATGGTAGAATTAGAGTCCAAGGAACATTTTTATTTGCTTTACAAAGTGCTTTTTTTTTTTTTTTTTGGCTTGGTTTGGTTTTTTAAAGAGATGTCTTCACAAAGAAATCAGAGATAAGCTTTAGTTTTTCATGGTACAATGAAACTAAATCCCACTGAAATTTTATTCCACTGCAGCAACAGGAAAAACTTCTAATTAAGAAAATAAAGCTCCTGCCTACATGGATAACCTTTAATGAAATTCACCTCAACCTTTTCAATTTGACTGAAGTATTTTAACATGCAATATCAATTACAAGCCTTTGATTTACATAATTCAAACACTTCTTGCTCTTCTTTGTGGTTTTAGATTTTCTGCTTTCACTAAAGGCTCTTGCAGGGTTTTTTTGTATAATCAAACATAATTTTTAGATTTTTCTCAATTTAAATATATTTTGCTATTGACCTATAGCAGCACAAAGATAAACTGTCATATTACATTTTCAAGCTGACTCCATGATGAAAGTAGAAATGAACTTGGATATGGCATTCACATCATCAGTCCTGCAGGAATTTCCTGGGGGGAGGGAGCAACCCTGTTTTGATGAAACAGGGTAAGATAATGATCTGTTTTTCAAAAAGTAGGAAATTACAGGTAAGTAATTATGATTTCTTAGAGAAAGATGCTAATTGTGAAACTTGAATGGCACTTGAATGGCAATCCACTCTAAAGGGAACAAATGGTTGGAACTTGCCACAGACTCGGGACAGTTTTTCTGTAGACAGCTGAGACATACTTTGTGACCTTAAACAAGTGCTGTAGCTTTTCCTGTGCCTCCAGATGGGGCACATAAACAATTTACCACAAGACAAGATAGAATATGACTGTACAGCTTACCTCAGCTCCTCCTGCGTTTTCTTTCACCCACAGGAAATATATTGTAGCTTATTCCTGTTTACTAGGAGTAAGGCATAAACCTCATATTTACATGTTCTAGGAAGTGCATGCAGATGAAGGAGCACCATGGCAAGGGAATACTCACATAAAATCCATTGGACATCCCCAGTCTGGCTGATTCCCTTGTTCTCATCTCCTTGGTCTCCATGTCTGCAATGATGTTTGCCAACCTGAAAGGCTCCTTAAAGCGCTTTTTCTCATTACAAGCAGGCTTTGAGGTTCCTGGAAGAACCCTGCCTGTCAGTGCAAACACTATTACAGGAGGGAAAACAGAATTTTCTTTGAGCCAGATCAATGTGGCAGCAGAGTTTTCTATTACCTGTAGTATTCTGGAGTAATATTTTGCAGAGCATCAACAGCTGCTCCAATACTGGCCAGCCTTTATTATATTTCCATAGAATTGTTAACTTGCTGAAAATATACTTTAGTGGCAGAAAATGCTACTGGGTTGTTTTGTCCTAATCTCTCGTCCCTTAGATTTTTTTTTCTGTACTTTGGATTGTCCAGAAAATGTTTGAAAAGTCAGGGGTATAGAAATACTTTAGAAACCCAAAGATAAACGAGAAATAGGAATTGCAGGAAAGACTGAATTCACAATTCAGCCTAATGTCAAAGTAAAAATAAGCAAGAAATGGGGAAAGCACAAACAGAAAAGCTGTGAATTCAAAATTTGAAGTGTTGAAACCCTGGAAAGTGTAATGAAATGTTTCTTGACTTTTCATTCTGGGAGACTAATTTTAATTCCTGTTCTTGCTGCTTTCCCATTTCTCAGCAGCTCCAGCAACCTTTATGACTACCCTTGAATTGAGTAAGCTGAGATTTCATGTCACGTATGGACTGCAATAGGTCAAGTGCCTAACTCACAAAATAAGTGTGATTTTTGAGCTGCCAGGGTGTGTTCTGTACTAGGAGGGGTTTGTGGGAGCTTATATTCACCCACATGGAGAGTGGATTGTGCTTCAAAGGACAGTGATGGAGAGAGGATTCCAAACAGGGTGAGAGCAAAACTCTTCAGTGAGATGTGCTGAAATGGGGCTGCTGGTATCCAGCACCGCTCTGGATCCTCCTGAGATGAGCAGAGCACTTGCAGCAGAATCAAATATTTATCACATACACCGGTTTTCTGTTAAATGAAAGTGCTGACATGACACTGACAAAGTCATGACCCACCTGCCAAATTTGCACAGAGAGGGAAGAATCTCCCTTTTTGTTTCCAATACTGAGCAAGGGCGGGGAAAAGCTGTATTCAATTCTGGGTGAGCCACAGGCTTTTTGTGTGAGGCAGCGTGGAAGATTTAATCTCACTGCACCTCAAGTGCCTATCTATGAAAGAGGGATAATAATGCATCCTGGCCTCCCAGCAGGAGGTGAGGATAATTATTTAACTTCACACAAACATTGAGACAGTAGGAATAATAAGGATGGCATGCTGTCTTAGGTAAAGACAGAGCTACCCAGAAATTAAACCTCAAATTCACTTTGCATTAGTGTGAGTTACTCCAGATTTGCACTCACATTGATAAGAGCAGAAGTTTGCCTTGGAGATGGTTTTGACATATTCATTTGGCAAACCACATCAGAGTAAATTTTGTTTCATTGTTTCGGTTTTAGCTAGAGAATCCTTGCATACTTAAAGATTAAATGAGAAATTAAGAAAATTGTAGAATCATTTAGGTTGGAAAAGACCTTTAAAATCATTGAGTCCAAAATGATTGCAGCACAGGGTGCTCACAACCTTATGGTCTCTTTCTCAGCTGGTAAATGGCGGTGAAGATGTGTTGATATTCTACAATGACAGAGCATCCTTCCCAGTGCTGCTCCAGATGATGTGCTCGGAGCGAGACCGAGCCGACGAGAGCGGGGCCTTGGCGTATCACATCACTCTGGTGGAGCTGCTGGCCGCCTGCACGGAGGGCAAGAATGTGTACACAGAGATCAAGTGCAATTCACTGCTGCCCCTGGATGATATAGTGAGGGTAGTGACCCACGATGACTGCATTCCTGAGGTACGATTCATGGCACGAGGCAGCAGACCTAGCATTTTTAGAAATGTTTTCGTTGTTTATAATGCACTGACATTTTTGTTGTTTATAATGTACTGACAAGTTGAATATTTGCACAGGAAACGGGCTGGAAATGGGTGGTGCTTGTTAAGGTGAATAAGTGAGAAAGGATAGACAGTATTTATTCCACAGAAAATTCCTTGTCCTTAATGCTTTGTTTGTCAGCTTTTCAGACACCTTGTTTTGTTTTGGGTTTGTCCAGCCACTGTCAGAGTTTAATGTTCTTGTAACTTCTGGCTGAAGCTGTGAAGACCCAGCTGAGTGTTAGGTCAAGCCAATGTTTTGCCACTGCCTGAATTTCTTGAAAATGATGGATAAAATTCTGTCAATTCTGAAGTCAGTGGGAATTTGGGTGAAGTCTCATTTTATTAAACTCAATTGCAGTCCCATAAATGTTTTTATTCACTGCATATGAAGGCACAATTCTGCATGTGTCATGCTAAAGTAGGACTGTGATATTACCTGGTGGAAAAATGAGGCTCAAAACAACAGAACTGGGGCCTGGAGGAGTTAAAACTCCCTCCGTGCCATGAAAATTGCCCTTGTGATCAAATGATCCTATTACTAGAAGGAAATATGTTTGCTCTGCCCAAAAGTTCCCCTTAACATTAATTTCAACAGATGGTAATTAGAAAAAAATGCCCAAACAAAAGAAACCTCAAGGTCTGATCTGAGTTTTCTCTTCACTGCATTAAACATATGCAAATATCTCATCTCCTTTGACTGTGACAAGAAATTTTCAGTGCATTTGCATATGTTTATATTTAATCTATACATTTTAGGCACTGGATATCCGTTTTTATGCTGTGCACATGCAGACTTGTCATGCCAGAGAGGAGTGCAACTGCAGTCCTCCTCCTAAGCCTTGTGCTGCCATTGCTGCAGTCCCAGTGCTCCACAACCTTTCTCTGCCATTTGGATCCCACATACAAGTGCTGCATTAGGATTGTGGAAATATAGGGACTGCAGTCCCAGCTCTTCAAAAGACTTTTTATTTTATATTTGGCAAGCCTGTCACAAGGCTTCAACCCACTGCAGTCAACTGGCAAGTGCAGGGGTGTCCTGCATTTTGACAGCCCCTGGCTTTGGAGCCAGGCCTTGCTGGTCTTAATATCAGTTAAATACCAGAATATTATTGGTTAGTTTTGGGGGGGTTTTGTCATTAGAGTAAGGACGTTTGCAAAACCTTTTAATTTTTCTTCCCGTGGTCTTTCAGTAAGCACATTAAGGAATGTGTTGCCCTGCTTCTCCCTAAATCTTCAGAACCAAACATATGCATTATTATGGTTATGAATGTTTGTTAGTACTGGAAGGTTCATCTTTATTGTTCAGTATTTTTGCAGATAGAAAACATTACGTTAATTGTTTTTACTGTTCCATTTCATAGTGATCTTGTTTTTGCTGTTCCTGCAGGTGAAAATTGCCTATGTTAATTTTGTTAACCACTGTTACGTGGACACTGAAGTGGAAATGAAAGAAATCTATGCCAGTAACCATATCTGGAAACTTTTTGAGAACTTCCTCGTTGATATGGCAAGGGTAAGCTTCACCAGGTGTTAATTACAGAATAGTCATGGGTGACAACTGAACTGGCAGTAAATTTTTTTTGTGAACTTCTTTTATTTTGTTGACTACTTTTATTCAAAGTTGACAATAGGATAAGTGTGGTTGGTTGGTTGGTTGGTTGGTTGGTTGGTTGGTTGGTTGGTTTGTTTAACGAACAGTCATTTCTATGTTCTTTATCATCATTTAACCTGCTAATTACTAGCAGCCTTCTCTTTCTAAAAGGGCATCTTGGAACCCACATGCCTTTCTCTGTTTTCTTCCAGAGAAACAAATTGGGTGTGTGTACGTGGTTGAGAGCCTGTGTAAATCTTTTGCGAACGTGTGTTACATGTCCTTATGGTGGTGACTGAAAAACCCCCACATCTGTAATCTCTTCCTTTATTCAGTTGTTACAGTGAGGATCAGGGATCAAGATCTTCTTTGGCTCATGTTCCTTCTTTAGACTCTGTTTTTGTCTTTTATTCTCCTGTCACTGCATTCTCATTGCTGATGTGAAAGGCAGGTGTAGAGCTGTGGTCCCTCAGAATACTAATTCAAATATAAATTACAGCTGCAAGGTGACAGGGCACAGTCAGTACCATAAGCCTGCCATTCCTGTGGTCCTCAGTGAGCCTCACGGTGTCAGTACTTGTTGATTTAAATTTTAAGTTACAAGCTGAATTAAGCTTCCTTTCACAGGGATTTTGAGGGCAGAAAACAAGAGAAATCTTATGCCTTCCACAGGGATTAAATACAATAGTAGAGCCATGAGGGGAAGTCAGTGTGATGTAATGATTCCAGCCTGCACTACACATTCTTTTCTAGGAGGTTAATGCTTCTTGTAATTACAAATAATTACAATATTAATGACAAACAATGCTGTTGCTCTTTCTGCTTAAGAGGTAGAACCATGGGTTTTGGGGTTTTTCCCAGTCCATGGTCCATTACATTTTATAATACTTAAGTTCTCACTCCTTGCATTCTTCATTTCATTGAAATGAAGGGAAAAAGGTAAAGAATCTTAGTTTGGTCCTGCAGCAGAAATTGACCCCAGAGTAATAGTGTGCCACAAAATAATTCCTGTGAGACCTATTGGGAGAAAATGTCATGAATTCTGGCTAAAAGAAGAAGGAACGCAAAGACTTGTGCTGTACAATAGGCACTGGGACCTGTTCATTTCTCTGTGAAACAGAAACCTTATAAATGGTTGGGTTTCTTTCTTTCGTGGGGGTTTATTTTTTTGTGTGTGTGGTTTTTTTTTCGGGGTTTTTTTATTTAACTTTTTTTTCCCTGGGAGCAGGGTAAAACAGGGATGTTTGTGCTCTCTTTTTTTGGTGGTAGCCATTTTCAGCAGTAATTAGTCCTCTACAAACCCTGTTTTCTTGCTGTTTTGTCTCTGTGGTTGTATAACACAGTGAAAGACCTTCTGGACAAAACAACCTGGGTTGAAAATTAAGATGAGAAACATCCTTGGAGGAGCGTTCTGACTTTTAACCTTACTGGTTTTACCTCGAGAAGAATTTTCTTCTATTTAACTCCCTTTCTGGGTTGCCCTTTCCTGAAGTGTCCTGACCCTGACTTTCCAAGCAGACTATCCCTCCTCCCCAGCCCTTGAACATGGCCAATTTTCTGTGCCCCTGGGCTAGAAGCAGACAACTAGAAAGAGGGCTCTGTCGAGGTTTTCTCTCATGAGCCTGGAGACAAACTGCACTGTGCTAAATGCTGGGGGCTTGTCCTGATGCTGGTGACCACCGAGCTTGTTTTCATATACCCCTCTCCTAAGAGAAATTAGACCCCAGGTCTTCAGAGGTGAAGAGGGAATGAGGAATGCTGCATTTTGTGTGCGGGCACTGAATGGCAAAATGCAGGTTTATTCTGCTCTCCTGCAAGCATGTCAGAAGTGCTCTGGCCCGTCCTGCTCTCCAGCCATGGATAGCCGTATTTTCCAGGTTATGGAGTGTATTTGTTCAGATTTGGTGCTCTGGGGCCCCGACAGAGCTCATGTGTTATAAATACATCAGCGTTGTGTAGCTATCAGGACGGTTAGAATGCTGTCAGCCTCATGAAAGATGTTACAATAGCTTTCAAAGCATTTAGAAAAAGAGCCCTTTGATCCTCTGTGTTCCAGTGAGCTAAAAGGGATGCTTTTACGTGGGGGAAGGGGAAATACTTTTCTTTTAGCTGCTACAAATGCCTGTCAGTGGGTAAGTTTGTGAGCTTTGAGTCTGTTGTTGGAGAGCACGAAGGTGAAAGACTGAGAGTGTTATCCTCAGGTTGGATTCCTTCTGTTTTAGATACAGATTAAAAAAAAAACGTAACTGATTTTTTTTATGTGCTTCTGGATTGAGGAAGGAAATATTTAGTCCCCAGCTGTCATTTTCCTTTCAACAACGTGATACATTGCAAAGCAGGCATGAGGCGGATCCGTATATAAACTGGGTTTGCCAAAAGCCATCGTGCTTTCAAAGACACCCTGTTTCTACGGCTTCTGCCAACCTACTTTCTGCTGGGTGTGACTTACAGCCTTGTGCTGAGCAAAGTGGGTGCTGCTGAAGGAAAGGCTTCCCTTTCCTGCATGTGGCCCAGTTTGTGTAAGTCAGCAGCTGTAGTCTGAGCGGGATTAAAGACAAGAGCTGGGATCTGACAGCTGTAAAGTCATCCCGGCTTTCTCTGCAGAATTTTTAAAGTATTATTCATGTGAGTTTTGGTCCCAAAGCCTCTTAAGGGGTTTTTAAACACTGCTTTCTCAATCCTCATCTCCATTTCATGCATTTCAGGTTTTTTTTCTTCCACTGAGGACGATCTTTCAGTCCCCAGAGGGCAGAGGGATAAGAACAAATGAGAGGATCTCCAAATTCCTTCTGTGCTGGGAATTTTTCAGACTGGTGTTGGAGCAGAGTGGCATTCCCACATATGGCTCTGATTTTCAGGCAGCTGAAGGGGAAAGCTTAAAAGTGTTCTGAAATTTAGTTTTGGTGATTTCTGCATTCACTGTGCTAGCACTGCACAGCTCCCTGTCTTCCTATTGGGATTGCAAGTGCTGAGCTCAGAGCTACTGGTTCCATGCATGGAACCAAAATTGGCATGCAGATTAATTAAAAGCAAAAGAACTTCCAGAAGTTTTTAGCTCTATGATCTCCTTTTAAAAATTTTTTTTAAACAATTTTTGGTTATTAACTGAATCATTTTCCTTCATGAGGACTGGGGGTGGTGGTGGTGTCACACTTTTCTCAAAAAGGAAGGGTTGATGATTTTGCCATTTCATTTTAGCCACTGTTGCTTCTCTGACCAAAATTTTTCCTGGGGTGATAAAAAATGCACTCTGTGGAGGCATGACTGGTTTATCTGACACATTTTAGATAAGCAGACAAGCAAACACCTCAAGATGCCTCATTTGTCTAGGTCTCAAGTTATCTTTGGTTATTCCTCTGCCTACTACATGGCAATGCTTATGTGCTAGACCCAAGGTGTTTCTGTGTTCCCCTGAGCTCAATCTCACCTTGAACACAGGTGCTTTTGGATGTCATGTCAATAAACTTCCTTAAAACATTCCTGGTGAAATTGCTGTCTTGTAGTGACAGTGGCAGTGTGTAATTAGAGAGAATCTTTGCCCTGTGTGATATTCAGGTGCTGTGGATTATCTCTCTGCTTCTGTCACCAACTTTTCTCTGTACCTTAAGCAATTCGCTTCTCTGGACTCCCCATCCCTGAAGAGATGTAGTGGTAAGTGTGTACCACTCAGGTTTGGGATTGTGTGTTAAATGCACAGGTGGCAATGAAAAGGCCACCCCTGGAGTCTATATACAAAATAAATTCTGCTTTTGCATAGATTCCCTAGAACATTACAGTCGTGTCTGGCTTGCGTACGTGAAAAAGAAAGCAACTCTGCCTTCATTTCTTGTTTAACGTGACTACAACTGCTTATTTAAAGGCTGTTGGAGAAGTAGTATGACTACAGTTTGTACTACTTATTTGTCCAGTCTTGCCTTTCTCACTGTTTTTGGTTCTCTGTAGACTCCTTTCAGTACTCTGTACACCGACACATACAAAGTCAACATGACTCTGTATAGATGTTCACAAGTGTTGAAGAGAAATAAAGGCAATACTGAAGGATGTAATCCACACCAGTAATTTTTCCCTTTCTTTAAGTGTGACATCTTTACACAGCAACAAACTTTAAGTGTCGTACCAAAGGGAGTCTTCAGGAACCTTTTGTACAAATCTTCCCACTTCCTCCCACCATTTAATCATCCTTCTGTGCTCCAGAGTTGTCCTGGTATCATCCATTCCCTTCTTTCATTGTTTTAGCTTGGCTTCTGTATTTTCCCCATGTGGCTTCCCAAAGAAATGCTGCCTCTCTTCCAGTACCATCCTAAAACCTGTTGGTATTGAGTGTGTTTCCCTTCTTTCCTTCCTCTTAAACATTTTTCCTGCAAATGAGCTTCACCTTTGCCACCCAGCTGTGGTGATTAATTGTTGAGAGAAGCTAAATGTTGTATGAAATCTTTCTAACCTCAGTTGTTTGTGTCTCATCTGTCTCTGAAGCATCTTCCAACCAGCCCTGCAATGGGAGGAAAGGTCCATTTTCTTCTTGAATCTGTCTAAATGTGTAAGTGGCATGCAGTGTGCTGATTTAGGGGGATCTTTTCTTCATGGTGTGGGAAAGATAGGCAGGCAGCCAGAAAGAACTAGTTCAGAAGAGAAGGGTATTGAAAAGACAATGTGGACCTCCAAGAAGAAAGATAAGCAATAACAAATCCAGCTTGAACTCTAACTAGTTATCTCTTATAGATACTATATAAAAATCTTCTGTTTTTCCGTTAAGAAGAAATATCAGATATGTTGTAATAAATACAAAATGATGAAGCTTGCTTACTGGGGAGAACTAAATCTCATTGTTTCCTCCTCCTTCCCTGTAGGTTTGCAACACAACCACGGATCGTAAACATGCAGACACATCTCTGGAGAAATATGTCACTGAGCCTGTCATGAACATTGTGAGTGGCTTCTTCAATTCACCCTTTTCAGATAACAGCACCAGCCTCCAGGTAAGGAGAAGAGACACAGACAAATAAGTTATTCAGACCGTTAATGAGATACCTTCTGCTACCTGCATAGGAATGCTGTCTCTTTTCATCCTCCTTTTATTTCTGTGTCCCCTCTCACGCCACTGACTACCAGCTTAATCCCTCTTTAAAATACTTACTCTTCATTTTAATCACTTACATCTCTGAACCAGTAGACAGCTCAGTGCGGTCAGCGTTACGTCTGGCTGTTGTGAATTCATTGGAGGGGGTATCCTTGCAGAAAAGTCTTTGTGTGAGGGAAATGCTGTGTCCTATGACAGAAGGGACACATGCCTGAGAACGTGTGCTTGGGAAAGACTCCTCTGTCCTTCTGGTCTGTACTGTGTTTGCTTGATATCAGTGGCAATCTGAGGAAAAATTGCATGATTTGGCCTTTTTAGAGGTGCAGCATTGATTTTGCTCCTGCCAGACCTAAAGATCAAAGAGAATTTAATGGAGCTATAACTTGAGTCTACAAGCTAAAACCCTCTTGGTTTACGTTGTGTCAAACCCTAGGGCAGCTGTGAGGAGATCCTTAAGGGTAAAATTCTGTTTGTTTTTGTTTTCAGACACACCAGCCTGTTTTTATTCAGCTGCTGCAATCTGCTTTTAGAATTTACAACTGTACCTGGCCAAACCCAACGCAGAAAGCCTCAGTGGAGTCCTGTATCAAGACTTTGGCTGAAGTGGGTAGGTGCCAGGTTTTACTTTGATTATTGCTCTTTGTGTTTAAAGATCAGACCTGAGGTTTAACAGTTTTTAATTTGACTCTACCATCCTGAAATTGTGACAGTGGTGATTTCAGAAATCCCACTTTCTGAGGCTAAATTCTTCCTTCTTTTATAACCCATTTAAATCTGCCCCATCAAATAGGGTTGTTAGGCTAGGTCAGAGGGATGAGCTTGCTAAGGGAGTGATGGTTGAGCTTTCAGCTGTCAATTTTAATTTGATAGTTGAAACTCTTGATGATTTTAACTTTTTAATATCAAGCAAGTTATGATATTAAATCACAACATAAGCAAAGGCATCCCTGTTCAAATACTTTTTTTTTTAAAACTTATCCTACATTTTAAAAATATTCTTCACCAGAACATAGCTAAGAGTGACAAAAGTTCATCAAGTTAAATTTCTGTAAATACAATTTTAAAGCCTTCTGCCATGACAGAAGAAAGGATTATTCTATACAGTTTCCAAAAGTCAGTGATGCTGATTGCCTGTAGAATAAGATTCTGCTCAGTGTGAATGAAAGCTGAGTGGAGGCAGAGATACATAGAAACTGGCTAAACTCTATTGTTGATACATTTATTAAAAAGTATTAATAAATAATGATAAAACAATATGAGAGGGTCCCAGAGCCATCTGCAGCACTGTAACAATCAACTCTAAATTTAGATTTTTGGAATAGCTTTACGGAAGTATCATTTAACATTTTAGCCAAAACATCTCATTAACTTTCTGTGTGAATGTGAATAAGCAGTTACCTAAAAATTTAGCAACCTTCAATTGTTTTATTTGTTGTGCAAATTACTTAATTATGGATCTGTCTGGCAGGAGAACTTTGGAAGTTGAAGACATTTTATTTTCTTTATGCTACAGCTACTATAGTCTCACATGAAGCTCCATCTCTACAAATCCTTCTTTGTGTGTTTAACACTTAATGTCCTTGCTCTTCTCTGGCATTTCTGGAAACAGTCATCAATAAATTACTTCCTTTGGGAGTCTGGGGAAAGGGAGAGAAGTAGGGCAGGTGAGAGTATGTTTGAGACCAACCATGCCCTCTATGTGCTTGTAGACAGCTCGATGTCTTCATTTCTGTAGAGCTGCATCTAAAATCAAATTCTAGCTGAGAGGTCGTTGTGTTATCTCATCAAGATGAGGCTGTTTGGAGCCATCTGAGCGTGGGTTTATTTTCCATTTGGCTACGTGCCCGCAGCACACAGCTGATTCTGGCATGAAAAATTCCCAGCAAATTCCAGTGATCCAGAGCTCTGCTGATTGCTGGAGTAGTCAGGCCAGGCTCTCACTGGGCTTTCTCTTCTCCCAAGGAGCACGTGCTAGGACAAGAAGAAATGGCCTCAAGTTGCACCAGGGGAGGTTTATGTTGGGCATTAGGAAAAATTTCTTCACAGAGAGGGTTGTCAAGCATTGGAACAGGCTGCCCTGGAAAGTGGTTGAGTCATCATCCCTGGAGGTATTTAAAAGACGTGTAGATGTGGCACTTGGAGACTTGGTGTAGTGGTGGACGTGGCACTGTTAGGTTACTGCTTGGACTCTATCTTAAAGGTATTTTCCAACCTAAATTATTCTATAATTCTGCCCTGTTGAGACAGCCAAGCTGAACTTGTCCCCACAGCAGCTTGACAGGGAAGCCATGGGTCACCCCAAGGGGATGACAGATCCAGCTTCATGCCAGGTGTGCCAGCATGTGAAAGGGCAGGTGGGCTTTGGTGGGAAGCCTTCTGTGTGTCTCTTGTTTCTGGGGGCTCCAGGAATGGCTGGTGTCTGGAGTTTGCTTCAGATATGTGACTTTGTTTCCGTATTTGTGGAATTTAATTTTTACTTCCACTACAGTCCTTCCTTTCATTCTTTTTTCTTTTTTCTGGAGATGGTTTACAGTAGTTTTTTTTCTTTTAAAGTAAGCTCTTGTGCTGCCCTAGGGGTCCAACCTCCTTCTTGCTTCTCTGGCTTCCCACCCATGGGCCCCCAGTCATGCCTTGGGCACTCTCAGGCATGGCAGAGCTGCTGGTGAAGGGCATCACTCCGTGTCCTCCTCTGGCACTTCCCTGCAGCAGCAGCAGGAACAGCCAGGCTGGGAACCCCTGGGGTGCCATGGGCTGGCAGCCTCAGAGCAGCTCTCTGAAAGCACACAGCACCCCCATTGCTGATTTCCTTGCCCACATCATAACAACTGTTTGGGGATTCATCACTAATAGCAATATCCAGCACACTAAAATTGTGTCATGTTAGACAATTGCCACATGTTTTTACGGAGTGTTTTATTTTGACAGTGCAGAAAGGGAGAGTAAGGGAAGAGGTGAGGAGGATTTCCCCAAAGAGCAAGTCAGGTGGAGAAGAAGTGGAAGCAGAGTTTTTGACAAACAGCCCTGTGCAAAATTTTAACTGCAGGTGATACTCGGTGTTTTTAGGCACTGTGGCAAACATTTCTTGCCTGGGTTGATGGAGTAGGCCTGCTCTTCTCTGTGGAAATATTTGGAAAAACTGCCCCAGCTGGGGATACCAGAGGCTTTTACAGCCAAGGCCCTTCTGTGATGGCAGTGGGTGCCTGGTGCCTTTCTCTGTCAGGTGTTCCTCTGCCGAAAATGATGCTTCACTTTGAGAAGCCAGAGGCATCTTCCATAATACAAACATAGCGGCCTTCTTGTGCCTCTTTTGCTGGCTGCATATATGAACCCTTTTTCCCCTCTTCTGACCTGAGAGTCTGACATCTTTAATGTTAGGGCCTTTGTGTTTCACAGCAGGGCTTTAAAAAACCTCTAAAAAGATTTTGCCTATATCAGAGAGATGGAGTATTGGACAGATTTACAGCAGAGACCAAAGACTTCTGATGGAAAATAAGTGTAGTATAGAGTGAAAGAACAAACTTGATTTGTTGGCGGTGGTGGTGGTGGTGGTGGTGGTGTGTCATTGCCCTGGATTTACAAATGAACCTCAGGGGGAAGAAAAGATCATACACAGATTTCCCAAGATATCAAAGATCCACATAATGGCACACTTTCAACAGACCCACTTCAGAGCAAGTTTAAGCAACATACACTCTGCTCAGTGCTTCCTGGTTTGTTGCTGGCAGGTGGATGCAAGCACTACCTAAAGAGCTTAAGATCATTACATCTGCCTTCTGATGAGCACTGTAAGAATGTGCATTACCTTCCAGGTCGACAAAAGGATATCTTGCAGAAGCTTATTTCTTATAACTCTGGTACTTCAACTCCACTTCACCACCAGGAAAAAACTGCATAAGCTTTTCAAGCCTCACTTGCTGCTTTGTCTCCAGGCAGTTTCCTGCCTCCAGCTCAGCAGAAAGCATAGAGGCTTGCTCCCCTTCTTCAGCAGACCCTTCTGTGGCTCCAGGAGGTTTGGAACACAGATACCAATGTGCACCAGGTTTTTATTGCCCAGGAAACATTTGGCTGCTTGGCATGTATAGAAACACTTGTGAAATATAAAAACAAACAAACAGAAATATATCTGTATATATGTGTGTGTATATATATATATTAATGTGACTTGTTCACATGGATTTCTGAAGCAGGCTATCACACTGGTGAGAATGAACACATACATATATCACTTTGGCCTTTTCTCTTTTATTACATAGGACAGAGCTTTTGCTTGAAAATCCAGTCCAAAAATGAATAATCAAAACAGCTCTCATCTCCCTGGTAGAAGAACAACAAATGAAAAATGTTTAAAAGGTCTCCAGATCTTTGTGAAAACAGAGGAAATAAGACATCTAACCATTTAATTTATTTCAAATGAATTCATTTTCAAAGGACTTTCAGTTCATGCATTTTATGATCTTTGCAAGGTTGAGAAGGGTGGAGGCCAGTCTCAAAGTCTGCATTTTAAACCAGCTACTGTCTTTCTGTAAAGATTGGGGAATATCACCTGTCCTCACAACCAAAGATTGTGCATCTAAATTGCATATCCTAAATGGTATTGAAGCAGGGTCTTTCCTGACCAATCCTTCAGGACCCATGCAAAGAACTGTCTTTGCTTCTTAATTAAGGCAGCAATTCTTGTATCTTCACCTCTGAGCATCAGTTTTCTTTTCCGTTACAAGGGCAAATGCAGTTGTCTCACACTCTTGTCTCTGTAGTATCCATTAGTTTTCTCCCTTATGTTTCAAAAAATTGAATCTTTCCTCTGGTACCATGTCTATCCCAAGGATGTGGTCTGTCTGTGCCTGCGCTGTGACCACCAATAATGAAATAATTGGAATTTCCCAGGTGAGTGAACAGTGCCAGATAGGAACCTGCATTTTGTTACAGTATGTCTCTTGGCAGACCCTTTAAAAAAAAATCTGTTAGCAAGCCAAATTGCATTAGTCACTATCAGATTATGTTCCAGGATGTTGTGCAGGAGAAGCAAAAAGAGAATTCTTGTTTCTATCCTACAGAATTTGAGGTGAGCCCTGTAAGATTGCTATTTCCTGAGTTCAGAGCTGGAACAGGTACAGAGGAAGCACTGCTGTGGTGGTCAGGGTTAAGGAGAACTGTGTTACAGGAAGGGAATTCAGAACCCCCACATGCTTTGCCTAGCAAAACACAGACCTGTGTTGTTGCTTTTTAAAAGTACTTAAGAAGATAAATAGTCACATAGACATTTAAGCTGAAGGACAGTGCTGACCCAAAACCAACTGGACATAAATTACACTAGGTTGTAAATAACCTAAGTAAATTTAGATTGTAAATCAGAGGATTGGAACCAACTTTGGAAGGATGTCCTTGGTCAGTGGGCTGAGAGAAAGTGGAGGGAGGAGGGATGGCAGATAAGCTGCCTTCATTTTAAATGGGGCTCAATAAATTTTTTCCAAAGATATTAAAGAGCATGGGTTGTCTGTAACAGAGAGCAGATGGTCTGAAGGTGTAGTGAAGTCCTTTCTAGTTGAGTATTTATTCCTTAATTTAAAGTCACCAATACCTCCTCGTACAGAATCCAAAAGAACTCTCCTCTGGTTCTTCATGACCATGCTTTTATGCCCTCTAAAGCCCTTTACTTTTCCCTGACAAATTAAAAATAGGAAACATTAAACATAAAATCTAGGTCACATTTTAGTGCTTCTTTGGAATTATTATGTGTATTTTAATGTCCATATAGATGAATTTTCATATAATAATATTTTTCAGTCCTGAAAATATGTTTATTTCACTTCCCATTTGAATTTAAAAATCTTTTTTCCATTTTATAAAAAGCTAGACCTTCATTTTCAATTTTTAGTTCAAATAAAATAATTATCCTGTTGTTACTTTCTTGACAGCAAGAAGAATACATTTCAGATGAAGCACATATTTTATTCTATTTTAACTGTTTGTGTTTCCCTAATTGCAAGAAAAATTCAATGATGATCTTTTTACAGGCTGATAAATATTTTAGCATAGATTTTCTCTTGGAAAAAAACATCCAAGTGAAGGGTACAAGATTGGCAGGTTTGCATCTTGTCTACACAAAGCTTTTATTTCCCTTAAAAAGTCTTGCTGTTGCTAGCATTAGTGTCTCTCCATCCAAAAGCATTTGTTAAGCAGTCAGTAAATGATTAAGGAGCTGGAGGGACTGATTTATGGAACAAAATTAATTGAACTAAATATGCATCGCTCCGTTACGTGACAACTGGGGAGTGTGGGAGAACATGATAGAGCTGTCTGCGACTACCGGGGGGTGTAAACTGTGAGCAGAGCAAAGGATTCACAGCCAGGTACAGCCGGGGCTTTTTCCTGACCCAGAGCCCCCACCACACTCCTCCTCCAGGGGCTCTTAGGGATGAAATGCCTGCGTGCCCCCCTGAAAACCCGCACAAGGGATGCTTCAGGGTTAATTAGCTGTGAAGCCACCACACTCTGGTCTGTTCTGTATATACTGCAAAAGCTAATGGAGTGAAATTTAAAATTAGGGAGCAGTAGGTGGAAGTAGCGAGAACAGCGAGGTTCCTTATGGCAAGATAGATTATTCTGAAGAATGGGCTTCCAAGGAAAACTACAGGCTAGGGCCACTTCCTGGAAATCCTTAGGACTAAATTGGTCCTCAGACTCAGGCAGCAGCACAGTGAAAGGACGGTGCTTCAGGAGACATTCCTGAAATAGGTCCAATTGCTGTGCTTCTGTAAAGAGAACTACATGCAGGTAATTTAACAAAATAACACCTGGGCCCATTTCAGCCTTTCTGGGAGCAGCTGGACTGTGCTCCTGGGACTTCACTGGAGCCTTGCTTGCTCATCGAGAGCAGCTTGATTTTTACCTGCTTGATTCTTGACATTCATGGTGCCCTTTTATTTTGAGTCTTCGAGTACGTTTTCATTGTTTAAGCAGTAAGGAGGAGAAAAGCTGCTGATCACAGGATGCCCACAGAACCATCCAGCACGGGGCAGGGCATTTTGCTGTGACCCGGCTGAATTCGTGGCTCCGCGTTTCTTACCATTGCCGCGGGTCATGTTTGCTTGCTTGTCTTGGCTCGTCTTGGCTCTCTTGATGAGAGATAATTGGGAGCAGCGGATTGAGAGTTAGTAGTTTAAAGGATTTTCCAGAAATTCCATCTCCTCTGACACTGGCAAAATGGTGTTGTGTATTCAGGATGTAATTAGCACCGTGCACAGTGCCCTCGGTGGGAACTGGGCACTGGATAAGCCTGGCACGTGCCCTCCACTGCAGGGCAGAATTTATCTGTGCTGAAGACATCACAGAATCACACAATATTCTGACCTGGAAGGGACCCACAAGCATCGTTGAGTCCGTCCTGGTAAGTATCCTGCTGGATACTTACGTACAGACAGCCACATAGCTTTTTCCTAAGTTCACCAGCCAGATGAAAGACAGAATTTTACCCACTCTTGGCTCCTTTGTCTACCAGCTCTAACCATACTTTGCACGTTTGAGTGCTGTCCAAAAGTATTTCTAACTGGAACAAAAATAAGCATGCTTTTAAATATTTGATGTTGATACTTTAAGGGAGATTGACACATTTTGAAGAGGAAAGCAGCCTACAACACCTAAATTAAAAATAAATATTTATGTTCACATTTGTTCATCAGCTTTCCAAAATGTAAAACTATGTTTCATGTTGTTTTAAATAATGAAATGTGAAACAAATGAAAGATAAACTTTCTACAAGCTGAAAAGAAATAAGAAGACAAAGGCTTTGTTTATAGCTTAGATTTCAACAGTGCCCTTTGACAACCAATACAAATCTTAATTACAAATGGAATTATACATGTAAGAACTGCTCAAAACAAAGGAGTATTTTTTTCTCTCTCTGGTTTTCTTTGTGATAGTTTTAATTAGCTGCAACTCTTTGAACAATCATAGTCCTTGACTGCTCCTCAGACACTGATGGAAGCTGTTAACTTCAAATGGCATCTATAGGACTGCAGAAGTCTGGATTTTCCTCTGAACAGTGTGCTCCCATTGCTAAATTTATTCTTCAATATATCAGGATTCTGCATACATTCCACTTAATTGAGAAGTGAGCATTGTCCAGTAGCATTCCAGTGATTGACATTAGGACACAATAAATTGGATTAATAGGCTATAGCACCCTACCCACACTGGCAGAACTTTAATGGACTTCTTTAGTAAAGTAGGCAGCAACAGGGCAAATGTGTTTTGAAAAACAGCCCAGTTGAAATATATGGAAAAACAATCATTAGAAATAATGGCCAGCCATGCATGGCATTTTCCACATGTTAATCAGGAACCTGCCTTCAAAACAAATGGAGAGTGGAAAGGAAAAGTCAATTTGTGTCTTTCCTGCTTAACCTAAATTTTTTTTTCAATTCCCTGTGGCCAACCATTTAAAAGAAAGTGCCCACCAGAAATGGAATTAGAGAACTCTCTTCCATTCCAATGGAACAGCCTGATCCACAGGGGGAAGCCCCAGTCCTGCACCAGGATCCAACCTTGCAGTGGGAAGAGAGGAGGGTGCCCTGAACCTGCAGGATCCATTAAAGGGAAGAGAGTCCCCCTGACAGAGCGCCCTTGCCACAGTCTCTGAGGCTGGGGGTTGAGGTGTCACAGCCAGATTTAGGTTTGTAATAAAAGCTGTCATTTCAATCTAGTCCTGAGGGGAAGAGAAAGTTTGTGCCTGGGATCTGTGACTCACTGTGCTTGGCAGCACTGCAGCCTCCCTTCATCAGAGCTGTGCGGTGCCTCTGCCTGCACGTCCTCCCGTGGGGCTGGAGGCATGGGCTGTTTGGGACAGAGGGGCATCTGCTGACTTCACAGGTTCAGGACATAAAGCTGGATATGTTAGAGAGCTGGGAGGGAGAGGTGGAATATTTTTGATGTCTTCCCCCACTGTGCAAAGCGTGTTAGTGCGGAATGGTGGGGAAATGCCTCAGAGAAATGTTGTGCAGAACTGCAATTTGGGCTAATGGTTTTTTAAAATTCAGCTTGTTTCAATAAGGAAAACCGAAAAATTGCTTATTATTGGTCATTATTGCAAATGGATTAGAACTGCTCCATTTTACTTCTAAGTTTTTATTAAACATAACCTGTGCCACAGAAATTAAGTGAAACAACAGGGAATACAGAGCCTAATGACTGGGACATGACCTGATCTTTCAGAGATATTGATCATACACTCACAGAATGGTTTGGGTTGAAAAGGACCTTAAATAACATCCAGTTCCATCCCCTGCCATGGGCAGGGACACCTTCCACTATCCCAGGTCGCTCAGAGCCCCATCCAGCCTGGCCTGGAACACTTCCAGGGATGGGGCAAACTCTTGTTTATTGGTTGAATTTCAGACTACTCATGCCAAGCCAGAGAATAATGTCACTCTGATCTCCAGTGGAATGGAGAGGAACAGCTAACATAGAGATTTTACTGGGGAGAGGGCAGATACCTTCTAACATTGCCTTTCAAACTTCCTTTTCAAACTACAATTCAGAATGCAATAGTAGTTAATTAGTGGATGCCAAGAATTCCTGCAAGTCTCACCTCATTTTTTTTATTCTGATATTCTCTCTATTGTCACTTCCTGCCTCTAAAGTCTAAAAACGAAGAAAAGAAATAGCATTTTTTAGCTATTGGTTAAATTTTTTTAACCATCTGTTAGACTATCAGATGTTTATTAACTACTGGATATATTGCAGTGGCATCCAGGAACCATCCAGAAATCCAGGGTTTAGCAATCCTAGCAGTATAGGAAACCCAAAGGGAAGAGGAGACAGTATTTTTCAAATTTAATTTGTATGCACTTGGTTCCTCAAGGTCTTCACAAGAGAAATATGCAGTAAAGCAACTGAGAGTACTTGGGATAAATTGGATAAATATGCATACGTCCACTAGAAAGAAAAATGTCAGAATTTGCTTCTGAATAGAGTGAAACTAACTGTTGAAATAATAACACATACTCCTTTTGTTACTCTTATTAATATCTCTGGATCTTTTTCAAGTTAGTACTAAAATTATTGTTTTAAATGATAAATGTCTCTGTCTATGAAAATATATACTGGAAATGATCCTCATTTCATTTAAAGTAGTACGGCTTGCTTGCTTTCACTAGATTATGGCTGATTTCTACCACTTAGGTATCCTTATTTTTAAGGGTTCTTATTTTTAGGATCCTTATTTTTAAAACCTGTTGAAGTGATACCACCCTGCCCCTTAACTTCAACAGGATCAGGCTTTTGCATGCCGTGTTCTCTATAAGATTTTCAAGTTTTTGCCACTGTAAATGTCTTGGGTTTTTTCTTCCTATTTAAGCAAAGAACCGTGGGATTGCGATTCCAGTGGATTTGGACAGCCAGGTGAACACCTTGTTCATGAAGAGTCACTCCAACATGGTGCAGAGGGCAGCCATGGGGTGGAGGATGTCAGCCCGCAGTGGACCACGCTTCAAAGAAGCTCTTGGTGGGCCTGCCTGGGATTACAGGAATATCATAGAGAAACTACAGGTACAGAAATAGTGAATGGCTTGGGCAGCTGTGGGACTGCAGTTATCTCATGTGTGCCAGATGTGGAAAACACCAGAGACAGGCCCAGTGCATTTTTAGTGCTGGATGAGAGGAGCCACTGTGTGGGGGCGGCTGAAGGCTCAGCTCTTCTCTGGTGTCTGGTCAAAGTGGGGCCTTTTGATCCAGGATTAGCATTTGGCTCCTACAGAAGTCACAGAGGAGTAGGAGGTATCACAGAACGGGCTGAGCTGGAAGGGTCCCACGAGGATCATCCAGTCCTACCCCTGGCCCTTCACAGACACCCCAACAACCCCACCCTGTGCATCCCTGAGAGCATTGTCCAAGCGCTTCTGGAGCTCTGGCAGCCTTGGGGCTGTGACCATTCCCTGGGGAGCCTGTTCAGTGCCCCACCACCCTCTGGGGGAAGAACCTTTTCCTGATATCCACCCTGGCACAGCTCTAGCCCTTCCCTGGGTCCTGTCCCTGGTCACAGAGTGCAGAGATCAGGGCCTGCCCCTCCTCTTCCCCTCATGAGGAAGCTGCAGAACTGCTGTGAGCTCTGACCTCAGTCTGCTCTTCTCCAGCTGAACAGACCGAGTGCCCTCAGCTTCTCCTCGTGTGGCTTCCCCTCCAGGCCCTTCATCATCTCCGTGTCCCTCCTTTGGACACTTACACTGTGGTGCCCAAAACTGCACACGATATTCAAGTTGTGTTCTCCTCAAAGTGCTCCACAGAGCAGCATCTCCTTTCTGCCTTTTTATGGCCACATGTCCTGTTCTGGCTGCAGAGGAGATACCAGAGGTTTTAGGATCCGCTGTGCCGTGTTTGTGTCACTGGAGATTGCCATGAGGTGGAGATCACCTTGTGCATGTAGAGCCTAAACAGCATCAGAGGTTTATGACCCGAGAAAACAGCAGGACCCAGACAAATGGAGGGGCCCTAAACACCAAGGACACAACACCGGAGGTGACACACTAACTGTGTGTGAGGAGCATTGTTTTTCCAGCACACCATCATCCGGACTGTTGCCACAGGTTTTGTGAGCAGTACTGCAGAGGAGAAATTTGAAAGAGAATAACAGTGGGCACCTTCTCCCCCTTGCCCTGCGTGAGGAGCGGTGTGAAGAAAGGTTTGAGGTGGCTTCAGAGCCACCTGGGTTGCCCAGGGCTCTTGCAGCTGGCCATCACACTGGGTCAAGCAGTGCGTCACACTGAACTGTGCGGCTCCACAGCGATGTTGTTGTAGTTCTCTTGCACTTACGGATGTTCTCCTGTCTTCCCCAGGACGTGGTGTCCTCCTTGGAGCAGCAGTTCACGCCCATGATGCAGGCTGAGTTCTCGGTGCTGGTTGATGTGCTGCACAGCCCAGAGCTCCTGTTCCCTGAGGGCAGCGATGCCAGAATAAGATGCGGTGCCTTCATGTCCAAGTAGGTGGTGTGCGGAGGAGCCTATTTGCTTCTTTGGGAAAGATGGCAGGGTTTTAACGTTTTCAACAGCACTTACTTCTGGTTTTCAGCAGAGACTTAATCATGCAGGTGTCTGAGTTCACTGTCGAAAGCTTAAAGTGAGGTCTTTTGCTCCATATTCTATATTTCTCAGCAGTTTTGTTGTCTGGAGAGCACAGAAAGGGAGGTTGTTTGCCTTACCTGCTAGAAATGTGATCTTAGTGGCTTGTTAAAATTGTGGCAGGCTCAACCTACTTCTGTTTTCTTAATGGGCTACTTTTGCTATTAAATTTCCACAAATCTACAGCAGAAACTTAGATTTTTCATAGTAGAATTTTCAAGAATTCATAATGAAACAGTGGGCTGCTCAAGGCTCGTGGGCTTTTTTGTTGGTTTTTTTTTGGTACAGCAAATAGATATTTTTATTTTAAACTGCCAACAGCTCTTTGAAAATACATTTCACTGGGACCCCTATCTGGTCTTGAATTATTAGATGTTTTATTTGCAGTCTGTGCATTGGAATAGAGTCTTGCAAATTTTTTATTAGTCCTCAAGTGAGATGCCCTCCCCGCCCTTGAGAAACTGTAATTTAAACAGAGATAACTTGGGGGAAATGAATGCATTTGGCAGCTCTCCTGATTCCTTGGCTATTTGCATATTCTGCAGAGGTAGCATTATAGCAATATACTTTATAGGTTGGAAAAATTAAAAAAAAATTAAATTTTGAGATTGTCTCATCCCATGTCTGCTGTCCAAATTCCTGTTCAAAGCCAGCACCAAAATGCAAAAGAAAAAATAACCTGTCCAAGGCCTTCAGATTTCCTCTCTCCCTATTTTCACAAACATTTCTCCAGCCATGTGTGAACCAGTGCAAGGACCTGTGCACAGATCTGTTCTGTACAAAGACAGAAAGGCTGCATCTGGTATTAGCTTCAGCTGACTGAAATCCAAACTACTGTCACAGTCATATCTGGAGACAGAAACGGACCTTATTTTTCAGCTTGTCAAGTAGTTGTGTGAATGTAAATAATGATTATGTTTCATTATGTTTCAAATGTCTGTATTTCTGAATGCTTCCATGTAAGGTTTTTTGGAAATCCTTTTGGCTGAATACCATTTGCTAATTATATCATAAATATATTATAACCATCATAGAAGTTGGAAGGTGTAAAGGTTGTAGCTTTTAAAGTTCGCAAGATG
>VZTG01007892.1:278730-462290 GCA_013397845.1 Melanocharis versteri
GAGGAAGCTGCAGAACTGCTGTGAGCTCTGACCTCAGTCTGCTCTTCTCCAGCTGAACAGACCGAGTGCCCTCAGCCGCTCCTCGTGTGGCTTCCCCTCCAGGCCCTTCATCATCTCCGTGTCCCTCCTTTGGACACTTACACTGTGGTGCCCAAAACTGCACACGATATTCAAGTTGTGTTCTCCTCAAAGTGCTCCACAGAGCAGCATCTCCTTTCTGCCTTTTTATGGCCACATGTCCTGTTCTGGCTGCAGAGGAGATACCAGAGGTTTTAGGATCCGCTGTGCCGTGTTTGTGTCACTGGAGATTGCCATGAGGTGGAGATCACCTTGTGCATGTAGAGCCTAAACAGCATCAGAGGTTTATGACCCGAGAAAACATCAGGACCCAGACAAATGGAGGGGCCCTAAACACCAAGGACACAACACCTGAGGTGACACACTAACTGTGTGTGAGGAGCATTGTTTTTCCAGCACACCATCATCCGGACTGTTGCCACAGGTTTTGTGAGCAGTACTGCAGAGGAGAAATTTGAAAGAGAATAACAGTGGGCACCTTCTCCCCCTTGCCCTGCGTGAGGAGCGGTGTGAAGAAAGGTTTGAGGTGGCTTCAGAGCCACCTGGGTTGCCCAGGGCTCTTGCAGCTGGCCATCACACTGGGTCAAGCAGTGCGTCACACTGAACTGTGCGGCTCCACAGCGATGTTGTTGTAGTTCTCTTGCACTTACGGATGTTCTCCTGTCTTCCCCAGGACGTGGTGTCCTCCTTGGAGCAGCAGTTCACGCCCATGATGCAGGCTGAGTTCTCGGTGCTGGTTGATGTGCTGCACAGCCCAGAGCTCCTGTTCCCTGAGGGCAGCGATGCCAGAATAAGATGCGGTGCCTTCATGTCCAAGTAGGTGGTGTGCGGAGGAGCCTATTTGCTTCTTTGGGAAAGATGGCAGGGTTTTAACGTTTTCAACAGCACTTACTTCTGGTTTTCAGCAGAGACTTAATCATGCAGGTGTCTGAGTTCACTGTCGAAAGCTTAAAGTGAGGTCTTTTGCTCCATATTCTATATTTCTCAGCAGTTTTGTTGTCTGGAGAGCACAGAAAGGGAGGTTGTTTGCCTTACCTGCTAGAAATGTGATCTTAGTGGCTTGTTAAAATTGTGGCAGGCTCAACCTACTTCTGTTTTCTTAATGGGCTACTTTTGCTATTAAATTTCCACAAATCTACAGCAGAAACTTAGATTTTTCATAGTAGAATTTTCAAGAATTCATAATGAAACAGTGGGCTGCTCAAGGCTCGTGGGCTTTTTTGTTGGTTTTTTTTTGGTACAGCAAATAGATATTTTTATTTTAAACTGCCAACAGCTCTTTGAAAATACATTTCACTGGGACCCCTATCTGGTCTTGAATTATTAGATGTTTTATTTGCAGTCTGTGCATTGGAATAGAGTCTTGCAAATTTTTTATTAGTCCTCAAGTGAGATGCCCTCCCCGCCCTTGAGAAACTGTAATTTAAACAGAGATAACTTGGGGGAAATGAATGCATTTGGCAGCTCTCCTGATTCCTTGGCTATTTGCATATTCTGCAGAGGTAGCATTATAGCAATATACTTTATAGGTTGGAAAAATTAAAAAAAAATTAAATTTTGAGATTGTCTCATCCCATGTCTGCTGTCCAAATTCCTGTTCAAAGCCAGCACCAAAATGCAAAAGAAAAAATAACCTGTCCAAGGCCTTCAGATTTCCTCTCTCCCTATTTTCACAAACATTTCTCCAGCCATGTGTGAACCAGTGCAAGGACCTGTGCACAGATCTGTTCTGTACAAAGACAGAAAGGCTGCATCTGGTATTAGCTTCAGCTGACTGAAATCCAAACTACTGTCACAGTCATATCTGGAGACAGAAACGGACCTTATTTTTCAGCTTGTCAAGTAGTTGTGTGAATGTAAATAATGATTATGTTTCATTATGTTTCAAATGTCTGTATTTCTGAATGCTTCCATGTAAGGTTTTTTGGAAATCCTTTTGGCTGAATACCATTTGCTAATTATATCATAAATATATTATAACCATCATAGAAGTTGGAAGGTGTAAAGGTTGTAGCTTTTAAAGTTCGCAAGATGCATGATGAACACTGGTTACCTTTAAATAATGGTTAAAATAAGTTACCTTTAAATAAAGAAAGGATGAAATAGCAAGTCTGGATCTTAATCTGGAAGCCCTCATAAAAAGTGGATGTAGAATTCTGCCTTCTGTATGGGTAGTAAGATATGCAAATTGACACAAAAATTTGCCAACACCTTGAAAGTCCCATTTCCTTTTTAATTATGATTTCTCTTGACCACTTTTATTTCCTTTCCATGAGGAAAAATATAGTGACAGCCAATTTTTACATAAAGAAATTGTAGGTTGGCTTAGCAACAATGTGCAATGCTCTTTAAGCTTTAATATTTTGCTTTCAGGTTGATTAATCACACAAAGAAGCTAATGGAGAAAGAAGAAAAGCTCTGCATTAAAATCCTTCAGACGTTACGAGAAATGCTTGACAAGAAAACTAACTTTGCAGAAGAGGTACTGCTACCACTTTAATATTGAATGTAGAACTAACAGCACGGTATTAAAATGTTGGGTGTGGGACAGTAACAGAATCTGACATGATTTCAGTTTTGTGCATGTTTTTGAGATAACCTGGTGTCTTAGGAACAGTGTGGTAAGGTAGGAAGTTGGTATGGAAAGAAACTCTCTGCCTTACATAGTTTTGTGTGAGGGACTTGATAAGAGTCAAGGCAAGCAAGATGAAATGAATTAGCAGTAGCAAGTATTACTATGTATAATTATTATATATTGAATATTCTCTATTTCTGGAGATTAGTCTTCATTTGTCATGACTGACTTTACCATAAAATCAATGGAAATATAGGGATTTTTAATTGCAATTGTACAGTTTTTCCCCACTGCCTGTGGTGCCAGACTTTTGTACTCCACACGCTTTTTAATGCTCGCAAACGTGTGAAAGGAAATCTGCAATGTTTGAACAGAGCTGCCAGTTTTGGGAAGAAGTGACATAGTCTGTACTCTGTAAGTGTCTAATTATTTCTTCCATTCCTCTCTCCCCTCATTGCACAGTTTTCTCTTGCAAAACCGAATCTTTCAAATGCCTCTTTCATTTTCCCTGTTCCTTTGGCTATCAGTAGGCAGATTCAGATTTAGATGTCAGCTGTCCCTGTTCTTTCTGAGCCTGATCCCAGTGCCTTTTGTGTAGTTTCCTCTTATCCGTAATTCTGGGTATTCCCCAAATCCTTTCAGCATTATTCACTCTTAAATATGAATCACAGAGCTATCATCTAATCTCTCAGTGCTGACATCAGCCCTGCCCTGTGCAAAAATAACCAGTGTAAGCAGAGAAAACCAACCCCATCTTCACCTCCTGCTCGAAGAAAACTGTGGTTAGGCCTGGGCAGACAAATTCTTCTTTAAAGTCATAAAAAGAATTTCACAGGGGAAGCAGATATTATTCTTTATTATTATTCATACTTATTCTAATAGCATTCTGGGTGCATAACACCACTGCATCACATGGGAAAAATAACTTGCTTTTGTAACTGACCTTTGCCAAACCTCTCCAAAATAATTACATAGACCCGCCATAAGTTAACCTCATGTCAGGGCTACAGGGAGGAAAGAAGGCAACACTTTTAATGTAGGACTTGAAGCAAGCAAGAAGATCTACTTGATTTAGTTGCTCCTTGTACCTTGTTGTGGGTGCTGATAAAGGGAGACAGAGTTAAGGGAGGGAATTCCCATCAGAGGGAATGTGCTCCATCGGTGTGTAGGGGCTCTGCTTTTCAGGCGTGGGTAATGGAGGTGTATTCCCAAATCCCTCATGTGACCTCCACCATCTTGGGAGTGCATGGTGGGTGGAGAAGCTCTTTCTAAACAGAATTTCTCCCCCATGCTTCCTCTGGAGTCCCATTGGTTTTACACTGAGGAACATGATGAATCAGTGCAAACAAATACGTGAATAAACAAGCTTGTATATGCTTTGCAAGTGCTCCTCTGGCTTGCTGCTCTTATGAGTCATTGTTCAATGCCATCCACTTCAGAACAGTAAAAATAGCACAATGAGTAGCCTCATGTGCGTGTTTGCCATCTTTTTTTGAGTTGTGATCTCACTGCCTGCAAAGTTATTCAACTATGGTATGCAGATATGAAAAAAAAATAGTAGTAAATACATAGTGGTCATAACCAGAACAAAGCTACAGAGGGACGTGGGACATTTTGGCAGGAAGCCTGAGTTTGCTAATCACCCAACAAATTGTATTTTCTGTGATAAACCTGACAGAAATGGTAAACCTCCGGTTTCTGCAGACTTTCCCACAGCGAGAAAGAAGGATGACATCATGAAATGAAATTTCCTACTCTCTGTTTGCTTTAATTCCCACCACTGAGCGCCTTCTACTGTCTTTGTCTTTCATTCAACCACTGGAAGGCAGCCTATGTCATCTGCTGAAGGAACAGGAGACAAAATAGGTGTAGGGGCTTATTTCACTGATTTTATACCTATTCCTGCATCCACTATGTCAACTCTATTGTTGCACCTCCCCTTGGTGGTGAGTTTCAGGTCTCTGGTGCTCTCGTGGCTCCATCCTTGGATTCCCTTGCAGTCAGCCTCTGAGGCAGCACTTGCTTGTGCCTTGTCTTGCTTAGCACCACAGCATCTAATCATGCTGGGAATCAAAGTTTAATTTCAGAAGTTTGATTTAAGGTATATAAACGGCACATAAAACCTCCAGGCCATTGATTGGCTTTCATAAGTAATTGTGGGTGATTATTGCAATCTCCTGGGAGTTCTGCATTAAGTCCTAGCCCTGTTTGTATTGATTAGGTCACTAACTGGAGTGAAACCTGATCTACAGCCCCTCTCTTCCAGAACAGCATTAAAACACTTTGGAGGAAGCAGTGTGTCGAGGGAGCTCACATTGCCTCTGTTCAGATGGCTACTGCAGTATCTAAATGTGTTTATCTAAAAGCCTGCTTCAGACTGACTATTTGAGAAGAAAAGCAGGAGGGACAGAATGGGCTGTGCTTGGACTAGATCTGCCCCATCTATATTTGGGTTTGTAATTGCTGGCTGTTTTTATACCCATTTTACAAAACCAGAAGGCTCTTGGACTGGGATTTTTGAAATTTTTTTAGGCATATCTTTTTATGTTTTAACAGAGTGTTAATTTCTCTGTGAATGTTGCCTCTAGACCTATTTATACACCTCAGTCTGAATCTGAGTAACATTTCCAAAAGCACCTGAGACGTGTAGACTGATGTGTGCTCACTTTGCAAATGATTGGAGCAGTTTAAAAGCTTAGCATTACCTTGCTGCCCTGCTTTAAAGTGTCTGTCCATACAACAGAGCTGCTGGGCCAGGAAGGGTGGTCCAGCAGCTTCAAAGAGGGTTCAGAAGCTTAAATTAAACCCCCCTCAGTGAATTGGATGAAGTTGTTGAACTCTTGACCTAACTGTGCTCATATGGCGACTTCCTGCCTCACTCCAGCCGCTGGCATGGCAATGCCTTGGGTATGGACAACCTTCTGATTTCCCAACTGTTCATAAATCCAGTCAGCACCTCATCAGGAAGAAAAATATCCTCTCTGATACCATGTACGTATTACATCTGATCAGATGTACTAATGGATTAGGTATATATTATATAATATANAACTTCAGTATAAATAATTGAAAACTGCATTTTTAAGTGTCAGTAGAACAAAGACTCTGTAAGCTGCTTAATTGTCAGAAATAAGTAGTTGCACTTTTTGCCTTTTTTGGAAAAACTCATGAAAAATGTTGGCTTTCTCTTACACATTTGCACTGGTTCATGATTTAAAATAATAGAAGCAGCTTTGTGGCCTTTTGTTTTGCAGGGTTAATGTTTCTGCATTCCACTTTAGATATGAAATGTAAGCTGTCCTCTCCCCTTTGTTTACAGCAACGCCACCAAATATACATGTGAAAAAAGCAGTACGGCTTCGGTGGAAATACAAATGTATTTTATTCCTGTAAGATGTGGTCCCAGATATGGCCACTGCTGGCTTGTGGTCATTTTGTGCCAGAAGAACTGAATCTTTTCATGTGGAGCTGTTGACAAAACTCCAGTGAGTTTGTCAAAAGCAATAGTGCCAGTTTATTATTGTATTGATCTACCAGTCGAGCTGAAGCCAGTGGGAGCTGCAGGTCTTTTTCTGCTGGGGTAAATGGCCTCAATGGGTTTTAGAAGCCAGTAGATTTTGTTGGGAGCCAGTACAGTGTCCCAGCACCGCAGCTCGTTGAATCACAGACATTCTCAGCTTAAGCTGCATTCTATTCTATAGCCTCATCTTTTCAAGATGATTTGACCCATTTGCATGCGCAAATTAGGCAGCATTAAGATAAATACCATTTGTAGGTAAAAAAAAGAAAAGAGGAGGAAAAAGAGAGTAATTCTGAAAATGTGTTGCTTGCGGAATGTATCATACCTCAAAAGAATGCTTATTTTAAATGGGAGAGCAAGATCCAAATTCCTTTATTTGTGTTACTACTCACATTTTGGGTTAGTGGCACTGCAGGCATTTTGAAGAATTACATTTAATTTTTCCCTGTTTCTGCTGTCAGTTTTATTTGTGCTGATGTATAAAAATACCTGTGCACTGGCCCGTTTTTCCCTACTGTCAACAGGCCATTCTCCTCACGAAGCTCAGTGTGGCTGCGAGGTGATGGGGGTCAGAAACACCATAGGAGAACATGTACACTCAGTGCTGTTTGTACTGAATTTTTTTTAAAAAATCACTTATATATTTGAGCTGGTAAAGGATGCTTTTGCAGGATCCTGCATTAAAAACTCTTTCCTTAGGAAACCAGTCCACAGGGAGGGACTGGAGGTGCAGGGAGGAAGAATGTTTGGTTACCTCCAGCAGTGCCAGCCTGGTTGTGACCAGCACTTCTGGTATGGTCAAAAAAACTGCTGTTGTGGCTTTGTCATGGGAGTTAAATGGACAAACCCCTCGGTGTTGGAGATGCTTAGGGTGAAGGTGGTGATCAGCTGCAGAACGGAAGCCTCCAGGAATTCAGCAGGGGATTCAAGCTTTGCTATTGCCCTGAATCCTCTGAGCCAGTAATTGCAGTGGCAGGAGCACCAGAGCTTTCAGATATGCAAGACTAAACACTGGATGTGGTCAGAACCTTAAAGTGTGGTAATTTCTCATTAGACCCATGCACTGACATTTTACAAAGAGAGAAAGCCTACAGAAAAACAAACAAGCACAGTTTCACTTTTCCCCCTCCAGGCTTCAAGCTGGGATAATTAAGCAAAGGGATACCAGGAGGCATGTGATGGTGTTGCTTGTTCTAGCCAGGTGTTGTCAGGCACAGTGCTCAGAGCCTCAGGCCATCAGCCACTGTTGTGCTTTTATTGCTGCACATTTAGGGGGCTGTGACAGGCAGCATCAACCAGAACATTCTGAATTAGCATCTCTCATCTTTGGGGTACCCCTTATCCCTCCTGTGATGTGCAGTGTTCTGGACTGAAGGACAACGCTGCTGGACAGCCCCCAAATATTCTGCTGGATTTTCAATCACGCATATTTGTTGCTGGTGCAAAAACCTGTGAGAACTTGGTATATGAAAAGCGTGACTTATTTTTAAGGGGAGATGTTTTTTCTGTAAGTGACAGGCCCTAGAGATTTGCTCCAGCTTTGGACTGTCACCTGCTTGTGTCACCTTCAGAAGCCTGTTCAGAGCCACTGTGCTTGGGCCAGTTGTGAGGCACCTACAGGGGTCTGTGCCATGGGTGGTTTCAGGCAGAGTGCATTGCTCTTGTTGAGCTGGACAAGAATTTTAGACTCAAAGTCGTGTATCAAGGACAGGTAATTCAGGAGACAGCCCTCCTCACCCCCTACAAAGTACAGGTCCTGATCTAGTGAAAGGCAGGAGCAGTTTAATCTGCTGCAGGGGCAGTGAACACAGGCCTAACTACATTGCAGTCATGATTTTGCCCTTTCTTTAATATGTATAATTGTTAACTCACCATGATGCAAATAAAGTATCTCCAGAGACCTAAAGGTACTTCTGTCTCAGGTGATAGTTTCATGAGCAATGGTGTTCACTACTCACTGGTACTTACTCTTTTTTGTTTCAAAACCTTGGTTATTTTTCCTTTGTTTGTTTGTTTGTTCTTCAAGTCACAAACAAATCTAATGGCAGGATGCCCAGGCTGTAAAAACACATGGTTGTAAACACATTTCATCCAAAAGATTGTAGTCTCTCAGCAGCTCATATTTATCAAATTTTAGGAATATGGTATGTTGTTATCCAGTTTTCTTTCAGAAATATGAAGCCCCGAGTCATGATTGATAAATTATTTTGGAACTTGTATCATCTGCCCTTCTCACATACATCATCTCTCCTCTAAAGGAGCATCTGATGCTGTAAAATATTTTTTGTAGCTACTGATTTAGACAGCATCAACCAAACCAATAAAACGGGAGTAGCTTGTTCCTTGCTCTGAACTTCAAATGACCGATTTCTGCTCTGGAATTCCCCCTTTACACAGTGTATGGGACACAGGGGGTTTACCCTTCTTATTTCATACTAATTCCTTCTTATGGATGTGATCTTAAGAAGAGAAAAACAGCTAGAAAAATCTTAACTGCCTGCAAACTGTTTGACATCCTTCTCTATTGATATTGCTATTCGTTAAAAACAAATACAAAAGAGTGCAAGAGAAGAGAGCTGTTTAATAAATGAAACTGTTAGAGCTCTGAGATGATTCATTTCACCTTACTCAGGTACAATATTCATGGAACTGATCAGGATCCTTTTTGTGAACAACAGCGACTGGATTTTATTTTTGTTGTTGTTTTGAATACAGGTGAGATGAATTTCACAAAAGGCTTCAGTACATCTAGAAGTTTAATTCCGTGCTCACTATAGCTCTTTGAATCAAATTCTACATCATGAAGACATCGGGATCAAGGTTTTCTCTCTGACTGGTTTTATTTCTATGTTTTAAATTATGAATGAAGCAGATTTTTAGGAATTTAGCGGAAGGTTCTAGCAGATCCTAGATTGGCAAGGGACTAGGTAAATGACCAAAGATATGCTGTAAGTTAATATGTAAAATGAGTCAATGGTTTTATCATATGGTTCATGTCTCCAGGTGTGTGGAGTTTTGTGCGAGGATAGATTCATATGCGTAAATAGAAATATTTATTTTAGGTTATTTATTCCTATTCCTTCTCTTTTTCTTTTACCTCCATGGTGGAGTTATATTGGAAGATAAATATTAGAGTGTTCATTCGGTGTCTTAACATATTGTTTTGTTTTTAATGGAGTAGATGTTCTTCCTTAGAATATAAAGCAACTGATACATGCTAATGCTCTCAGAGTTACTTAACAGGGGGAAAACCACAATTCCCATGGCCACCCTAATTTCAGTGATTGGTGGTTGTTCAAAGTGCCCAGTTGACATCCCCAGGGGCCTTTGTGCTTATTTGCAGAGCAGGAGCAATTCACATGGGTGCAACAGGGGTTTCCATACCCTGGGAGCAGCTACACTGAGGTCAGAAGGGAGTTCGGAGGAACACGTGGGAGAAACAAATTGCAGGCACCCTGAAGTTTGCAAGGTTTGCAAGGTTTATTGGGAGTTAGGAGAATAAAACTGCATAAACCTTTTTCCTGACTATAATTCTGGAGGATGTTTCTCCCCACACACTTCGCACTCCTATTTCAGAATTAATTCCTATATGAAAAGGCCACATTTATGAGCAGTTTCAGTCCCACTGCCAGGTAATGGTTATAATTCTTACTGGAGAGTGCAGAGAGCGCTGCAGTATCGCAGAGACCACAGTGTGGCAACTGTGGACTTTTCAGAAACGTCTCCTGTCTGTGGGAGCAGGTCAGCTGCTGCTGCTGCTGCTGCACGGCTTAATTCCCAGAGCAGTCAAATGTCTGCAGTAGTCGTGGAGGGGGCGAGAGAAAATGTCTCCTTTGGTTTTGAATTTCCTTGGAAGGGGAAAAGGGTTCTTTTGTTTTCTGGGTGGGGTTCTTTTTATTGTTGTTGTTGCTGTTGTTGTTGTTGACTGTCACAAATTTGCTGCTGCTTTATTTAATATGTTTGAGCAACAACTCTGTTTGTACTTTGCAGTCGCACCAGAGATAGCAGTGAGCAGAATTCAATGCCTTGTATTAAGGATGGCCAATGAATATTTATGATAGACCTAGGGAGCCAGTAATAAAAATGAAATCGGCATGATGCCACTAGATCCAAATCTTTGATCTCTGTTTTAAGAGAAAATACAATAAAGCAGAGGATAATGGACTCATTATAATGGAATGGTTAGTTATGGTTACTTAGGGCAGCGCAAATAGGTGGCCTTACATAAACTGCTCTAGTCTGGGATTCACGATCCAGAAATGTGTTTCAGGCACTGAGTTTCTACAGAAAACATCAGTTTATGATATTGTTTCGGTTTAGTCGGTCCAAGCACAAAGAATTAAAGATACATCCCTTTCAGATACCAGGATAGGGCATTCTCTTGCCTTACTAGGGACAGCAAAAGCACTAAGAACCAGCAAGGCCCTTCTACTCGACCTCTTTTTGTGCTTCTACTCCTCATCCATCACCCTGTGAGCAGGTAGAGGGAGGGCTGGGCATTGCAGAGGAGTGGAAATTAGATTCCACTCCCTGCCCAGGCTGTCTTGCCAGATACCAGGTGTGAGGGGACACTTGGGTTGTCAGGAGAGTGGGGACAGCTGCCGGTTTGGCATCACCAGGAGCACGCCAGGGTGGTGGCTGGAGATGTGTGCCACAGCTGGATGCACCCACCTCCTCCAGGAGCCAGGAGAATCTCCTGCAGCGTGTTAGACAGCTCCCGGGAAGCCTAATGAAGGAGCTGGTATTCGACAGGGACGGGGAGCAGGAACGAGTGAGCTATTTTTCTTTTTAATGGTTGCAATTACTTGCTTAACACCCCTGCCACACCAAACGAGACGCAGAGGAGGGTTGATTCCAGGCCATAGATGAAAGCTGATCCCGAGGTCTCTGTCTAGCCAGGCAGGAGGAGGAAATGGAAACTCACTGTTTTCTGATTCGTTTCAAACTGATGTAATTTCTAAGGGACTTCATCACTAATGACATCTGGCAAGGGATTAGTCTGTAATGTGGCCCATCTCCCCCTTCCCCCTCTTTTCAAGAAAAAGAAAATATATGCTATATTGAACTTTGGAAAACAGCTATTAAGCAACCACAGTAACTGCTTCTGATAGGATTTTTTTTTTTTTTGGTCTGATGAGGATTTTACCCAGCATGTTTGGCCTTGGAGGAGTGCCTGGATGGTATTGCCAGCTGGAATTGTCAGAGCTGCTTTGTCTTCTGTCCCAGGAAAACAGAAGCCTGGCAGGCAGTCACCCTCGCTCTTATTTCATATCCCTGCTTAGTCAGAGTTGCCAGCCCCAAGCACTGAAAACCCTGAGTCAGGCCACAAACAAATCACGAGATTTGGCTTGAAAATCATAAGATTTTTTAATTACAAATAGTTTATTTGGGATCTCTCTGAGTCTTTAGAGTGTCTGCTCTTCCAATTTTATTCTACAAATCCCAGAGTTTGAAGTATGCTTTGTTGAATTTTGCATGTGTTTATTTACTCAAATAAAAGCCAGGTTCATTTATGGTTACCTGACCTCTGGACTTCATGGGGAAAAGACCAGAACACATAAATGATGTGTGACAACCAGGCTGCTCAGTGAGGGGTTGGTGGTTGCCCTGAGGATTATGAGCTTCATTTTCTCAGTGACACTTTGACCCATAGGCTTTTTGCAGAGAGCCTGGAAGTGTTCCTTGCAATGACCACTTTGTGCAGGTTGTGCCCTGTTTGCCCTGCAGCAGCTGTTCCGGGGCAGCACATGGGGCCCCATTAATGCCTTTGCTCTTGGAGATCACACGTGGGGATCCTTTCTGCTGCCACGGGTGCCAGCGAGAGGCACTGCTGGCACTCAGCTGGCTCAGCTTGGGGACAGGGAAACGTGCTCAGCAGGGTGGGGCTGGTGTCGGTAACTCCAGGTACAGAGCTGTCACTGGGGGCTGGGGACAGGGCCTTGTCACTCTGAACATTCCTTTTGGCAGACTTGTCCAAAACATTTTGTCCCCAATTACTGAGCAGTTACACCAGCAAAGTCTCCTTAAATTCCTTTTTCCTGCAAGGTTTTTACTCTTTCCTCCCCCCCCCCCCCCTTTTTTTTTTTACTATTTTTCTCCTCTTTCTAGCAGAAAACTTGATTTTTTGACTCCTTAGCTGTCTACAGTAGCATTTGTGTCCCATTAGCCCTCAATCCAGTAAGGCTGGATGCCAGTCTGCCTGTCTCTGTTGCAGAAGAAATTTAGATAACCTTGACTCTCAGGTCTTTCAGTTTTAAGACTCCTTACTGCTTCCAGGGGAACAACAAGCTTCCCTTGAACCAGGTGTTTTCTCAGCTGTGACTAGTTAGAGGTTCCCAGCTCTGAGGTTCCTCCCAGGCTGCTCTACTGGGTGCAGTTCAGCATTTTAAGAAACCAAACTCTTCTAAATATACAAATATTTGACTGTGGCTCTCTAAAAATGAAAATCTTTGCATTTAAACAAATGCTGGAAGCCCTGCACATCGCTGGGAAGTTCTTCTTTTACAGTTTTTTCAAAGGGGCTAAAAATGTTCCTGGAGAATAGACTGTGCAGCCTGAGTCGTCTTAATTTTGCGAGGAGACCCACATTAACTAGGTTGCCTTTGTGAGGCAGAGGATGTTAACAGTGGTAATTCACTGCTAGCAGTAAAGTGTGTGCTGGTCAGTAAATTCACCCTGGATGGCACAGAGGATTGTTCTGGTTATATGTCACAGTCTTTATTAAATTTGTCCTGGTTGTTGCTGGCACTTTGTGTAGTCATGATAATTCTCACAATAAAACCAACTATAAGGACTTAGGAGGGGCCATTTGAAAAATGGAATTTGAGCCATTTCTTCTTTTCCTTCATATTTAAGTATTCTTACAGCAAATAACATCATGCTTGAGAAAACCTCAGATTTTATTGTTTGAGTTTGGATTTTTGTTCTGTGTGGGGAAATTTTTTCATGAAGGAAAAAAAAACCCAAACAACCCAAAATGTCACTCAGAGCAGCAGGTTTAGGAGATGACTTGGGGTTGGGGTGCGCTTAGACAGAAAAGAGTAATTTGTATTGCAGAAATCTGGGCAAAGGGGTACCTATTTGTGCCTGTGTAGGGCATCAGGTGAGAGCAGTGCTGGCTGTGTGTGGGCACAGGGCTGGGAGGTGGCAGCTGAACTGGCTCCTTCTGCAGCCCCACCTGATGCTCAGCCAGGCTGCTGAGAAGGGTTTGCTGTCCCCAGTGTGGTCTGCAGGGAGCCACTTGACTTAGACGAAGCTGTTTATATAAAGAGATTATTTCCATACCTGTGATACTGAAAGAGCTTGTTTTAACTCAGTAGCAAATTCTAGCACAGTGGGTACTCTAAATGCAAGTCTTTTACTTCCTTTAGAAAAAAAAAAAAAAGTAAAAAAACCCCCAAGAAGTCAACTGCTTGATATATACTTTAATTCATCATGTATTTAACCTAATTTTTAAACTATAAGCAATTTGAAACTAAAGAGACAATTCCTCTGTCTCCTTAAACTATCTCTCTTTCCTGTTTTTGCACACACTTTTCCCTTTTTCTCTACGTTTTTTCCCTGATTTTTAGCTGAAGAAAGACTTTATTTGGGAGCAGGAAAGGAAATGTTGCTGGAATAATGTTTTCTTTTGATCTACCCCACAGTTTATGGCTTCTGTGTCTTAAGTTCAGTACTTTGATCACTATCTGTCTGTTTTGCTGCTAAGCCCTGTGCAGGGTGATTTTACTATTGAGCCAGCTGGGGCTCTGCCCCCTGCAAGAACTGTGAGGTAGTAAAATCCGAGTAAATTAAAAGAGTTTTCTCAAGCCTCTTCTGCACGATTCTCAACTCTTAATTTCACAGCTGAAAAGTGGCTGCTTTCTGGCCCCTGCCGATGCCGTGCCCGTCCAGCTCCATCTTCCAGCAGGGGCCTCCAGAGCCACAGGAGGTGGCAAAGCAGCACCAGGCAGCTGCAGCCCTGCACAAAGGGGCTCTTTCACACACGTTCCTGCTAGGAAAGCACATGTGCAGCTAAAACAAGTTCCACTGCCCATCTGACTTGAGCAACAGCCACCCTGGGGAAGCTGTCTTATTTTTTTTTTTCTTTCCCTGAGATTGGTCAACAGATATATTGCCCTAATGCTTGTTTCTGATGCGGTGAGCGCTGTGTTTAGGCCCAGAACTTTGGTAATTCGAGATCTTTTTTGTGGTGAGGAGGGTTGCTGAAGGACAAGGGAAGGGAACTGACGGCACCCCTGACAGGCTGCTCGAGCACAGTGTTGCCTCTTGCCCTGAGCTTGCTGCACAAGCACGTGTCAGTGCAGCACAGGGTGCTTTTAAGCAGCACAAGCTCACTCCCGTTTCGGGCTCCTCTCCAGAGGACTGAGTGACTCACCTTGAGAGAAGGTCTCTCTGAAAGTAGAAGCAGGACTTTGCGTATGACAGTGCAGAACCTTGCACGCTGGCAGGGCGCCTATCTTCTCCTCCCTAAACCCAGGAGTGTGCTCCAGTGCTTTGTGAATGAAAGATTTGTTGGGGGGAAAAAATGGCATGAAGTCTTAAAAAAAAAATTAATTTATTAAGCTTGGCTTACTGTATAAATTCTTGTTCTGAAGTTGGCTTCTACTGGAAAAAAACACGCTTTTAGAAATTTGCTGAAATGTTGGCATACACAAAAAGAATCGCTTCTTGAGTTGTACAGACTCCAGAGACTCTTCCCGCTGTGTTGGCCAACTTGATTTGCAATGCCTGTTCTCCTGAAGGAGGATTTCTGGGTCAAGGTGGCTCCAAAAATCTGCAACCCAAGGGGGTGATCCAACAAAAGACAAAGCAGAGGGGCTTGTGTGGAGCACCCACCTCTACAAACGTGCCTGTGGCACACAGGCACTGCTGCCCGGTGTGGGTGGGGTGGCCACCAGCTTCCGAGGCAGCGAGATGGATGTTGGTAGGAGACCTGGGGCGTGTGTTAACCCCACACTCCTCCCAGCACCCACCTGGCTGTGATCCGTGGCTGTCATACCCGTGGGAATGTTTATATCTGTCATACCTGCGGGGATGCAGACCTGCAGAGGGTGACCCTGGAAGGGACCCCCTTGCCTGGAGGGCATCTGGCCCTCGTCTTTGACACGGGGAGGAGCACGTTTTATCCCCAACACCCAGTGTATATCCACTATCAAATACCACCTGCCTTGTTTGCAGAAAATCCCTCCAGATGACATTGGAGGCATTTCAAAACCCACCTGGAACACGTTCCTTTGTCACCAAGGCAGGGGGGTTGGACTGGACGAGCTCCAGACGTCCCTTCCAGCCCTAGCAATCCAGGGATTGTGCGAGCGCTAAGTGTGGCGAGCACGCATTGGACAGGAGAGGCTGGTCCCCAGCCGTCCCCACGCGTGGCAGGAGGGTGATGTGGGTGAGAGCGCTGGCAGCAGGAGGAGCAGGACGGGGCAGAGCGCTGCCCCAGCGCTGCCCAGCGCTGCCCGGCCCCGCAGCTGCGCTGCCCCAGGGCCGCTCCCGCGGGGCAGCGCGCTGTGCCGGGGGGATGCGGGCGAGTGCAAGGCGCCGGCTTCCACCTTCAGGACGGGCCCCCGTGCTGTAATCGCCTTTGCCCGGGCAGCGATTTAATGAGCTGTTTGGGCATGTGACCGCGGCGCATGTGAGCGGGGCCGCCGGGGGAGGCGCGGGCGCTGTTATGTAATGGGCGCAGTGTCTGGCTCCGTGCGGCGGCCCCGGGCCCGCGGGGAGCGCGGCCCCGCCGGCAGGAGCGGAGGAGCGGCTCCCGAGCTTCCTGCGGGGCTGGATTTGCGTGGAGCACGCATCCCGTGCGCCTCCCGAGGGAGCCGGGAGCTGCGCCTTATGTAACGCGGCGGGAGCGGCCGCGGGGGAAGAACAGAGCCCCCGCTCCTTCCCCTCGGCCCCCGCCTCGCCGCAAGAGCGTGGAACAGCGTTTGATCCATTAACCTGCCCCTCTCCCGCTTTGCCGCCGCCTCGAGAAGGGGTTTGCAGGCAGCGGAGGTGCCTCCCCGCGTTTGGGGATGCGGGATTTGGCAGAGGATGCTGGAGTGCAGGCACAGAGGTTTGGGCGTGCAGGTGGCCCGTGAGGAGTTTCCATAAATTATTTCGTGTGTGACTCCCCGGTGGCTTCGCACAGGGGTGCCTGTGTGAAGCTGCAGATGTTCTTGCCATCAACCTCTCACCTTTTATCCAGTTCTCTGCAAAAAAAAGAGAAGGTCCTGTGACTGCGAGGAGGAAAAAAACACCACCAAATGTGGAGCATCTGGGGCAGCTTTAAATTTGAGGAACAATTTTTATTGATAACCAGCTGAGGAGTAAATTGACATAACAGAGCTGAAAGACAGAGAAGTGCTTCTCCCATCCCCACCCTGCAGCATTCACCATTTCTCCAAAGTACCATTTGAAATCCCATCCTTCCTCCTCTGATGGAAGCTAATGTTCATTGTTTTGCCCTTGAAAAGAATAATAGTGCTGCCCAGGAGCTGTGGAGAAACCAAACCCTCAGAAATTTTGAGCTGTATTAAATCTCCCCTACTTTCTAAGGGCCAGAATATACTGCTTACAGGCAGTCTGATTGCATGGCAGTCAAAACATTTTCCTCTTAAACATTTCCCTTGCCACCACTACAGTAAGAAAATAGCCGATTGTAAAGCTGCGCTTGCAACAAACTCCAGTGCGGTGTGATAAGATCAGGTGTACTGGTTATGCATCTAGGGAATATTCAACAAATAATATAACTTTATATGATACACATTCTGTTTTCCTCTATCTATTGTATTTCCAAGAGGAAGTTATTTTTGGAGTTGTTTTTGTATTAATAAGCATCACAAAATGGTGTATTTTTTTTGGTCGTTAAAGAGGTTTTTGTCTTCCCTTCTATTGCTCTTCCTCTATTCTTTCACTTCACCTCCCTATACGCAGCGGACCCGTGTTTAAATATACATTGTTGTGTATAGTTACATAACCCTGTCTGGCGAAGTGCTGAAAAATGATCCCTGGCTTTGCCTTCTGACTATTTTTTAAAAGTAACAGGTTTTGTGTATAATCTAGCGCAGTCAAAAGACAGAGGGAGGCATGCTGCTGCTACATAAGGATCGTTTTCCACAAATCAGAACAAAAATAATAGAAATTATACCCCAACAAATATCGTATGCTGTGCTTTTGCTAGCCAGTGAGTCTTAAAACCAGGGAGTATAAATGGGTTTGCTAACGAGTGGATACTGAGTTGATTTAATGAGTTGGTGATGCAGTTGGTGACTGCTCATTATCATCAGAGAATTTAACTTGCTGCAGCAACTCAGAAAATAAATGAGTACAGCTCAGACTGGACTGTGCTGTGAGCGAAATGAGAACTTTTCCTCTCTGCAGCTTTAGCAGTCTTTGGCTTTTCCTGCTTCGTATCAGCCATGCTGAGCTGTATTTCAGGTCCTTTAACCATCCATTGCTGGTCCTTCCGAGGATGGGTATGGAAGTGGTGCCAGACCCTGCCTCTTATGAGCAGAGGCAGTGCCCAGACAGGTTTACAGATTCAGAGATCTTGACAGCTGGAGATTAACAACAGGCCTGCTCTCAGAATAAAGGGCCATTCTTCTCCCAAGGTGTGGAGAGGGAATACTGGGGCTCTGGTTGTCATCTAACAGGCATTACAGGAGATAAAGGAGCTCCAAAGGCGTGGAAAGCTCTGACTACAGCCTGAGCAGGTCAGGTTGCTTATGAACAAAAGCATGCCAGGAGTCCTGCTTGACTCTGCCAGTGCTAAAAGTGTTTGACTGGTTGAATGGAATCACATTATTCAGGTACCACTTACGGAAAGAAAACAGCAGAACTCTTCCCATTCTGTAGCCTACATTTTATAGGGCTTCATTCCTTAAATACCAATGTGCCCTCAGAGCTGTGGGTTACTAGATGCTGCAGAAGCACAGCACAAAAATAATGACATTTGTTTTATTTTGGAGTTGTTAGAAAATCAGTGTCCCTGTAGGGTATAAATACAGTAGAAGAGGGTTTGTGTGTTTGCGCTTCAAGACAAAAGTTCTTTATCCTTAAAATACAGTTAGAGAGAAAACTGATTATTTTTTTCCCTCCTTGGTGCAGAGTTTAAGAATCTGTTTCTGATTGCTCGTGCTTTGCTGCTATCGCCTGATTTTTACATGGTGCTGGAACTCAGAGATGTATGCAGTGAAAGTTTAAAACTGTGTTGAGTTTTGGAAATGTTCACCTGTTAAAAAAAAAAAAAAAAGCCAGCCTACAGAGAGATTTAAAAATAGCCCAAGTCCTCCTGGAATTCAATTACAGATGCCTGCCAGCTGCTTCCCCTGCCCGGGACATGCATTTCTAGTTTCTCTGTTCCTCTGGATGTTCCTTGCAGGGGAACAGCCCGTGTGACATGACTGATGAACAGAGAGATTGGAGAGAGAGGTGCTGGGGTATGGCCCCCTGCCATCCTTCCATCCCACCTGCTGCTTGGGCTGTCCTTTCATAGTCACGATTTGAGCTGTGTGATTGTTGTACAATGTGGATGCTGGCTGTGCGGCCACTGCTGGGACTGGCACTTTATTCTCATGCTATGTGCAATGACTTTTTCAAAAGCTTTTTATTTAGCCCCTGTAGCACTGCGTCTTACAAAAAAAAACATTATAAGAATCCCGTTTTCTTGGATCTGTATTCTGGCTGAGTTCACAGGCACACATTATGTCCCCCATTTGCTAAAACACCGAAGTGCAGACCCTGAGCTAAACTGCAGGCTTCATTTCCCCTGGAAATATATGCAGATTGTAATATATTTGCCAGTAAGTGCCCATGCTGGATTCTCCTGTAATATGGACCTTGACCTTAAGGAATTGTTTCCAAGCTTGTGGTGTAGGATCAAAAAAACAAAACAAAACAAAACAAAAAATAAAAACACACAAAAAAACCAAACCGCAAAACACCAAAACTGTGCTTACTTATTAAATTACATGGACTGTCTTTTGTTGCGTATCATCTTTTTTTTTGATCTGGTTGCAAATGATTCAGCTGTCCAGTTGCAGGAGAACATTTTCCAGCAATGTAGTTTGGATGTAATCCTCTTTCTGGTATTGTCCTGTTTTCCCCCCATAGGCTTTCTGTGTGTGCACATCTGTGTGTGGCAGTGACAGGAGCTTTCCACCCAGTCTGGCTGTCTGCAGGATCTCACTGGTTCTGTGCTGCCTTGCTCTCTTGGGTATCGTTTGACTCTTTGATTGGGAAGAATATGGTTTGAGGGTTTGTAGCAGAAATTCATTTACTAATTCACAGGGGAGGAAAGTGGGGGAGGAGAGGAGAGGGAAGGGAAACAATTCTTTGGTACAGAACAACAATCCTCCAAGGACATAGTTACAGTATTTCTTGTTAAAGTACAATGTGTTCGTTTTCAAATCGTGTAGAAAATGCAGTGATTCTGTGACTTAGGCTGTTGCCTGCTTAGCACACAGCTATGCTGCAGATACAGCTGTTGTGAGCTGAGCAGACCCTGCTTGATGTCTGGTCCCCTGATTTCAGGAGACAATTCTTATTCACAGGTCTTCACGTAATATGACATGGCTGCCTGAGAGCTGGAGATGTGAATGCCTTGTTTGATTTGAGATTTCTCAGTGATTTTTAATTTCGGTGCAGAGATCCCAGCAGAAGTGATTTTAATTAAGAACCTGATCCATAGCTCTTAGGTTTAATGATGGCATGTGCCTGCTTACAGTGTGCAGTGCTGCCCTGCCTTAGGGATCTCTAGGCTAGCTCCACATTAACCCATTTCACGAATCAGTTTCACAAGCAGAATTTTGCAGCTTCCCTTTCTGGTGCTGTCTTGTTTTGTATTTTCTGAGGTTCCTCTCCATAGTGACACATGGATGCATCCACAGCCTCTTACAAACTGAGGTCAGATTTGGTGTTAAAATCAAGCAGTTCTTTTCTGTTTGATATGTAGATTTTTTTTTTTCATCGCAGGATTTTAACTTACACTAAAGGTCAATGCTTCCAAATTTTATTTTTATAGGAGGCTGATACCTGTGTGATAAAAGTGATGAAGCTGATGTCTGAGAAGCAGAAGTGCACACAGCAAGTCACTGGAGCTGACAGATTTCAAAGGGCTGTAGCTGGTTGTGTAAGCCACTAGCTTGGATGGTTTGATGTAATGCTGTTTCCAGACACCGTAGGGATTGCATGTTCCAGTGCTGGGTGTTGCCAGACAGAAACCACAGTAATTCACCCTCAACATAATTACCACCTACAACAAGGCTAGCAGCTTTTAAATGAGGAGGAGTAGGATTCTTTATCTAGGAAAACACCAAGGAGTTTATGTCTTTCTGTAAATCCATTTAATCTCTTCATTAGAAGGGCAAGGAATAGTGACAAACCTCAGCCAACACTATGCATAATGAAGTATTTCTTAAGTACTCCCTTTGATGTTAAACTGTAGCACAGGCAGAATCCAGAAAAATCAGGTGGCGTTTCTTGCAGCTCATACAGCATTAGCAGTGGTTTTGGACATGCACATAGCTCTGTTACATGGGAGGCTTTAATGTGCATTTTGAGTACTTCATTTGCCTCTCTCTGGATACTAAAATTAATAATATTGTAAGTCTAGCTCTAGCCACTTACAGGCCTCTTTTGGATGGTTGGTTGCTTAAAATACACAGCAACGTTGTTAGAGGGGAAGATGCCGAGTTGAAAGTTTGTATTTAATTCTTTACTTCCTTTTCTTACGTACTGTACTAATTCCTCTCATTAATAGATTAAGAAACAAATTGTCTAACAACTATTGAAGTTGTTTGTGTGTGGTTGTGGGGGGACCGTATCCTTCACGGAGTGCAGTCATGCAAAACCAGATGCTTGGGATTTGGTTGTTTTGCTGTGCTGGTAGGAGTTACAGATCAGGGGAATGTGAGGTGGCTTCCTTTGCACCTGATCCAAATCCCATTAAAGCCAGTAAAAAGATTTCTAATGTTATTAGAGCCGTGATGGGATCACTCCAGCCGCACTTCCCTTGTTCCCTTGCTGCTGGCATTGCCTGCTCAGCGTTCCCAGTGGGATCAGTCATAACAAGCAGGAAGTTTTGCACCCTTGCCCACCAGGAAACTGGTGTTTACTGGTTTCAGGGTTTCCCGGTCATTGCATCTGCTCCTGACTGTTACAAAACTCAGGTAGCTGTAGTAGAAATGCTGATGGGGAGAGCTGCAAGGGGACCTGAGCACCCACAGCGCTCTCGAACGAGCCAAGTGGGCCCTTGGCACTGTGTTATTTAAAATCTGCCTACTTGGTTTGCAGATAGAATCAATTACTTCGCCATTTATGTGATCTGTATTATTCCTTCTTGTAACTATGGGCACAAAGCCTGATATTGAAAAAGTGGTCTCTTGTGGCGCAGGTCTAGGGTTTCAGTCATTTGGATGAGCCCCTTTTGATTTGTGCCACGAAGGCTGAAAGGTGGTTCTGTGCTGGCGAAAACTCACGGTGCCTTCAGTGCAAAATTAATTATAGTGTAGGGGAATGCACCCACAGCCAAAAATATTTGAAAGAGCATGAAAGGAGTCCACTTTGCTCTGTTAGGTGTGCCTGCAAAAAGCTGGAGGGGTACCTGCTATTTGCTTATGAAGCATTGCAGGTATGCACATCTGTGCTCAGCTGAGTCTCACGAGCTGCATGTGCCCCTCTGCATCCCACATCAGCTCCAGCTTCTTGATTGCTCCTTAGCCTGTAACTTGCAGCTCTCCCAGCACATTGTTCTGCTGCCCTGCCTCATGGAAGGGTTTGGCCATCACAGCTTTTCAATAAATACATCTGTAATCTTGTTGTTGAAGCATCTTAATTAATGTCGTAAGAGCCAGCTATGAGCACTGCTTTTGGTCCGTGTGAGCTCCTGGCTGTGGAATACTTGAAATGATCATAAATCTCCTTGAGATGGAGTTTTCATCCCCTGAAACGTAACCCCAGCCCTACCTGCACCTGAACTTCTTTTGTGTGTCATTTAATACCAGAAGCAGGAGAAAGCATCTCTAGTGATTTCCTGTGAACCTTTGCTCGAGGTGAAGGAGGAGACAGATGCATTCACTGCCTGAAAAATGGTTGGCTGTTGGATCAATAGATCAGATAGTTTGGTGTGAGGGAGTGAATCTCTTTTGCCACTATTAGAAAGTATGGAGCAGATTTTCTTTTCTCATTGGGACTGTCTGTCTGACAGGTACAGCAGTAGTTAGGCCAAGAGATGGGCTTGCAGTTGAAAAGCTACAAAATCTCTGGCCTCTCTCAAGGCTGAGGGCATTCGGTAGGCACACAGCTCGCTGCCCAGCAGGCACAGTCAGCATTCCCCCACAAAGACCCAGTGCTCTTGGAAGGATGCGGGAATACGTTGTAATATCTCATGTGAAAGATCTGTCCTTTAATGCAATCAGTGTGGGTGGTACCGTAAACCCTGTGGTAGTGTTTACAGAGTAACTTGTTAAAGGGAAAATTTAAAATAATTGTGGTTTTTTGACTCTGGCTGCATCTCCCTCTGCCTGTGCTGTGTTGGCTCAAGTTTGGAGTTCTAATTTAGGTAAAACTTCAGGCAGGAGGGCAATATTCTGAGGCAAGCTGCCTACTTGCAGGTCCCGTTATCATCAGTGCGAGCCAAAGACCGTAGCATCTTTCAGAAGCAGACTGTAAATTAAGGCCTGTGAGATCTGGCCATGTCCCCTAAATCCTACTTTTGTCTTTTGCCTTAGGGTAGAAGATTTATGTTTGCACGTCACAAAGCAGATCATAATGGTTGTCTCAGAGCTTGTTGTTATTTTGCAGTGTTTTTGTGAGGCCAGTAGCCTAATGCTGCAAAGTTGTTTGTAATGTTAAGCTTCTACACCTAAAGCAGTGAGGTATCCATGGTAACTGTCTTGCCTGTACACAGTCCCTCGGCAGCCTTTTCACACAGGTCAGAGCACGCATGCTCCCAGGAACTGACTCAATTTAGTCTGCCTTAAACATCAGGTAATTTTAAAAAGACACTGGCTCTGAATTTTTTTTTCTTTTTTTGTAATAGAATTTCTCTTTAATTAGCCATTTGAGCATTCTGCTAGTGAAAACAAAATGTAACACCTTTGCCGCTGAAAATATGTCTGTTGCTCAGACCTATTCAAATTAGACCTAAGTCTTCTGCTAAAAATGTTAAGGGCTTTGCAGCAAGCAAATTCCAAATGCAAGTTTCTACTTAACACCGCAGAAACATCCTACTGTGAAGTTTTCAATAGCATTTTTTTCATCTAGGTCCTCTATCAGTAGTTGGTATACTCAGTTTCCTTTGACTTCTCTTGTAGTTGAGTCCAAGATTAGACTCTGAAAATTATCCTCCTTCCTTCCACATCTCCTTGTTGGTTTGCAGAATACATGTTCATTACGATGAGTTGCTGTTCTTATCTGTAATGATTTTTTGCAGTTGTCTGAGGTACTTATCTGCATATACCAAAGCCTGAGGAAAATTCTCTGCAGAACCAGATGCCACGCTTGGAACTTTTTCATCTGCCAGCTTACCTCCATCTTAAACTTTTCCTGTCCTATTTTTTTGGAGATCATTTTGCTTCATCTTGGTTTGTTCTGTCAGTTCCAATGCTTTTGCTATAGTGAATCATCAGGTGTGTTTCTGCTGAGAGTTTGGCTTAGTGACTCAAGTGTGGAGGAGAAGGAAAAGACTTAACTTGAAGGCTCAACTTTTAGCCAAATGCTTCCTTCCCAGAAGCTCGCTTGCCCTTTCCCAGTCTCCTCCAGAGCTGCTTTGTTAAACAAGAGGCATGATTAGCAGAGTTACTGGGGGGCAAAAGCTACAAATCAAGTGTCACATGGATTATAATGTGTCCTTGGTACAGCCAGGGGACAGGGAGGAAAAAAGGCAAATTCAGAGGGGACAAGGAGGAAGAAAAAAGATGGAGGACAGCAAAGCAGGAGAGACAAAATCCAGATCCTCTCCTGGTCCTTCTGCATCATCCCTTCTGCACTGTATAAATCTGTCAGGCTTTTGGCTGAGTCTCAGCAGCTCATGGTGCCACAGTTAGAATACTAATACTTGCTTCTACCTACAGGGGAATTTTGGGCCAGAGAGGGACATTAACTATGTAGGTGGAGGCGTCTGGGTGACACTCAGTCCTTTGCAGCCAAAAAGCCATTGCATCATCAAGTGGACCCACAGGGAGACAGAAAGGCACTAATATGTATAGGAAACCAATTTATGTAACAAAGCCTTTGCAAAGTGGTAATTAATTAAAGGAACTAAATAATGGTGACGTCCTGGTCAGTGTTATTTAGGGCTAAATGAGGGATCTGGTGTTCATAGGCTGTCATCAGAACTGAGAAGGCTGGTGCTGTGGCTGCCTCTGCCATGCAGAGACATTCTTTAGTGTCTTAGAGGATGAAGTACTTTGGACTTTGTTAGTACAAAACGGAAGAGTCTTCTGTGGGAGTGAGAAAGAGAATTTGGAGTCCCCTGGCTGAGCAAATGAGTGTGTTCCCAGGTCCGCACCAGCAGAATGTCTCACTGGGGAAGCGAGCCTGGAGCTTCTCTCTAAGAAGCTGCCTTTTGTTCAAAAGCTGAAGTGTTTCTACCTGCCTTTTTTTTTTTTTCATATAAACCAGTAGTATTTTGCTAAGGATATTTATCAGATAGATGAAATGCAGACCTTTTTCCCATTAGGATTTTAGTAATGTGTTTTCTTGCTATGGCAGTTCTGTGTTAGGCCTGTTGGAGTCAGGGTTCCAGCTGATATTTTGGGTCACTGTAGTGCTCTGCACGTCTCCTCATCTGAGATTTCATAAAAACTGTTTTTCTCTTGAATCTACATTGGGTTGCACTGTTTTTTGGATCCAATACAAATAGACTTGGTACACTTAATGTTCTCTTTTAAACGCATGTGGATTGCTAAAGAGGGTCAGACCAGAGGATTAAGAGTGTTTCTTGCTGTGTGGCCATCACCAGATGCTTCAGAAGGTCTAAGAACCCCCACTGCAGGCAGACTTCAAGTTTCCTATTCTTCCTGAAGTCTTGGGATAATCCTTAACAGTAAGATCATAAATCTGTGGGCCCTAAAGCAAGAGATTTTGTCTTCTTTCCCGTAGTTGTTTTTTTAACATTTGCTATTGTAACTGGTTTTACTTGTTGTCTATAGAAATGCCCAAATCCTCTTCTAAGTCTTGCTGAATTCTTGGCCTTGGTGACTTCCCATGGCCATCTAATTATGTGTGGGCTAACAACTTTATCACTTTTTCACTGACCCTCTTTACATTCCGTTGGGGGCCACTTTTTCGGTGGGAGAAGAAACAGGAATTCCCAACCTCTCTAACTCCACCCCATTAAAGCTTTGCTGTACTTTTGCCACGTCTTTTCTGAGGTGAGCAATCTCAATCTGTAATACCAGAGTTTTTCCAAGCCTTTGTGTGCTCCCAGCACTTCTCTGAGCCTTCTAGGAAATGGCAACCTGTAGGAACACAGGACTTAGATGAAACTGTGTCACTGATCTAACTTAGAGCACGAATTTTGCCTATACCATTTCCCACCCCACTCCATGCTTTCACAAGATTTTTTGCTGTATTCAGAACAGAGGATTTTGCCAGTAGTCAGAACAGCCTGAGAAATCAGTTCTGTAGCCCCTAAAACTGTTGGTGGGTTTTGTTTTGTGTTCATTAAAAGCACTGACTTGGTGCCACGCCTGTGCAGTTTAATTCCCAGTTGCTGGAACTGTAAAGTTCTTCTCGGTCTTCATAATGCTGTTGAGGCCTGATGTTGGGATGTTGCATGGCATTTATCAGAGAGTTGTCAGGAGTGGGGATATCAGTACCCTTAAAACACAGGAGAAAAAAATTGCTGTTACAGGATTTCCAGAGCAGTTTTCCTGCAGATTCCCAGTCAATCTGTGCTGTACTTAACACCTGTAAAGAAGTATATGATATTGTATTTCCATAACTACATGCCGTGCATGTAGGAACATTCCAGTGATAATATATTTCTCCTTGGGAGCAATAGACATTTAGGCATTATAGTGGCAACAGCTTCATAATAAATATATGCTAAAATCTGGTGTGATGAAATAGCTAATGCACATGTGCTGCAGTCTTATCTGGGACATAAATAACTCAGCAATTTTAGCAAATATTAAATAGAAAGGGGCAGTTTAATATTATGGGTGAACAGCTTGCATATTAAATTTTATATAAACACGAATCTGTCTTTTAGTAGTAGGAATTTGAAAAGCTGAGACAGGCTCATGAAAATGTGACTTCATCTCCCCATTGTCTGTACCTTTGAAATGTTGATTTAATTTCAAACAAATTTTGGTCATTTTTTCAATCAGTTGTAGAGAAGCTTCAATGTTGTTTTTTTTTTTTTTCTGTTCAACATAGAAGATAACTTTTTCCGGATCTTGGGAAATTTAGCATTTAGAAATTGTTGTTGCTCCTGAAATAGGATGACAGCTAAGAAGCTATTGAGCTCTGGTGTGACAGCCAATATACCTCTGAAAGCTATTAAAAACAAAATGTTACTTTCTTAACAATGTTTCAGTTTCATGCAGCAGCTTTGGCTTGTAGAAATAGTTTATGAACCTTCTGCTGCAGTGTTGTGCAAAGTCAGAATTATTTCCATGGCAGTCTTCAAAGGATGTTATTGGGTTTATTTGTTTGAACTGATGAAGTTTTAGACTCAAAGAGTGAAAAGCTAATATTGGCCTCTAATTTGAAAGGGAGGATTGAGAACTGCTTTGGAAACAGAGAGGCTTTTCCTAGTGAAAGTTGCCTTCAAAAGTCAGAATGTCTGTCTGTCATTCGGAAGAGAAGCTCTGTCATAAAAAGTTCAGATATGCCAGGAAAGACCAGCTCCATTCCCAAGTCACTGCAGGTTTGTGAATCAATGGGTAAAATCCAGGATAATCCCTGCATGAGCCTGGAGAGGTGCTTAGCCTGCTCACTTATTAATGACATTAATGGGAGGTGAGGTAGCCTGGCCTAGCCCAGGGTCTGAGCCAGGACATGATTCCTCATTCCTGGGGAATAAACCTACCAAAGGCCTTTTTCCCAGCCTCCTGAGGAGCTCACCACTGGGGATATGGTAGAGCCCAGCTCTTCTCTGTGGCAGCACAGCCTTCGCCAGGGCAGGAACGAGAGCAGGTCTCAAATGATGTTTTAGTCACAAGATGATCCATTTCTCATAGCTGATCAAGGGCTCCTTTCCTTCTAGTGTGGCCTTATCTCCTCACCCTGTATTGCTGTTAATTCTTAGCTACTTGGGAGTGGATTTGCTGTTTGAGGAAGAGGAGATGTAGCTCCTTGTGGTGACAGCCAAGTGTCAGCAACTATGTCCTTGCTGAGAGTCAGCAGCAAGGATCTGACAAAAATAAACAAATCTACCAGAGGAGGTTGCTTAATATTTATTTGATATTTGCCACCTCTGGCAATCAAAGTCATGAGTCAGGCTCCTAGAAATGATGAAACTAACTACTTTGGTTTGGTTTCTTAACAGTCAAAACCCCATCCACGTATTTTAGGGGTGTTTTTCTTTTGTTTTTTTTTCTGGGCCCTCTGGCTCTGGCCACACAGATTTCACATTTCCAAGCACTATTCCCAGGACCAGGAGCAGTAGAAATTAGCATGGTGGTGGAGTAGTTGTTTTTGTTCTGGACTTTTTTTTTTAAAGTAAACTGGAATTCTCATACAAGCACGAAACTTTAGGTGCTGAACTTCAGGTGCCAGCTATCATGAAAAGGATTGTACAGTTGGGAGAGTTGACATGAATAGAAAATTCCCGATCAAGTTTACTGGAAATTTATTCAAGCTGCTACTACTACTTTTTTTTTTAACTGGGGAACATGAATTATAAATATTTTCAAATTATCCCTGTCAAAATGGATAGCTAATAAAGCACTAGACTTGTAGTGTTGTCTAACTTTGCTCTACTTTTCTGTTCGTCTGAAATGCCACCTAATTTCGTGGATGTAGTGAAATCAGTGCAGGAGCTGGCTTTGTTCCAGATGGGAATTGTTCTCCCCTGCTTAGCAAAGGAGGGGGATGCTTTGTTTTCCCTGCCGTGCTGTGCAGTGCAGAGCGAAGGGACAATCTGCCCAGCGCTGCAGTCACCACTTAGGACACCTCCTGCTGTATCCACACATACCCATATTATTTTTTGGAGCTGATTTGTGCTGGCTTTCCAGCAAGGTGGAAGCTAAGGCAGTGTTTCCATACCCCACTGATAACACTTCAAATACTGCTGCTGCCCTGAACTGTTGCAAGGTTGGTTCCCTTCCGCAATTCCTGTTTTGCTGCGCGGATGGAAGCTGCTGGAATATGTTTGGACCAGCTGCTTTTCTCTGCAGTAGCCACAAGTATATTTGGAGACTGACACCAACACATACACACACCTGTTTTTTTTCCCCTTAATGCCTGAAATCCAAGAAATCAGCAACAATTTGGTATCTGTTTCCATCTAAGAATGCAAGAGGCGTTTCTCAGAAGCATCAGGTGTGTTGATCATTTTGTCAGGCTGGTTCTCAGGGCACTCTGGATAGGGGGTTGCTGATCATTGTCCAAAGCATATCTTTAAATCATGGAAAGACAGAATCTGTGTGTTGAATTTAGTGGTGTTCAGGCAGAGGTGAGTGGCACTGGAGGAGAAAATGTTTCTTTTTGACTGTGTCTTGGGATTGTTTTGAGACAATTTATATGCCCCTTGATTATTTTGCAAGAATGCTGAGAATTCGTTTCTTTTAATATCATTTTTTAAAAAAAATTAATATAGACATATAGAGCACTTCTAACAGAATAATTCATATTAGCTGTGAACATTTCTATTTGTTGGAGAAAGTGACACAGGACATGGTTTAATGAGATGTACTCAGGAAAACTACAAACCATTGAGAACCAATGAGAAGTACTCATTTAGTATTCTATTAGTACTACCCACAACTCATGTCAAAACCAGAGAAAAATTTCCAGAAGCCTGTAACCTTGATTGCAAAATAATTCTGAGAACCTGACTTAGGAAGTGCATAGGTTCCTTCAAAGGTAAGCAGTGACACAAGTACAAATTCTGGATTTCTGAAGTGTCATCATCAGTCTTCAGGGTGACCTTATTGTGGCCTTGCAGTGCCTGAAGGGAGCCCACAGGAAAGATGGAGAGAGGCTCTTGACAAGGGCCTGGAGTGACAGGACAAGGGGCAATGGCTTCACACTGACAGATAGCAGGTTTAGATTGGATATGAGGAAGAAATTGTTCCCTGTGAGGGTGCTGAGGCCCTGGCACAGGTTGCCCAGAGAAGCTGTGGCTGCCCCATCCCTGGAAGTGTCCAAGGCCAGGCTGGATGGGGCTCTGAGCAATGTGAGATAGTGGAAGGTGTCCCTGCCCATGGCAGGAGGGGTGGGACTGGATGATCTTTACAGTCCTTTCCAACCCAAATCAGTTATCATTCTGTGGTTTTGTGATCTTTACAAGTAGACAAGAAAGAAAATCAGTGGAACTGGTGGCAGGTAAAAATGAGCAGAAAACTGAAATACACAAGTGCCTCCTGAGCCAATTTGAAAGCCCTGAGCCAACAGGTGAAGATTCTGCTATTTCTGATCCAAAACAGGGCAGGCACTGCATCTGCGGAGCATCCCTTAGCTAGTAAATCAGATATCTGTAATGCTCTGGCTTTGAAGTTCAATGCAATAGCAACATGGCAAAAGAGAATAATGTCATGAAATTGGTGTTTGGCCACTTCTATTATTTTCCATTGCTACCTGTTTCAAGTTGCTTGTAAAATGTCAAAGCACAGTAGTGCTCATAAGTATGCGTCTGGAAATTAAGTGTCTGTTTTGGTAAATATTCACATTAGGGCACTTGGGGGTATTTTTTTTTTCTTGCAGAGCATGAGGGGTTCCACACAGAAATCCTGTTAACAAATAATAGGATTTGTGTGCATAACTCCCTGTGCATCACTTTGAAAGTTTACCCCCTGCAGCATGAGAGTTAGAAAATTTTAGTCTTTGAAAATTGTGCTTCTCAGATCTGGTCTTTTCCTACAGTCTGTTAAAGATGGTGCACTCATAAATGCTTCTGAATAATTGTGATCAAATCTTACATTGTTTTCCTTTAGTGGTGGAGAACTTGAGTTATTGTGTGTCTCAGTGCTTTGTCTTATACTGGAGGAAGTCTGAAAGGAAAAATTTCGGAGGTGCAAACATGACCTGGTTTGTAAGTGCACGGTTTATATGCACAAGTGACAGATACAAACAATAGTATTTGCTCACAGCAAAGACTTGTTCTCTCTCTATATAAATGCATATATACATATCTAGAGATCTGATAATTGAACAACAACAACAAAAAAAGACATTAAGTAGCTACTAATACCTTATGGCTCAATAGAAAAATGATATAATTACAGAATCAAACTGGTTTTTTTGAAGTGTTTTCTTCTCAGTCTAAGTCTGAATGTCCCAATGCTGAGGTTTTCGCTAACACAAACAATTTTTCTGTCCTGCTGTATTCCTAGTGGAGACGCTTTTTAGAGGTAGTGCCAAAAAAATCTTTCTCTTAATATGACACTTTCCTGAGTTTCTTCAGAGTGCAAAATTGGATAGTTATCAGGCAAAACTTGTGGGGTTTTTTGCAGTGTATCCAGTATTCTTTTCCCTATCCATATTGAAAATGGACTGGCAATAGCAGTTGTTTTGCGATGCTTTGGTACGTAAGCTTCCAGCTTTCTATGGAACCTGGAACTGCAAAGGAAAGAAGAATTAAAATACTGCTTAAAAAATGAGCTCCTTTTTAGAACAACTGTAGTTTGGTTTTAGAGAAGGTCATGCTTGTTTTTATTTATCTGAACCTGTTAATGCATCTCTGCATTAGTTACAGTCTCAAGTTTATCAGATAGTATTTGTAATGTAGGCAATTTATGTTGAGACAAGTGGGATTCCTCCCAGTTTTGTGTAGGATTGAACAATGGCACATTTTAAATGTGGGGTGTCTCTGCCTAATGAGAGACAGCTGAGAGGTGTGGGTGGCCAGCTCTGCTCTCCTAAGAGAACTGTGTCATGAAGTCTGGTGCATATTTTTGGTTTTTTTTCTTTTTAGACTTGGATAAAACGCTTTTGCCTGGCAAAGTGCGTGTCTGCTCCTTCTCCAACTTAAGTTGCTGGCAAATCTCCTGTTGGTTTTAGTGGAAGCAGAACTGGACACCAGCTGGACCCAACTTCATATTTGAAAGTGCTTTTTTCCCTGGGGTGGGTAAACGTCCCAGTGTGCAAATAACTCTGCTGTTGGGTGTCATATTTTATTGGTGAAAATATATCACTTTCAACTATCAGTTGGCTATGAAAACATCTTGTTGCAAAAAGATCAAAACCAAGAAAAAGCTCACTCTGTGTAAAAACAAACAAACAACTCCCCAAAACAAACAACTTCCCCCAATTCGTGAGCCCCCTGGAAGTTGCTGGCATCATAAAAACAGAAATTTTCCACTTTGTGGACATAATAGGAGTCAAGACTCTGGGGCTCTCTTCCAAGCCCGTGTTTGTGCAACACCATGCGTGTGGTAACCGTGGCCTCAGCTGATCCCTTTTGGAGATGGGGAGATTTCTGTGTCATCTTGCATTTCAAGAGCAGGTTGAATCATAACTTAAAGGGTTATAAAACCACGCGTGGCATCTTCACAAAAGCCACTTGCACAAAACTCCTTCTCCCACTATGTTCTGTCTCCAAGGGAAATAAGGGAACAAAATGGGTGAAAAGCAACAACAACAACAAAAAACAACAACCAAAAAAAAATCATCCTGAAACAGGCACTCAGACCAAGCAGAATAGAAATTTAATTTATGAATAATGACAAGAAACATGTAGAAGTAGGTGTCTTTTGAACAGCCTTCATAGAAAGCCAGGCTTCTAACCTCATCTATATTTACTACAGGAAAAGGTGGCATGATGTCTTCATAGATTATGTGAGATGACATATTTTTGTCGCCCAGCTTGTTCTCCTAATGTAGACCACAAGATCTTCAAATAGTTTCTGTCTGAGAAGCCACCTAGTCGTGGTTTAGTAACTGCCAGCAGTACAGACTATCACACCTCTCCTTAAGCTGTTCCAATAGCTAAATGCCACTACTGTTACATAAAATAAAAATAAAATTCATAACCCGCAAACTGAATAACTCAGCTGCCTCTACCTCTTTTCTAGCTGAATTTCTTCATTTTCAGCTTCTCACCAGCATGTCTTGCACCTTTTATCTTTAGACTGAAGTCATCCATTATATCAGATTTCTTATGTAGATAGCCAGAAACAGAGTTCATGCTTAGACTGATAAACTCAGTCGGTTGAAAGCCTTGAATTTCTGATGAAAAGGCTTGTTTTATTCTCTAATCACTCTCATGGAGCTTCTCCAAACCTGATCCAATTTGTCAGCATTCTTCTTGAACTGTGGACACCAACTTGTGATGTGGTATTGCTACACTAACGTGCCCCTGCATTTGAAAAGTGAGAGAGTCTCACAAATCCCACATAACAGCTCTTGTTACCCTTTGCAGAACTGTGGCATTTGGGGAGTTGTCATTACACTGATTTTTCTCCTAGGCTTTCATTCTTCCCCAGATTCATGACCTCCTAAAACAGAATCCTCCATTTTTTGTGTGTTCTGTGTTTTATTGTTATTAAGACATACAGAGGTTTGGGTGTAATGACACTCATATTGTTTGCTTCTAGTCAGTTTAATAAATGATGCCTAAATTGTTAGCGGTGACTTGACCTCCTCCCCCCCGTTTTTTTTGTGTTTTTTCCAAACACAATTAATCATTACTTTCTGTATTATTTTATTTCATTAAGAAAAGCCTCAAATGAGGCAGACAATACATACTTCATGAATTTGCCCACTAGAAGCCCATACATTTGTTTATGATTTCTTGCTTTAAATTGCACATTGAATTCTGTCCGTCACTGAGTTGTTAAGCCATTTGATAACTATCCTTCTGGGCTTACTTAATCAAAAATTTTGCCTTACAGGATTGTGTCACACTGCACAGTTTATCAGACTTTACCAGAATGATATTTTCATTATTAGCAAAAGCAGAAGATAATCTTCAGAAGTTTCAGAAGGTCCGTTTTGGCAAACCTGTATTGAGGCTATTATTACAACATGATGCCAATATTAAAACTGCCATCAGTATATCCTTTAATTTTGTGTTAATAGAATGCAAAATCAGCCGTTCCTTTGCCTTTCCCAGAACTGATATCAAACTCACGGCAGAGGGCTGGATATCATTAAAATGTGTAAGAAGTACTCTCAGATACTTTTGGAGAAGTATCATTGCATGTGAGATGTCTCACAGTTCTCTGGGGTTTTGTGTCTCTTCCAAACTTTCTGAAACCCTGTATTAGTAGACCAGAGATCCCCAACAGCTCCTCTTTTATACTTGGCTGCAAATTATTCAAATACGAAGATTTAATAAGCCTAGTTTTCATGTCTCTTCCTGGATTACTGCTGAAATATGCTCACAACATCATCCACTGTATCACAGAAATACTGGTTGGATGTAGCTGCCTTTTCTGAGTAATCACTGATAATCTGAGCATTTCCACTTCATTAATTTAATACGGAATGAGAACCAGAAGAGATCACCAGACCTTCTAGTTCAGCCTCCAGAAGGTCATAAGTGTAATTTCAATTCCTTAAGAAGTGTGCAGAGTTATTTAAGGCAGGACGGATAAGTTTTGGTGGTGTAGTAGGGAGAGCTGGTGCCGATGCAGGTATCCATGATAAGCCTTAGGTACCTCTCTCAGCCATTGCTTCCTGGCACATCCTCATGTGGAACCAGCCTTTTGCAGGCTGGGAAAAGGCAAGTGAATGAACCATTGTATTAAGGCATTTAAATCAGGTTTAAAGACCAACGAGTATAATGAAATACGGACTGAGAAAACGTAATTTGTTTGTGTCTACATGTTCCTACTGGAATAATTATTCCCTATTGGAAACTTTTGCCTGTCAATCCCCAGCTATTTAAAACTGCAACAACAATATCCAGTTGTTGCTTTCTTGTGTCCTCAGTCTTTATCCTAGCTTTTGTTAGGGACAATGCAGTGGTATTCATCAGCAACAATAAGACTGTTATGTTTCATTGTGTTTTTTCCAAAGCTATACAATGTTCTAGCCATTATGGCAGGGTTGCAGTCAGCTGAGTGATGTTTACGTGTCACTTCCATACCCTAATAAGAGGTATCAAAGAAAGTGTATTGTAGCCAGCAGGGGAGAGATTCAGCTTGGAAGGCCGGGACTTCTGCCTCGTATAGAAACGCAGCCAGGGAAGATAGCACTGCACTGCCTAGCGTGCTTTTATTTTTGGCCCCTGCTTTAGTTCCACGAGTGTCAGTAGTAGCTGCTGCAAACTGCTTATTCATGCTGCTGCCGTGATCATTTGCTTTTGGGCAGTATTAATTTTGTGGCTGTGCTAAGTTAGGAATCCATTTCCAAGGACATCAATGGCGTGGCTGTCTTGCTTGTCCTGGCAGCGGCCGGTCTTGTCCGTGTGATGGGGCTGTTCTTGACTGTGTTTGTTGGCATTCCCATAAAAGCATTCCCACACACCTACGCCAGCGGGATCAGCACTTTTTCTGGAAGCAGGGTCTTTCCAGCTTTTTCTAGGATGGTGCCTCAGAGTCACATGCTGGAGGTGGCGGGTGTTTCTGATACATTCCTCGGGCATTTCTCTGTGCATTTCTCAGCCCCAGTTCGTGTGACTGGGCTCTTCTGCTCTTTGTAGTGGCAGCTCATTTCACAAGACTCATGGAAGTCATATGTCTGCCTGAGGTCATCACAGAGGGGATGAAGATCCCGAGTTTGCAAATATGTGGGTTGAGCCTGGGGGTGCATTTCTGACACAGCTGTCAGGCAAAGCAGAGGTTCCATGACATTTCTGCTTTTCAAACACAGCATCCTTGACTCTTGACACTTTGGTTTCTGGGAACTATAACTGTTTCTGGATTCATGGGAGGTTGAGAGAGAGCAGGAATCCTAATAATTAAGATTTCTTGGAAGAAGAAATGGAATCTGTTCCTTAGTTTGGATATGGGTGGAGCAGGATTCCGCTTTCCATAGCCAGCTGGAGAAAAGTCTTCATATCCCCTGGTGTCTTTGAAGGTAATGAGGCAGGAGGAAGATCTGAGATGTGCTGGTACTTACTTGCTTCCAGGTAATCAGATCCCAGTGCTAAATCACTCAGTTTATTAGTCAAAAGCTATTTTATGGTTTTAAACATTCTTCTTGACAAAATAAGGGCTGTTTTGGTTGAACAATAAAGCTTGTGACCACAGGTAGTATTCTTAACTATATATAGATGGCTTTTGGTGTTTCTTCCCATGACTGCACTGTGACTGTTTATATAATTTACCATTAGTCATCAACAGACTGCATAGGTTGCTGGTTGAGGGCGTTGACTCAAACTGAGTGGTTAGTCAAGTGCTGTGGCAAATGCCAGCCTTTCTGATGAAAAGATCGTGTCTCAAGGCAGTGCCCATTCTGGATTGGGTCCTAGTCAGGAGTTCAGAGGGGTTTCTGCTCTGTGATCCCATTTGCGCAACACAGTTTTATGATTCTGTGATGTATATGCCTGAGAAAGCTTGAAAAGGGACTTTAGCCTTCTTCTCAGTCCATGTTTAGCAGTTCTGGTGGGAACTCTTTTCCCATCAATAATATGTTTTCTTCTTCAGGAGCTGAGGAAAACAAAGTTCGCTTTGCTGTGAGACGCTGGATTTTGGTCCCAGCTAGAGACAGGATGTTGAGCAGGAGGAGCTGGTGCTCTTACCCACCTTAAAATTGCTTATGAGCTTGGTTACCGTACCTTGTCCATGCACTCTGGGTTAAACCCCATCACAGCCAGGCTGGGAAGGAATCTGTCCCTGTGTGAGCTCCTCAGAGACTTCTGGTTCTTTGCCTTCCTCTGTAGGGCAGAGCATACTGAATTAAGATCACCTGGAAAATCCACCCAGTAAATTCCCTGTAGGTGACGCTTCTTATTTTTCTTGCAGCCATTGTATTTATAGCTTTTGATATTTTACTGTAGGCCTTGTGCTTTCCTTGGCTGTTTGAGAGAATTCTGTACAGACTGTTGTCAAACGAAAACACCAAAATGTGAGAACTAGGAAAGAATGGCTGGTTGGTGTTGTCAGGTGACACACAAAATCCTGCATTTTGGCACTTGTTTCGGGTGCACAAGGCCGTTGTCTTCAAGGCCAACGAAGCAGTGAAGCCCCACGGTGGTGTGTGGTTGCCACTGGAAATATTGCCAAGTTAACAGAGAAGTGGGAGTGTAAGGGTGCCGGGGACTTGCTTCCCCACTGCCTGCTGTCTGTGGTGGCCACAGAGGTGTTTTGACTGAAAAGCTGACTGCTGCACTAATGCACAGGCACTGGAGAGCTGCTGAATGCTGAGAATGCTTCTAGTGCACATATTTTTTAGAATATTTTTCATTAAAACCAGCAGTTTAGTAAAAGTAGGGAAAAAATTGTTCAATTTTACTGCCAAACTCTTGAAATGACCAATTTTCCCATTCTGTGTTGAGCATTGGAGACCTTACTTATTCCTCTTTATGAAATCTGAGGTTACATGTATGCCTACAGTTGTTGTGTCACCTTCTGCCTCTGTAAAGCTGAGTGTTGACTGCAGGTGTTCTGTGGAGACTGAAGGCAAAATAAAAATGCCAAGTAATTGGTACCCCTGACTCTCAGTCCAGCATGTCTTGTGTTGCAGAACATAAGTAAAATGAAAGGGAAGATCTTCAGAGAGCTGCATGCAAATTTTGACTGCTTGTGGTTTTGGAAGTCAAGGAACAAGGAGATACAGAGAATGCTTTTTAAGCTGTTCTATCAAATGTCATATCTCTGTTTTAATATTTTATGTGATGTGGCTTCTTTCAGATGATCAGCTGGATTATCTGAGATCAGAGAAAAGGGAGTGGTACTACTCAGCTGCAGAAAATAGGAAGAAAGTGCTGCCATGGCAGGGTAGGGCACAGACACACTGACTGCAGAGCACGGGCTATTTGTGGAGCTTGTTTCAGTGTACACATCTCACAGATAGCCAGTCAGAATTACTGAAGTGGAGGTGTTTTATTTACAATCAATAAGTTTAAAACAAACTTCAAAAAAAGTTTATCCAACACTATTTTAGAATTTTCCCCCTGGGATTTGTTAGATAAGACCATTAGATGTTTGTTTTCTGGACAACTTTCCTATTTGTGTGCTTACTAATTATAATGGAAAGACCTGCTAAATTATGTATCTGTGTTAAACAGCTTGCTTTTCAAACAAAGGAAATTGGCCACAACTCTCATTTCTTCTATTTTTGTCTTTCTCTTAAAGGGCAACACTTTAAGGAAAATCCTCCTGTATCGGTACTTTAAAGGGGAATATGGAAGTGGTATGAATGGGCCCCTGTCTGCCAGCTACAGCAAAACTGCACAAGTGGGAGGTAAATCAACACACATCATTTTGAGAGAGCAAAATTAGCAGCACCATTTTTTTCTAATAGGCACATTGGACATGCTCCAGGCATGCAGTTGGTAAATAAATCAAACACGTTCTGTAACCACTGAGAAGAGAGGTACTCAGACTCTTCCTATTTTTAAGTTGCACACACTTGTCTCAGATTGTGCATTTGGAGGTGCCAGAGTAGGTACCAGTAAATCCCCATCCAGAAATTCAGCAAAGCACAAAACATTTGAAGAGAGATGATGTTGTTTCTGGAAGAGAAAAAAATTTTTGATTTTCCAGATCTTTTATTGATGTATGAAAAAGAAAAGATATAAGGAAAAGCTTCTCACAAAAATACTGGTTAGACAACGGAACAGATTTTCCTGAGAGGTTGTAGGATGTGTCAGTTCTTGTTACAGCTTTACTGGGCAAGACTCTGATGAACATGTCCTATCTTCCTGTGGGCAGGAAGTTTCAGTAGATGATCTCTGTAGGTCCATTATAACCATTTTTTTGGTGTCATTCTGCTGTAGAAGCCACAGGAAGTTACTGCAGGGTGGTTTCTAGGAAAACCCATCATAATGGATGTCACAGGAAATGAGGCAGGAGCTAGGTATAGAGCCAGGTCAGAGCTGCATTTTGCATTTTCAGTGCGCACCGAAGGCATGCCCAGATTTGTCAGCTTTTGCAGATGTTACCCAGCTGTTCCTCCTTAATTATTTCAATGTAGACACTGGAAATCTTTACAGTCTTAATATCCTATATGCCAAATTTCACTCCCTAACAAACAAGAGACTGAAGTTTTACTATTTTTTCAGTTCTCTCTAAAAAGTGTGTATATGTATGGCTTCATCACAAAGTCTGAAGCATTTTAATCAGTTTAATCAAAGTAGTACTGGCTGATTAAAGCAGTACTGTATTTTTACTAATGAAGTAGGCACAGTTACATCTTTCAAGAAGTAAGTATAGCAGGAAAGATGATCATCTGTGATAATAAAAGGTGGTTGATTTAATGAGCTAATACAATTTAGCAAAATTTCTTCAACACACACCTTTAATTTGGATTAACTCAAATCTGTGTTCTTAAAGAACGTCATGATGATGATGATGATGATGATGATGATGATGATGATGATGATCTAGGACTTAGCAAAAGCTTTTGGCTGGAAGGTCAGATCCACAACCAGGGTGGATTTACCAGGGCACAAATTTTGTATAGATTAGGCCTGAGATTGAAGAGCAGATTTAAAACTGGTCTCAGAGCACTGACCCTACTCACAGTTTAGCGTATGCAGCAGTGGGATTAAAAAAGGGTTCAGTGAACAAATCAGTGTCATTTCCAACTTATTTATTGTCTGAATATCATGACAGAACAATGGCTTGGGGATTTGTTTTATTTCTTATTCTTAGAGCCCAACATTGTAGTTTCATACAAAAATCTTGTTTTTATCAAAGGGAATTTTGCCTGACAGAATTTCAAAATTAAATTTATTACGTTGCTATTATGTGCTTTATCACTACTAATGGGTTCATTTTCGTATATGTGTGTGAAGCAAACACGAATGGTATTTGTGTATTTGTCTAATTTGTAGGTGGATTTTCGGGACAAGATGCGGATAAGTCTGGGGTGACCATGTTTGATATCCAATGCCTTCTGGACAAGGAAGGTGCCTCAGAACTGGTCATAGATGTGATAGTGAACACCAGAAATGACAGGATTTTCTCAGAAGGCATTCTGCTTGGTATTGCACTGCTTGAAGGTGGAAATACGCAAACACAGGTACTTATTTAATCTGCTTATTCACATATTGGTTCTCAAATGCATGTGGTCTGGAGACAAATAAAGAGAACCTTTTTGCTGTGAGTTCTGTGAAAAGTTTGTCACTAGAATATGTACCACTGTAATACAAATGTCAATATGCCCTATTACTATGCAGTAGCTCTTCAGCAGAAGAAAGTGTTTTTCAGCTGTCCCTTTCCGTGCTTTTAACCTGGTCATTGCCATGTGAGCATTAGCCCCAGTTATTTTATGTCACTCTTTGTAAAATTAAAAATTATAATACTTCTAAGTTTAGAATAACAAATTATTTTCTGGAAACCTTCAGGGACATTTATCAAAATCTCTAAAGAGAAAAAAACCTGGTCATTTGGGAAGACCAGTATCCCAGTCCATAGAAAATGTCTGCTTTGAACTATGGATTCTAGGTTTTTTTGTAAATTACACCCCTCTCACCCAGATTTAGCCAAATCAGATGATTGAGGGAAGAGAGAGAACTGATATGATGGGGGAAGACTGGGAGAATTGAGACCATTTGTAAACTGCTGCAAATGGTCTTCAGCCTGCTTGACAGTTATCCTGAGGGACTGGAATTAATAACCTTAAAGAATATTTAATATCGAACTCTGTCTGTAGCACAAAAAAATTAATATAATCCAAGCTATAATATTACATATTATATATTCCATGCTTCCTCTTGTTGTTACATAATAAGTTACTTTTCACTGTTATTTGTAGACAGAATATCATGACTCTAATAAGCCTGGAGAAATAGAGAGTGTCACAAAGTAATTTAACTTCAAGTACAATATTGTGACATTTAAAAGACTGCAAATAGCACTGTCCACCATTTTACCCAAATTTTAAAACATTATCATCAATCTTTGTTACCAGTCTTGTAAATCACTCCGTGAAAGAACTGGTCAAGCAGTGGCCAACATTTGTTCTGTGTAAGTGAAGTAATTATGCATCATTCGTTTCACAAAAAAAAAGTGTATTTTTGTATTTCTTCTTCCTTAGAAGATTGATATCTAAAGATTTTTATTTTTTTGCAGTATTCGACTTACCAGCAACTAAAGGAGCAGAAAAAGTCAGAGAGGTTCTTTAAAGTGCTGTATGATCGCATGAAAGCTGCTCAGCAGGAGATCCGATCCACAGTGACAGTGAACACTATTGATTTGGGGAGCAAAAAGAAAGAGGATGACAGCGACCTCACCATATCTGTTCCCAAAAAGAGAAGTAAGGAGGCACCCATGTGAAAGAGGGGAGCAGGGCATTGTATTGACACCACACGTACTGCACCACTGAGGCTACATTGAGTTGATCAATAAGCTTTAATATTGATCATTGCCAATTTGCATATTTTGCCTGTTTTTCTCTGAATGACAGTCCATCTCAGGTTGGCTACCAGGAATTCACTTTAATGAAATCAGTAAAGCTCTGCCAGTTTGCATCAATAAAAGATATAGAACCATATTTTCAGAGGAGCAGAAGCAGAGGCTGCTGCTAGTGGGGATATTTCACAAGAGCAAGCGCAGGAACTGATTTCCCACCCTGTGGTCTTCCCATTGTTCTCATCATTTATTGTATATGGGAGAGAAATAGTAGGGCTTTTTGTGTTAATGTTCTGTTTCACTCTGGTTTGTGGTTTATTTGGAACGTGCTATCCCTGCATGAATGTTGCTTTGATATTCTTTGTGAGTTGCCTAGAGGTCTTTGAAAAGTTAGGCACGAACAAAGAAAAAGTTGCATTCATTATTATTGTTTTCTTACTGTTTAATCAAATGGGGAGAAAGAGTTTCAAAAATTAAGGAAAATTATCTTCTTTTCAGTTAAGGATTCAACCCTGCATCTGAAAGAGGGAATGAAAGGACAGTTAACAGAAGCATCTTCTGCAACCTCCAAGGCGTACTCTGTGTACAGAAGAGAAATGGACCCAGAAATAGATCTGATGGGCTCAGGAACAGATGCTGCAAATGCAGAAGAGAAGTCTTCAGAAGAAGCAGTCATGAGCCCTGCCATTGCCATCATGCAGCCAATATTGAGATTTCTTCAGCTGCTGTGTGAGAACCACAACCGAGAGCTCCAGGTAAAGTGTTTTAAGCTGAGCTTTTATAGGGGTGTTATTAGAGGGGCGGCACCTTTGTAAGGGGAGAAAAACATGCCTGTACCTGGCTCCTGTTACAGGATAGGGGTGTCTGAAATGTTGGGGTTTTTTGGTCTGAGGGATAAAATAACCCTTTTCAAGAACCATTTGGGTGCTGTGGTGGAGGAGCACATGTTTATATCCTCAGAATCCCTTGGGGATCTCAGCCCAGCCACATGGAACTGAGAAGGGTCTAAATGTCCCTGTTAGTAAGGTTCCTGTGCACAACTGGTGGATCACTTACCACAGACTTGAAGAGCACAGGAAGTTTCTGGGTACTGCCCTTTTCCCAAAGTATTACAGTTGAAGGCTTTAAGATGTTCTTTGTGTCCCTGCTGTCAGTTCTTTTGGTAGAAATTACTGTCCCCATAGCAACCTCTGCAAAATGTATTTCCTGCAAATATACCTCCGTGCCATGGCCAGGAGCCTCCCTTCCAGCAGCGGTTGGGGTGGTTTGAGCTGAGCTCCTGTTCTGCCAAGGACCAGCCCTAATGTGCCACCAGACCTGCTCTGCTGTGGGGCAACAGCTTCCAAAGGAAGGGCTGTAATGGGTGGATGGGAGCAGGTATGCAGGGCATGTAAAAGACATTTAAGGCCAGTGCAGATGTTTGCCAAGTTCACTTTCCTAAGCCCTCCTTGCTCTATGATTTAACCAGACAAGGGTTCTCAACTGCTGCATTAAGGCCTAATATATTTTCTATAGTAGTGCAGTGTACTTCAGTACCTGAGACACAGTGGTCATATGGTCATAAATTGTACTCTTCAATGTTTTCATGAAAAAAGACTTTGTTTGCCTTGACTCTTCCTTTTCTTTTTTTTTTTTTGGTGTGTTCTTTCCCTCCATCCACCAGAATTTTTTAAGACATCAAAACAATAAAACAAATTACAACCTCGTTTGTGAGACCCTTCAGTTTTTGGACTGCATCTGTGGGAGCACCACAGGTGGGCTGGGCTTATTGGGGCTTTACATCAATGAGAGGAACGTGGCTCTTGTCAATCAGACGCTGGAAAGCTTGACGGAATATTGCCAGGGCCCGTGCCATGAAAACCAGGTAGGGCTCAAGAACTTCTAGATGCAGAAGGCTATATCTGAATGTTGGTGTCTGGGTGCTTATCACAAACCTTTCAGTATTCCTGATAACAAATTCACTTGGAGCTGCTATGACTAGACTTAACATGCTTCAAGCTTTCATGAGTCCTGAGCAACCCTTTAAAATCAGAACTCCAAACAGACTCTTCCTGTAGTACCTCTTCTTCCTCTGAGGGTTTGCAGTCCTTTTGGAGAGAGTTTCATGTTTTATGTTGCTGTGTCCATGGCTTAGACCTCACTTTGTGAGACTGGATTTGGAGTCACAGTTTTGGAAGTGCATTGCAAACACAGACTTGTGTTCTTCATTTTCACACATTTTGCCCTTGCTAGTGTTTATTCACATTGCTAACCTTTATTTTCCTTATTTCACATAACCGCCTCAAAGTTTAACTTGCCATCCTGCCATACCACCTAGCAGCATCTTTAATTATGGTATCAGTAGTGAAATGGATGAGACTAAAGACCACGCTTCTGATCTCCTGTGCCTTGCTCACTGCAGTCTTTTGAAGTCACACAGCTGTGTGACTTTTGGTAAAAGTCTCTTTAGAGCCGTGCTGAAGAAGTGTAGAAAGGTAAAGGATGTGGTTACATGCTGCCATATTTGATCTGAAGAGAGCTGCAGTAAAGTTGTCATAGTGGATGAAACTGCAGAATTTTTGCTATAGAGTAGCAAAAAAAAAAAAAAAGGGAAAATTGTGGTGAGTGAAATTACAGAAGCAATCTGTTCTCTATACTAGAAATAGCTGAAGAAATACATGCAATATTAATGCTTCTTCATTAATGTGCACCAATGAAATGTAAAGTGCTATTATTGCCATTGCTGGTCATCAGCTGCCTTTACTTAATATTTTAAAAACAAACAAAAATCCTTTAGTGGACTAAATTCTGAACAGTCGTATTCAATCCACTTATGAATGGGAAAACAACTGTAAAAAAAGTATAGCTACAGGGCTAGAGATGAAAAAAAATGTTACATTAACATGTTCTCCAACAAAGTTACATGAGAAGCACTGGAGGAACACTGATATGGAAGGGAACGATGAATTACACTTTATTACTTAGACCTGTCTGCTGGGCAGTCGCTCAGGATTTGAGTTACACTTGTTTACACCAACTGCAAGTCTCATTCAATGTATTTTGGGGCAAATGCTCTCCGCTCTCATTTTCATTTTTCCCCCTGTCTCTGTCTTTCTGGAAGACTTTTCCTTTCCTATTGTCCTATAAACCTGCCAGAGGAAAAAATGCCATAGGCTCCTGTATAACTGACTCTTATGCACAAGGCCTAGAAGGTCCAGAACTCCAGCCGTAAAGGCATTTGGGAAGTACTGCTGGTCACAAGTACAGTTTTGAATTCCATATCCAGAAATACCCTTCTGTGCAGGACATGTCCAGATGCATGGAGAGCACCTTGATCTTCAGGAACACTGTGTGCTGTAACAGCAATATTAATGCTGGCTGCTGGGGGCAAACAAAGAATCTGAGCGTGCAAATTTGGCTGTGCCTGCAGTTGAGCCTGTGTTTTATGTCTGAGGCTGGCATGTGCTCAGCTGAATCTGGCAGTGCTCCTGAGGGCTGCTGTCTGTAACTTGCACCACTTGGTGCCAAGCCCTGCGGGATTCTCTGGGATTTGAGTTTGCACCACCTTTTTTCCAGTTGAGTATTTCACTACTGGCAGTGTTTGGGTTAGTTCTGTACACACAAGTCTCTCCCAGCACTTCTCGCGGTGTGTTTTCAGGCTGTTCTACTTTGGCTGAAATGTTATTACTCTTGCAAGGTGTTTTAAGTTCTGGGTCCTTCTTTTGGAAATTTGCTGATGTGCATATTCTCTCCCTCCCTCCTTCTGGCTGTATCATCTCCCTCTTTTCCCCACTCGTCCTCTCTCTCCCTCCCACCCCCGCCCCATTCCCTTCTCTTCTCTTATTTTGCAGACATGCATAGCAACCCATGAGTCTAATGGGATTGATATTATAATTGCTCTCATCTTGAATGACATAAACCCTCTTGGCAAATACTGCATGGACTTGGTGCTTCAGCTCAAGGTACAGTATATGTAAATTTGTTTATTTGAATTTGGGTAACAACAGAAGGCATACCTATGTGAGAGCTCTAGGCAGCCTGACATTTACTTAATCTTACCACAGCACAGTATACTCAGAAGCCTTTGAAAAAAAAGCTTGCAAATGAGTTCATCTCAGCTTCTGAATCCTTATCGGGTCCCCTGCCACAGGCCTTTTGAGACACTGCTGTGTTTGGGACTATGTCCTCAGCTTTTTTTTTTTTTTTATCCTATCAATCAGGCATGACACAGCTAGCATGAAAAGTCTGTATTGTGGGTGTAAAATCTCTCAAGATTGATAAATAGCCACACTGTACAGGCATGCAACAAGTCAGGCATTCTCTCTAAATACTGAACTCTTAAAAATTACTTGAGAAGGAAATGCTGTGAAAAAGAATCATACATCAGATCACCTGCAATGTCACATAAAGTTGAAAACAAGGTTCAAGTAAATTGTACTTTATTTCCCTTCTCAGTGTCCTCTGTGGGGAGACACAAAGTGTAGAATGTGAGGGCAAAGCCTAGAGCAGGAGGGCTTGTAATGTAATTTTGTTCTGTATTCTGGGGAGAGTTGGACAGGCTCGTAGATAAGTTTCTCCTGCCTGTGTGCTGGTGCATGCAGAGGGGAGCTCTGCAGCTGTACTGTCTGCCAAACATGGTAGAATCTGTCCAGGAGGAGCCCTGGGTTATTGCCTTTTCTTGCCTCCCAAATTAAGTATTTCCATTGCAGATGGTCTGTTTCCTCCCCAAACCAGCAAATACTTTGTGGTAGCTGCATTGCATCATATTGGCAACATTATACATGTCTAATAAAATAATTAATATAGCTATATATCATGTACAATGAAACACCGAATCAACAGTGCCTTACATATGATTTTAATAACTGTAATTACATTTCTGAATGGCAATGTAATTCAGGCCCCCCTCTAGCAAAACACTTAGGCAGACATTTAACTTTGAACATGCAGCCAGTTCTTTTGAAGTCCAAATTTCAGTCTCTGTAAAGATGTAGCTGCGTTCACTCCAGTGCCATTTTGATTTGCCATTGTCATGAGGCTAGCAAATGCTTGTAGAACAGCTCAGCTGTGTAGTAACCAAAAATGGAGTTTAGAGACAGCTCTGCAAGGACCTGTGTGACCGTGTTCACAGGAGGCTGGCTGTGCTCAGACTCACTAAATTAGCAAAAATTGTGGTGAATGGTAGCAGAGGTTCAAACTGTGCAAATTATTCCGATTTTACGGAATCACAGAGTCATTTGTTTAGTAGGGATGTCTTGAGGTCATCTTGTCCAAGCCCCCTGCTCAAGCAGGATCAGCTAGAGCAGGTTTCCCAGGACCATGTCCTGCTGGATATGTCCACAACTGGAGACTCCACAACCATTTTGGGCAGCCTATCCCACTATTAGATCCCTCTCACAGTAAAAACGTGTTTTCTTGTGTTTAGATAGAATTTCATGGGTGTTTTATTTTGTCTCTTGCCCTCTCACTGGACACTGCTGAGAGTGGTCTGGCACCCTCTTCTGTATTTCCTCCCACCAGGTATTTATATACATTGATAAGATCCATCTAAGCTGTCTGTACTCCAGGCTGAACAGTCACAACTTTCAGTGGCTCCTTGTATGAAAAATGCTCCATTCCCTTCATCATTTTTATGGCTTTTTGCTAGACTCCTTCCATTATGTCCATATAATTGTTGTACTGGATCTGGACACATTGCTGGGCAAGATGTGATCTCAGGAATTGGATCCAAATTAAGAAGCTGCCTTTTTTGATTTTGAGTGGCAACACATTGAAATAATAAAGCAATGAGTTTACCAAGTAATGTTTAACATTGACACTCTGTCAGCATTCATAGGCAACTTTGAAGTTGCAAATACATAAATTTTGCAGTGAAAACACAGAATTCAAAGTATACAGGCCCATACATTTACACTTACAAACAAGCTCAGACACTGGTTTCAGGGAACATTGTATGTTGAACTTACACCCCCCCCCAGCCAAAGGAAAGGCAATGCAGAGTTATATTTTCCCATGCCATCTTAGTTTAGCTTGTTTTGCACACAGTTTTTGATGTGGTATTTAATTACATCTTCATGGATTATATTTTCCAGTGGACTCCCGAATCATTTAGTGAGCAGAGCAGACAGTGTTCACTGGGTGCGCAGATGGCAAATGTTCTGTTCTGCCTCTTTTTATTTCAAGTGTGACTCCCTGGCCTTCCTTACTGGCTAGTGTGTAAGCCCTGGCACACAGTAGGACCTCAATATCTGCCACATCTGTGACAGGATGAAGGGACATTGTCAGTCTAAGGGTAGAGAGAGTCTAATACAAGTGTCTTCTTTTTTTCCTCATAGTCGTATCTAATTGCTTCACTCAATAATTTAGTTTTCCAAAATTTTTATCAGGAGATGTGATGGGAGTCCAGGTAAAGGTGAAATGAAGAGTAGAAGTGCTTTGGGGTGTCCTGTTTTTTAGCACTTGGAAACTGATTTTTCATAGTACTAATGTGTTAGAAACTTTATGCTGTATTTTCTGAGTGATGGACCTCTCTTCCTCAGTGATGTCTGGGATTAGAAATCAGATCCTAGGGTCTCCAAATGTGCAGAAAGTGAGGAATAAGTAGTCAAATAACCATCTCAAATGCCTGCTATAATTCTAGGCCATGGCATGGCACCTTTGTTGAGTCAGTAGCAAGAAGCTGGCTATTGATGACACAAAGTCCTACCTACCCTCTACCTTTCCCAGCTTCTGTCCATCCCCAGGGTTGTCTGCACTGGGAAATAGCTTTAAAGTCCTCCTCACCCATGAGTGAGTGGACTGCTGCTTTCCTCCTGTTTTCTCCCGTTTCCTCCCGTTTCCTCCCTTTCCTTACCAAGCTACCTGGGAGCCTGTCATGGCCCCTTCCCTCCTCCTCAGTTTGAGATCTTACACTGGTGCTACCACAACTGACTTGGTCACCACTGCAAGGGAAAACTGCAGCAGAACAGGAAGCATCCTGCTTTTCAGAGCAGCATCCTGTTAGGAATCCTCATCAGAATCCTGTCCTCTCCCTCCACCTGTTCTTGTTCACTGTGCACATTAAACTTCTGCAGTGTTGGTTGCAAGGTAGAGAGTCTGACTAGACCATTCCCATGGATGGTCCTGATTTGATTTGGAAGCAAAAGGAAAGAGACGTGGCAAAACTCGTATGGAGCACTCTTCTCCTTGAGCCAGTCCCAGTTAGGTCTTTTATTCTCATCTGTTCTTTGTCCTTGTCTCATTCCTGTGTTGGCAAGCCCAGGCTCCTCTGTCCTGGCTTCTCTCTCAGCTCCCAGTTTCTTCTCCCAGAAGTTTTGAAGTCACTAGTTATGTACAAGTCTTCATTCTAATCCACTCTCCTTCCATTTATCTTCAGTCTCATCCTTCAGTCCTCTAGTCAGAGGTGTTTAATCCTCAGCTTAATACAGCCCTGAGCAAGCTGCTTTGAGCAGGGGCTGGACTGCTGGAACCTTAGTCCAGAGGGCAGCCTTTAGTGTGTGGTTTTATGATCCAACCTGCATGGCTTTGTGATTCTGTGCTCCCCAAGAATAACCCCTGCGGGATTTTAGCTGTGAAATTAGTGTGTTTCTGCCCTGTAGTACTCAAATTTTAATTTACAAAATGCTTCCCAGTTGGACAAGTTTGGCTGGGAGACTACAACTCGTGTGATTGTTCTTTTGGCCTCCAGTGCTCCATATTTTCAATTCTCTTATCAAAACTTGGGTATACAAAGGCTGCTTAAAACACAAGTTGCTTGAACATGGAGGTAATAACATCTTTCTTTTTGCCCTGGTCCCAAAAGCAGCTGAGCCCTTTTCCTCTGAAACTGCCCATGCCAATTGTCTGAGGCACACCCTCACTGGAGAAATTTCAGCTGGAATTGTTGATAATGGCAATAAGCAGCTGAGAATGAGGTTGTAGGGTGGGTTGGCAGTTTTCCTGGCCCCTGCCTCTTCCCTTGGGACTGCCTCCTGCTTCCGAGTGTTCCAACAGCTCAGTCTGTAACGGGGGATGATGAGGGGATGCTGTGACAGGTCAGCCAAGGCAACCCTGCTCTGCCAGAAAGCGGCCAGACCTCCAGAACCATTCTTCCTCTCCACTTCACCACAGATGATTTAACTGGAAGACAGGCAGGTCTCTGAAGTCTGAGGCACCACTGGGCTACTGCTGCTAAAGCTCATGCTGTGTAATCCTGGGGAGCAGTCTTGGTGAAAAGCAGCCAGTTGACAAAGCAAAGGTTGTCTTTATATATTCCCCCGGGAATATTTAGTAGTGAAACAAAATCTCGTTTATTTTACAGCCTTTCAAATAATAACCAGTTTGATCATCATAAAAACCAGAGGGGAAGGAAACCTACCTGAATGATAAAACCTTCTGTGTAGTATGTTTTGTAATTACCTCAGTTGAGTCTCGTTTTAACAGAAAGCCAGGGCAAAAATTGCTAGGCGGGCAATAAGGAAAGGAAATGGAATTTAATTTCTTGTGCACAGTCTGCAGCAACACTCTGTATTTAAGTCAAATATTTTTCAGTGTTTAAAATTTTCCTTCCAATATAGCATGCAGAGTTAGTGTTACAGTATGCTGACATTAAAAAAAACCCTATTAAATATGTCAGTAAAATAAAAGATGCAAGTGGTTGAAAATCTTATCCACTAAAAAAGTGGTCCCCATAATCTCAATTAAAACAAATGCAAGGGTCATTAATCCATGAAAGAGATTTAAAATTTGCATTAATTTGGTTTTGTATCTCTAGAACAATGCCTCCAAGCTTTTGCTGGCTATTATGGAAAGCAGGCAAGACAGCGAGAATGCGGAAAGAATCCTTTTCAACATGAGACCAAGAGAACTGGTGAGAAAACTTGTGAATATTCATAAATCTTTTGGCTGAAAAAAAATCTGTCATTAAAACATTTTTAAAATGATCTGTATCTAAGCTGAGAAGTGTTGGCAGCGTATGGTGGCACAATGTATCAGGATAGTACTAATTCACAGAAAGTGCTTTAAAAGGATCAGGCATGCATGATTTCAGTCTTTACGACTTCATTATTTTTATCCTTTCCAAGCACTTTTCTGTAATTGTTTCCTAACTAAATTATCATATTCTGGTAGACTGTCTTCAAGTGCAGTTTGTCAGGGGCTGGCAAATTAAGCTTGTACAGTTTGTGAAGCAGTGCTAACAGAAATGTGTGTGTAGACATAGAATATATTTAATATACATGTATGTTATATATTTATGTCCCATGAACAAAGAGCTCCAAACAGTTGATGCTGTGTTTTAGAACAACCCTGATGTTTGTGGAGGTCTCCAGGAGCCTTAAATGGGTTGGAAAGCTGGAGCAGTCATTTCCAATATGACTTAATCATGTAAAAACAGAGACTGAGAGATCTGGGAATTCATGTGGGATTCTGGGGAAGTATTTGGGGGCATTGTCCCTGCCCTTGGGCAGAGCCCAGTGCCTGCTGCTTTCAGGGAATCATCACTAAGGTGGCATCTCAGCAGGATGAGGCCATCCCTAGGGTACAACTGCAGGATCAGGCCTTGTGTGGGGAACCCTGTGATGGTCCTGTAAGAGGCTTTTGAATATTTGGAATTTTCCCAGCACCCCGCCCAGATCTTCCTTTCCTTTTTGGTTTAGATTTTTTTTTTCCTGTGAAATTGTGTTGCTGCCCACTCTGGCCAGAGGAAGATCATGGCTGCACTCTAAGGGCTGCACAACACTCCCTGCCACATCTAGACCAGTCTTTAGAAGCATTTGTGAAAATACCTACTCACAAAGGCTCTGCATTCCTGTACCTTTCTCATGGTTGCTGATGAAAAATGTAGTGGTTTGGAGCTTCGTAAATCCTTCAAGCTTGTCTTTATTCAGAAAGTATTTCTCAGGCTGCTCGCTCTTTTTGCAGAACTGCAGGGCACCCATCCAGGCTGGAGCTGAACAAAGTGGCTGTGTTCAAATACAGTGTGTTTTTTCCCCAAGAACCACATTTATTTCATCTCTTCCCGGCTGGGTTTGTGTTGCAGGTGGATGTGATGAAGAATGCCTACAACCAAGGTCTGGAATGTGACCACGAGGAGGAGAACGGAGATGATGGCATCTCCCCAAAAGATGTTGGCCATAATATCTATATTTTGGCACATCAGGTATGTCTTACTTGTTTTGTGACAGCTTCCAGAAAAGCGTTACATGGTTAAACTCCACATTGTCACAGGGGGAGTGATGCGCTTCAGTGTTAAGAGAGAAGTAACGATGTGCTTATTGACAAAAAACAAAGTTTGATAGCAGATGTGACAGGGGGTTAAAGGTTCAATGGCAAGGCACACTCGATTGTTCACTGCATGCAGGACAGGCTCAGCCAACACTGCCAGAGAGACCTTCCTGTTGAGTCATGATGTTAAGGAAGGATCCCCTTGCATTCTAAACTCCTTCTCAGAGGGGAGTTTAGGTGCAGCTGGCTCCAGACTTAGTCCCAGCCTTGCCTAACAGTTTATGTCTAAAGGATTATCTGCACACAATCCATCCTTTATATCGTTTAGCCATCAAGATTTCAGAGTTCAGCATGCTATTAACCACTTACCAAGAGTCTCTTGTGGTAAGGAATCCCTCAGTCTTGAGGAGCAACCTTGAGAGGCATCCCCTGCTCAAGGGGAGATCCTGAATGTGTTGGTCCTCCCATTGAGGAGAAATTCCACACGAATTGGTATTTGTGTGAAGTAACAGTGTAGAGCAAAACAGTGGCTGTCCGCTCAGCTTTGTCTTCTTTTAACACTAACAGATCATTTGTATCAATCAAATCATAAATTGTGTTACCATTACTGGTGTATTTTAAATAGTGCCTTCAGTTGTGATACCAAGTGAACTTGATTTCAGAAGATTCCTATTATTTTAGATATATTGCTTTTCCAAGAAGAATAATTGGGCCTTTTCACTGCTTTCTCCTTTCAAATTATGCTGTAGTGCCCTCAAGCTTTTTCTGATCACTTCTACTTCTCTACTGGTAAAGGTAGAATGTACACTGAAGTTATTTAATGGGCTATTTATTCTTCAGAGTAGCTGGTGTCAAAAATAGTTTATCTTTCAATTATGTTCAGAGTAGTGAAAAGTTTTTTGTAATTGAAAGCGTAAGGACCACGAACTTCTTGGTCATATCATAAATTACAGCATTTGGTGTTTCATGTAAGGGCCAAATTTAAAAAAAAAATGTTTTTCCCTAAGTAAGAAGAAATAAACAGATGGAGATAGGGAGTGTTCCTCATTCATTATGTTTATTAAGTGTTGTTAGGAATTGAATACTTGGTGGGAAAAAAAAGAAAGCAATCTATAGTTACAGTAGTATTATGCAATGTTTCTTTCAAGCAAGGAATGCAAAAAGCCCAGTTACTGAGTTATGCTGGTGTGATTGCAGCACATTTAAATAAATAAGTATTGTTATTATGTTGTTGGTGGTGTGGTTGACCATGTTCTACTCTCAGGCTGTGTGGGGCTGTACATAAGATACCCATCAGAGACGACAGTATTTTTAGAAAGCATCTGCAGCTCCTTACCTTGTAACACTATTTACTCCTTGTCTGAATGCTTATAATGAAAATTTAAATGCCTGCCAAATCAAAATGTCGGTATTTTCTGTCTTCTGCTCAACAGTTTGAGTTAAATTACTTAACAGGGTCTGTGACATGGAAAATATGGTTTGGGGGGTGGAATATAGACCTAAAGCTATATATGAAGTGACTGCTGGGGTCATTTTACACAAGAGGTCACTGCCAGGATTACACTGGCTGAGGTGTAGGTTAAGATCTGTCTCTAGGTTCATATCTATAGTGCTGGGGAGGTCCATGATGCCACTCCACAGCTATTCCTGATCCATTGCTGGCGTTTTGGTTGCATAAGGGTGGATATTTTTACAGCAATTTACTGAGCTCCTTCCTGTTCTGTAAAATTAAATGTCATGATTGGCTCTGTATGCTGTAAAAATATCCATCTTTTTACCAAAAAAAAAAAAAGAAAAAAGAAGAAAATAAAAAAGAAAAAAAGACTGGTTTCTTTTTCTTGCATTTCTGTAACATAGTACATGTGTTTACAATAGCTTTGCACTCATGTCAGGCCCCATATCAGAAAAAAACAATGCAAGGGCAGGCAATTTAGGGGCTTTCTGTGTCCTCTGCTAGTGAAAAGCTACAGTTCTTGGCACAGACCTGCTATCTTTGACCCCAGACTCTTTCCATGTGTGCCCTTTCGCTCGCCCTGGGATGGGCAGGATACGAGCACGGACCCTCCTCAGCAAGGCCATTGTTGCTGGGTTCCTTTGCTGGCTTCAGTCTCCAAACACCCTCTGCTTTGCTGTCAGAGTGCCTTTTTGGTGCCTGGGCCTTCAGCTTGGCTTAGCTGACCTGGTTTACATAATCTTTCTTTGCAGTGGCACTTCATCTGACTTACCTTTTTTCTACAACCAGTGTGGCTCTTCAGTCACTTCCCTTACACTTCCTGGTGACCACTTGCTCTAGTTACAGCTTTTTGGTCCCTCTGTAATAGCAGAATCAAGACTGAGAGTTCCCCTTTTTGCTGTTGCAGCCCTCAAACACAGACAGTTTATTTTGGGGAGCTCCGACTTTCAGTTTTTGTCGTTGTGCTCTTCAGGGCAATGCTGGGTTCTGCATTTTGCCACCACTACATCCTTCCTTGCCCTTCCTGTGGTTGATTTTACCAAAAGCAAGAGGCATTCTTGTAAATGTTTGACCCCCAGTGCATAGAAAGTTGTACGTGTGTCACAAGCAAGGCTGAGATTTCTGTTAGTAAATCTTCCTTACAGCCTCCCAGCCTCTGCCCTAAATGTGCACTTGCACATCATGCACACACAAAGGGGTGTGGGCACAGCAGCCATGTCATGCTAGTGATCACATGTCCTCCACATGTTTCTCTGTCCTCTCTTTCCTTTATTTCTTCATCTTCCTCCAGCCTGCCACGTGCCGTGGCTGTGCTGCTTCCCCTGCACTGACCCCCGGCTGTCTGGACACTGCTGCTCCTCATTTTTCCTGCTCCTCTATGAGCAGAGAGGAGAAGGGAGGGCCACTGGGAGAAAGCAGAACTGAGCTGTCCAGGAGGAGCTGCCCTGAGCTGCAGCCCTGCCCTGCAGCCTGGCTTTGGGGCTCCTTCCAGATGTAGCTCTTCTACAGCTGCTTGTGGAGCAGTGACACGAGCTGGTGCTTGAGGTCACATCCTGGAAAAATAAGCCTGTTAGTGGTAGGTACAAAAGGTTCACAATTCTCTTGAAAATCCACGGAGGAGATTCTGTTTTCTTTCTCTAGTTCAAATGTCATGCTCAGAGCCAAGCCTTGACCTTGCTGATTCCTTGCAGTAGTCTCGAGTGAGTGCCAGAGGTGTGTTATGGACAGTTCCATCACCTCTTACACCACTTCTCTTCCAGCCTCAGTCAATAGGTATTGTATTTTTACTGCTGTCCTCTTAAGAGATCGTGTTAAAGCAGGTCACACTTTGTTTTGCAAAGTTAGTAAGGCTGTCCACAAAGAGACTTCATCTTGATGTGATGTCCCTGTAGAAAATTACAAAAGCTTTTGACACAGTAGCACAAAAAAAAGTTTCATTCTTGCTCCTTATCTGCAGAAGCATTAGTGTAGGAAAATCAAGTTTTTAAATGGTTACACGAAGAAAGAAATTAGAAAAATCTAAAGAAGTCCTCTGGCTTTTCAGATGACTGCTTAAGCTGGCTGCCTGTTAGTCATAGCAAAGTATTGCAGGAGTTTGTAAACTAAAACACAGCACTTCATTGGCAGTATTTCCATGAGGTTCATGATCCCTTCAGTTTACTATGAAGCAAGATAAGGCACTGATTATAACCAGAGGCTCCATACATATATATATATATATATATATAACATATATGTGTGCTTCTGTTAACAGAAAATACTTTGGAGTGTTTGTGTTTTTCAGCTCCTGCAAACTGTCTGAATCAGGCATGGAGCCCTAGCTAATCCACTGTACCTTTCAGCAGGGGCTTTATTCATGAGGGTCACAGGGATGTGAAATAACTTCACATAGCTTTTTGTCAGCTTGCAGCGTGGCAAGAGTGCACTTTCATCTGCCTGCAGGGCTGTGGAGAGATGTCCTTGATCTGGGAGGATGTGAGTGGGGAGGGAGTAGGGGAGCAAACTGTAACAAAACTTTGAGATTTCCAGTGCCTTATGAACTCCTCTGCCTGGCTCCCAAGGCTGTGGTGGGAGTGTAGGGGTGCTGACCCAGCGTGCCACCCCTTTCGTGATGCCCGTTCCATGGTCCCAGGCTGGCAATATGTTTCCTCAATTTTACATTTATGCTTAAATGCCCTGTTGGAGAGGGAGCACAGGTCTTGGAATTCCACAATACCTTTGTCACTTCAAGGTAAATAGAAGATTATTAGTTTGGTTTTTGTTGTTTTTTTTTTTAATGAGATTAAGCTAAAATATTATTTAAATCCCGACCAAGTAAACTACTTACATAATTACCTGGTGCCACTAAGACTTAGTGAAAAATATTTCCTCACCCCATAAGGTTAGAGGAATTACCACTGTCTGATACCAGTGCAGTGAAGACAAGTTTGAACCAGGCTATCTTCTGATAGACTAACACAGTTGGAAGTGTCCTTCCCTTTATAAGTTCTTAAAATAAACCAAGGAAAAAGTAGATCTGCTGTGAACTGTAAGGTTCTCACTGCAGGTACTGCTAAGGACACACATCTTCCTCTCTGGTGCTAATTTTAAATGGGCTGAGCAAAATAAGTCATTCAGCCTTATATATTTGTTAGTGTATTAGTGACAGAATCAAGATTTTTTTATCAAACTTGGCAAGCGTTATCAAACTAATGTCTTACTGCCATGTTTATTTCATTGCTTAATAGTGTAGACAGATGAAGGGTATTTGCTAACTAGGCAATTAAAATGGCAATAATGGATGGCGTGGATTTATAGTTTGGGAGTAGGGATACACTATCAGCTATTTTTTAAAAGTTACTGGTTTTGACATTTGAAATAGGAGAGGTTTGATAATGAGACTTGGATATGATACATTCATTAAGGATAAAATAGAGTCAGTTTAAAAAAATTTAGCTATCCAAATAGGAAAAATTCTAAGAAGCACAAAGCCTTTTGTTTCTGTGCGTTTCTCTTCAGTCTGTCTTTCTGTAGCTTTCATCAGATTTGAGTACACCCTGGGCTGGGGCCACCTTTACTTTCCACATCCGTGCTGTGCCTACAGCTGCGTGGTTGTGGGACTCGTACGTGCCCCAGCAGAACAAAGAAATGACAATAATAATAATAATAATTGTTTCAGAAATTTTTTAGGACTTTACCTTACTTTTTACAGGATTTTGGAGCAGTTAAAAGTTCTCATTAATTTTATTTGTCCCTTTTAAAGTAAGCGGTATTACCTGGTGTTCCAGGTAAAGGCACCAAGGCAGAAGCAGGCACAGACAGCAAGTCATGAGCTGTCTTGGGAAGCAAATCTGGCTTGTTTGATCCCCAGTGCTTTGCTTTGACTGCCACATTGGATTCCTTCCTATGCTCACCCGATCCCAGCTACTCTGCTAATGTGGAAAATTGGCATTTATTGGGTAGTGCCTAATCACTGAGCACATTAGTACTTCAAAAGTCTTTTAGAGACATGCTAACGTGTGTTTTTCAAATAAACTTTCCCGTGCTGCTGCTATTATGGGTTGCTGAGGCAAGAAAATCTTTCATAAGGTAACAGATGCAAATGTGTGCATGTGTGTGAGGGAGGTATTGTAAGGCTTAAGGGGTTTTTTGCGGGTGGTTATTTTTGGTGTCGTCGTTTGGAGCAGTTCCTGGATTTCCTTCACTTTGCTGTATTTTAACTTCTGGACAGATTCACTTAGACCTTCATCCTTCTTTTCCCTTGAGTATGTCTGTGCATGTATAATATAAAAGACAATTATTAAAACTTATACTATAAGGTAAATGTGGATTCTTGTACTCATCCATTTGTCTTGACCTGAATATAATTCAAGCCAGGTTAAGGGATTCCATGGCAAGACCTTGCTTAAAATGATGGGTGCAGATCTTCCATGGTTTAATGCGTGACAAAACAAGAAGTAACACTGTAAATGTGGGCCTCCAAATGTGGAATAGGACCGCTGCATGTGACTTCTCCAAAGCTTTCTGGACTGAGTGGGCTGTCCCAGGCTCACCAAGCACTGTTCTGCGTGAAGTGTGATTGTGGTCAGGCATAATTCAGGGTGAAATTTGACTTTTTAAGAAGAAATGATAGTGAAGAAGGCAGAAATCAATTGCTCAGTAATGTGCATTGAGAAGCACCTTCTCTAAGACACAGCAGAGAAGCACCTGAAAAGCTGTTTAGGATAGGGAACTGGTGGGACCAGTTACAGCCCAGTAGTCTGCAGTGGGCATGAACTGGCTGAAACTGTAATATCATAGTTATACCATGGAAATAAGATGAACAGAAGACAAGTGGAAAAGTCTTGCAAGAACTCCTTCACCCTTGATAGTGGTGTTGCCATTACTGGCCCATAACATTTGCCTAAAAGAAATCTCCCTGTCCCTGTGGGAGCTGTGAGTTCCCAGAGCATTGTGCTCTAAAAGATAGACTCATCCAACTGGGAAGCAGCTTTGAGCTCAGGCAAGGATCCTCCAGACGAGCTGAGGTCTGGGGACCACACTGGTTCCATAAACTTTTTAAGCATGCTGTGTTCTTTCTGCTCATCCTCTGCCTCAGATAGTTGCATGTCTGCCTTTACGAAACATTAGGTTGAGCCTAGGTTCTGATGCCCGGGATTTTCAGTTGATTCTGTTTTGTGAAAGAAATGTCTTGGTTCATTTGAGTTTTTACACATCTCTGACTGGTACACTCTCAAAAAAAAAAAAAAGTTTTAGTATATGAAACTAGGATTTTGGAAAAAAGACCACTGGTTATATTGAGTGAAAATGTAGATGGCTCCCATTTTGTGTAGCCATGACCATTGTCAAATTGTGCAGCTGATGTGGACAAGAAGCAGTTGGCAGGTATTGCTGGAGATCGTCCTCTCAAGTACCAGATGACAAATGGAGAAAAACACTGTACACACTTAATTAAATAGGACTATCTTTTGAGGCCAGAAGATGATGGACTCTATCCTGTAGGATAAACCTTTCCTTCAGGATGAATAGCTGTGAGTTTGTGCAATAAGGATGCTCTTTTTCTGCAGAACAGGTAAAATTTTTCAAGCTAAAGGATGTCATTTTTCGCAAGGCTATGCTGAGCTTTGCAGTTTTTTGCTGGTTTTTTGTTTCTCTGTCCTTAACAGAGAAGCTCTTGCTGATAGCAGTGCCAAAACAAAGGGCTAATGGGAACCAGTCCCAGGAACCGTGACTGTCAGTGGACTCGTAAGCTTGGCTGCCAGACCTGAAACTTTTCATGGAACTTTTATGCTCCACATGTTGTTTTGTAGTTATCATCCTGATGAGACAGGCTATGGCATCAAAATGACACCGGCTAATTAAATGTCAGGAGAATCAGAAGCTGTTGCAAGGCTTTTACACTGAGACTGCCAAGACTGAAACAGAAGCCAGTGGCGCACATCACCCTCGTTGTGGCTCATTAGGGTGGGATATAACTCCACGTTCAGCCAGCTGCAGTATGGAGAGACAGTATGGAGGCTGCCATGAGGGCTTGACACTAACGAGCACCTGAAAGGTTAAATAAACGTCTATGGCTGATGTTGAGTCTCAGGTTATAACCTTGGCAACTTGTCCTTTGATGTTTTTTTTTTCTCCCCTTCTCCTTGGAAGCATTCACCTCAGAATCCTGTTCTGGCTTTGATAGGGATCTACATGGGAACCTCTGTTTTCCATCTGGGGTCGTGTTGACTTAGGCTGTTAAGAGCTGCTAGGATTCAAGCTAGAGCTTTTTACTCTAGGTTGGCCACAAAAGCTTTAGCTTGTTTTAATTTTTCTGGTTCTACTTCTCCAGAATAAGATGAAGTGTCTATTCTACATATGTGTGTGATTTATTATATGTAATGTTAATGAGGGATATATCCTGTTTGACTGTGGCAACTGTGCATTTTACTGGTGCACAGGTGGCCTTAATATTTCTGCTTTGTGGGTTTCTTCTTCTATCTTTAACTTCCGTAATCCTTGTGTTTTGTGGTTTACAAGATTTTTTGTCATTGGGAAATATGTTGAATTGGTGTCGGGGCCCAAATGTTACACCAGAAGAAATATCCTTTCTTTGTCAAATGTCTGCATTGTGAAATCTTCACATTAGTCTGTGGTTTTGCTCTGAAAATTGGCTGTGGGACAATGAAATACTGTTCAAGACATTCTCTGCTCTCAGGCTCTGTTTGCAGCCCTGTCCTAGCAATACCCACACTACCTTTTTATTGCTGTCTGAAGCAGCCTGGGGTGGACAGAGGGGCTTCAGTCCTCCTTTGGTTCTCTGTCACCCGTGGGGCAGTTACTTCTCTTCCCACTTGAAGAATGGGTCTTCATTTAGCTGTGTCCACAGCTGGTCTACATGAGAATGCCTCCACTCTGAAGTAGGCAAGCAATACTGATTTATACTGATTTATACTAGTAGAGAACTTGCCCTGTTGCCCTCAAACCATACTCTTACCCTGGAGCTGCCTGCTTGCATTTGGCATGCTTTAAGACTGATGGTATAGGGGTCACAAGGAGGATGGCTTCACTTTAAACTTTTAGATTGAAATTGCTGGGAGAAGCGTTATGTAGAATTAAGCATAATTTTCCTTGGAAACTGAGTAAACTCAATCCAGAAGCCATTGAGAGGCTATAACTGTGGGACAGTGCCATCTTTCCAAAGCCACCCTTCAAAGCAGACTGCACGTTCAGCCACCCCCGAGTGCTGTGTGCACATTTCACCGGCTCAGAAATGTATGTAATGTAGCTATTTTGTTCAAATTGCTGCAAACTCCTCTCATTAAGGAAGTTGAATCACACAGAGTGTTGAGGTCTTGCTCTGGAGACAGAGCTGAGGCTTTTCCATTAGAGGTAACCTTCAAATGAACCAAGGTGCACCTTTTTCTTCTAAGTACAGCCCAACTAAAACATTTTACCCTAAGCTGGGGTTTGGTTTGAGGGGAAGTGAGGGTAGCCTTGGAAATATCATGGAAGTGAAATCTGGTCTCACTTAATAGTATCGGAGCAGCTCTAATAGGCCTCAGATACGTGCATTGTGTAATCCTACACCTTAATTAAAATCGGGGGGGGGGGGGATCTTCTCTAACAAAGACATACTTTTTTATGTTCATTAGTCATTGGAGTAATTACAAGTTAACAAAAATAAAGAGCATTTAACAGAATGTCAAAATATGTCTGTTCTTCACAGTTGCTCCGTTTTAACTCTCATCTCCTCTGATGTCACAATTTAATTAGGTATCTCAGTCACCATAGAGTTTTCCAGACAAGATCTGAATTTGTAATCTACAAATAGGCAGAGCTCAGTTGCCATCCTCTGTATTTCATTCATTTAACACAGTACAGAAAAGTGAAAATGAGGTTCACCTTGCACTTTCTCTGAGGCAGCTTTATGAGATACTGAATAAACGTGTCCAGCTGTGAAATTTAGTTTTAACATCTGATTATGCTTTTCTACACCAAAAGTGAGATGATCAGTTACTTATGATCACCTTCAGACCTGCACACAGATAAGCATCTAATCAACCTGGGGTTAAAGAAGCCTTTTCTCTGCCTTTTTCTATGGGCAAGGATTTTCAGAGTTTGTTTTACAAATGATGGTCTGTGGTGGCCTTAAATGAACTTGGTTTGGAAAATCTTTCCAGCTTTTTCTGTCTTTTTGAGTCTGCAGAACACCATTTAGCTGCTAGTTGGTTGGGTAAAGCAGCATTGTTTGTGAATATCTGATAAGGAGAGAGGTGAAGAAGAGGATGAGTCCACTCTGGAAGGATCAACCCACGAGGAACTTTCTGCTCATGGTGCCAGAGGAAGGGATGTTGAGTGCCAGTCAACATCTCCTGTTCTTGTGGCTCATGGGAGGAAGTGTGTCCGTACTTAAAAACTTGAAACTGTGGTTCCCCTCACCACACTGTCCCCAAAATAAGAGTCAGCAGCAGTTCCTCCTTTTGTTTGTGCTAGCCTGCCTTTCCTAGAGAAGCCACATAGTAGACAGAAGAAGATAACTGGCAGATAGTCACGTTCTGCAGAGAGGAGAAACGTAGAAAGTGAAGGGCTTGGGAGCAAAAAGATTTTAAGAGTTCCTTAAAAGGGTGTGCCTTTCACAGCTCTCTTATCTCAGGTGTATTTATGTATTTTGGATGTATATAAAGTATTGGTGGCTTTTAGAGGTGGACGGTTCTCTTGCTGTGTGGGTTTGGGATCCATATACCTGCTGGTTTGGGGCTTTCCTACACTGTGTTTATGCAACATTGGTGCCAGTGTTTTTGTCTGCCTTTTATAGAGTAGCATGTGGCTGGGATCTTCTTCCTTGTTATGCTCTGAAGAAGACTAATTGCAGAAACTCTGCTCTCTTTTTCTTTCTTTTCCATTGAACTTTCTCGTTACCGCCTTACAATCATGTCTGACACTTCCATCATCTGATTTCCTTTCATGCTGTACTTTGCAAAATTTTGCTTACAGTAATCACGGGAGGCAGTCTCTGAGTGCTGTTGTGCCCTCCTGTTGGAATATTCTGGATTGCATACTGCTGTCCACATCCTATGTCCAGTATGGCCAGTGTGCACCAAAATCCAAGTGTATGCACTGGGCTTGTTTGGCTCGAGCAGGCACAGCTGCCCATGACAGTTCACACATAGCCTGTGGAGATGTTTCCTATCCACCCACCTCAAATTAATTTTATTTAATTGCAGCGCATTTTGTCTGACCTGAACTTCCCCACACACCTGTACACTTCATGTTTTTCGAACTCAGCTTTGCCTGCAAAAGAAATTAGAAAGGAGGCAAGTGGAAGTAAAGTTCATTGAAATATTAACAAGTCATTTTGTCTTCTGCTGGTTTTCATCAGGGTGAAAAAGAACAGCAAGACCACAACAAAAATAGCAATGAAGTTACTATGGGGGGCTGCAAACATAATACTGATAGAGTTCACTTAGCTGTGGTGGTTTCTTTTATGTGATAATATTGAGGTGTTTTATTTCTCCCCTGTGAGGTAGATGGCTATTAGCCACAATTTGTAGTGTGCCCCCTGTGGAGGCTGGGGAGGCGAGTTGGTGCCTCAGAGGTTACACGAGGCCATGGAAGACCCAGCAACAGAATCCAAAGCGTCTGGACCACCCAGGGACCTGCTCATGTACCGCAAGCCATCAGGGAAAGATTAACTCTAAACCCTTTTGGTTGCTCTGTACGGTATAATTGTCTAAATGAAATCAATGAATACTTGATTTGAGTGTCTCCCATTGCTCCATCCCTGCTGTTCCTAATGTTTGTTAACAGATTGCTTTGTGGCAGAGTGCAAAGGTGCCGCTCTATAAAACTGTAATGACTTCTGGAAAGGAAGTTGCCCTGTGTATTGCAGAAAGCACCATTCAGTTTTGATTGGAACATGGGGAGCTGAGAAGTTGTTATTGCTTTTAGTACAGCTACTTGGAATAAAAATTTCTGCTTAGTTATGGTTAAGATGACATTTCCTTTTTCCCTGCTTTTTTCTCTCCTTGTTTACCAATGGAGTTGGAATGTTCTCATTTGCCCTGGGCAGGGAGCTGGCGTGTGGGAAGGTCCTGGCATGCCAAGGAAGAGGAGCTCCTTTTCTGTCTCCGATGCTCCTGTCTGTCACCCATCCTGTTTGCTACTGCCTTGACTTTCTCTTGGCTGTTTTTTTCTCTGCCCTTGGGGGTTTTCTCGTCAGTCCCCAGCCAGCTTTTTTATCCTTTCTTGCTCTCTAAGCAGAAAATTAAGTGTTTGGTGAGATGACTGGGTTATCCCTGGTGAGGGGGTTTGGTGGTGCCAGATCTCACACTGCCTGGCGCTGGGAGCCAAGGGGACTGGAGAGGACAAAAAATGAAAAGACTGAGGCTGTAAATGAGCCCCAATTGTACGAGCCTGTTGGCACAGCAAGGTGAGACCCATCTGAGCATTCTTTTGCTGTTGCTGCAAGTTGCATTTTGTCACAATTTCCCCTGGTGAAAGACCATTGGCCTTTGGGCTGGCAACCCACACTGCAGGTGTGTGGTTACTGACAGGGTAAGGGTGAAGATAATTTCCAGCAGATCTCTCAGATGTCACGCCTTGGGCATCAGATACGAACACTCTCGCCTCACTTTCCCCAAGGGCTGTAGTTCATTAACTTCCAGGCCTATGGAGTGGCCTCCCTGCCCTGACAGGCTTGACAGGGCTGGCTGGCACCTCAGAGGGGAGTGAGGCAAGGGCAGAGGGGGCTCCGTGCAGTGTGACAGCTTACAAGCACGTCCACACCCAGTTCCCTCCCCGAAACAAGTCCCAGTCCCCGGCACGCTCCCGGTGCTGCCTGACCCAGCGCCCTTCCCCTGCCAGGAGTGCCCTGTGGGCCAGGTACTCCCCTTCACATGCCAGCCTTACTGCTGCCTTACAGCTGCGAGAGGAATGGAGAGAATTGGAGCAAAGATAGTAATTCTTTCAAGAATTTTGTTTCTATTTTTTTTAGATGTTTGTAATACTTCTTAATAGTAATACTGTAAATGTAAATTGTATCAAGGTGCAGGAGCTATTTGTGCTATTTGTGTCTTTATTTCTGCTTCTCAGCCAGTTATCCAGTGCTTTTTTGTAATATTCCATCAACCTTTCCTAGGAAATCAGGTTAACGTGTTTGACACCTTGTCTGTGAACCGACTCTTCCATGAAAACCCTGATTGCTTACAGGACACTAAACCTCACTCATTTAGATCCCTTTATACCATTCTAGTCATAAAAGGTCACCTTTACCCCCCATGTTTGGCAGCTTTAAAATGCTGGGGAGTGACAGATCTCTCAGAATTTAGGGGTCTCCAACCTAATATCTCTAGCTTGTCTTTCTTGTACTTTTTTCTTGTATTTTTTGTCCTTTTGGGGGCTTCAGCAAAGCCTGGTGTAATCAGCAGGAATCTTGAGAACCATCTCAGCTGCGTACTGGGTAAGACCTCATGCCTTTGATGACAACTTGAGAGGCCCCTGCAGTTAACAAGTTACAATCGGGAACTGACACATCCTTACTAAAACATGGAGGGGCTCTGTGTTTTACAGAAATATTGAAAAGTGGAGAAAAACTTTGCCTTTTCCAAGCAATTTTTCCACATGCACACATATATTCACACACTGGTATTTTGGAAAACCAATCTACTATACCACGTCAGTGAGTTAATGACAGGCTGGTGAAATGAATGTTCACAGCTTTAAATCAGTCTTTTCTTTAAGAGCATTTAAATAACTTCATTTTTGTTCAAGGTAATCTTGACTATAAAACTGCAGGCCTGCAGGAAACCCATATATTAATTGCAAAAGCTGGGTCTGCTGTGGTTTTCCACACTGCTGATCATATATGGCATCCCAGATGAGTAGCAGATCCGATTTTATAGTCATGTTGTGTCAGGAGTTTAGGCTGAGTATTACTTGTAATTCCGTCATTTATCTCTACTGTTTCTTTATTAATGTCTTCAGCGTTCTTGGTCTGTCCTCAATCTTTCACATTTTGTACTGATGCTTTATTACAGTGTTTTCCAAAATTTTTGAGTAAAAATCTTTCAAGATGAACAGCAGTCCTTCCTCAGGAGCTGACTGAAAGCCAAACGATCTTTATTCATATAGCTATTGCCTTGCACATCCCCTCTTTGGAAATCACTGTTCCATTATATGCTATTGCTTCCTTGTCCCTACATGCCTTGATGAGCAGTAAAATACAGTGTTGACATTTAAAATATTGTCACTGGCATGGCTGATGTGTGAGTGAATGAGTGAGGGTTTTCTCTTCAGTGGTGATTTTTCTGGGGCTCTTTGAAAATTCAGGCTCTAATGATGGTTACTTTTTTGTATTTCTTGCCGTGTATTTTTGAGGTGCATTTTTGAGCTTTGCTTTGCACACATAAATGGGACTGTTTTTCTCATTATAGTTGCTCTCAGCCATGTCCATCCCGTGTCTTGTCCTCCAGCTGCCCCATTTGTGCAGCACACTGGACATAACACTTTACTGCATCACAGCAGTTAACTGTGAAAAAAAATCACTCAGAGCTTGCACGGCCTTTACACGCCACGCACGAACTGTCACCTGGGGTGTATTATAAACTTGGATAAGCTTTCTGTATTTTAGGTTCACAGTTTGTCACTGCGTTGTTATTTTCATTGCTGTGTCTTTGATCTCACAAAAAGCTCTGCCCTGGTCAAGGCATCTGTTGACACAGTCCCCCTGGCCCACGTGGGCCTTTGAGCTCGTTATGGGGCGAAGGAAGGATCGTGAAAGCAGAGCTTCAGAAAACACCGTGGTTGCCAAATAACAGCATTCCTAAAGCTGTTCTGTGTCATACTGTGGGCCTCTGCCTCGGATCTGAGCTCTCTCAGATTGCTGTCCACAACGTTCTTTCATCAGTGTAGCTGTGGCAATACAGAAATACTAGCAGTAGTTATCGTTGTGTCGACGTAGAGGAATCCATCCTGTGTAGGAACTGCGATATGAGCAGAAAATTGATGGGCCCTTTGCCCTGAGGTTACTTCCTGAAGGTCTAGGGTACACAGAAGGTGAGTGGGTATTGAGAGGTTTGGAAGCTGAGAGAAATGAAGTTGTGGGTGAAGAAGATTCAGCTTTACCAGCTGAAGATTGCGGGTGCCTTTAGGTGGGCTCCCTGTCTGAAACATGCTGCAGTTCCTCCAGCTTGGTCAGCAATCCCTCGTTGTTTCTGATGGGTCTTTTCTGGCTGTTGAGGGGCTGGCACAGCAAATCCTGGCTTGCTCTTCAGGTCACTTTGTCCAGTGGCTGTGCTGGAAAGGCCCAGCTGGGCAGTGCCAGGCTCTGTTCACACAGCAGCACGGGACAGTCACAGCCTGGAAGCACAGCCTCAGAAAGCACAGTGCAGATCACTAAATACACGCTGTTTTAAAGGGTGTGGCTGCTGTTCACCTGAAACCTGATAGCAAAATATGCTCAATCTCAAATCCCCAGCAGGCTCTGAACACCCCATTCTAGCCAGTCCCATTAGAGCATGAGAGGCTGAGGTGGTTTTCCCTTCTAGTCCATGTGATAAGGGAACTTCTGTTACTGATACTTATCAAGAGAGAATTTTGCAGTAAAAGTTATGGACAGTTCAAAGCATATCAGGAAGCAATACCTGGAGTTTTCATATGGTTTACAAATGGCATTTCCAATTCTGTATACAAGTTCAGGTATGAATACAGAAAGTTTTCTGTGGTGCTAATAGAAATTTCTGCATCTATAGCAGGTCCCTTACTCCAAACTGGCATAGTTTTAATAAGAAGAAATATCCATATGCCCTTGACTTGTCATTTGTTAGAAAACTCAAAACCTTAATGGTTTACATTGGAGAAATAAAGGTCAAGATACAGGCAAAGTTCCTCTGTATTACAGAAGATAATAAAAAGGGAATATATTTGCTTCTGGTTATGCTAATTCATCACTCCAAGCACGGTGTGATTGCATTCTGTCTAGTCAGTGCTCTTCTTCGTATCTTAAAGAAGAGATATAGCCAAAGTAAAGGGCATTTGGAGATAGACAGGGAAAATAATTGAGTCACAGGGAGTCTTCTGTTTGAGGAGGGATGGGAAAGATAGGGATTGTTTTAATTTAAAGAAGAGACAAATAAAAGAGAACGTGACAGTAGTGTACAGAATGATGAATGATACAGAAAAGGTGAACTGAGTGCTCTTGCTTGCCCTTTCTTAAGTACAGAAGCAGAGGGACATCCAATAAAGCAGAAAGGCAAAAGTAATAACACTGTTAAAAGGGCATTTTTAAACAGTAACTATCTTGTTTCCTCTGGCTCATCTTCTTTCTCCATGATTCTGGAGCATATGTTGAGGGGCATGCAAAGACTGCTAGGAGATGAATTCAAATTGTCTTGATAAGCAGTTGTTGTGGTCATGCTGCAAAGGCTGCTGGCTGGGTCAGGTTATTTGGCTTGTATGAAGGGGAAGAACTAGTCAGATAGTCTTAAAGAACCTTTTTAGTCTCATAAATAGGTGGAAGTTTAGGTAAAGCCATTAATATGTGTATTGGTACTATCCATGCATTTGCTAGATAAAGTAAAAAAGTAACTATTCAGGACAGAAATCTACTACTGATGGAAGGAATATACCTCTGCAGTTAACCCCCATGTCATTTCTTTGCTGGTCTCCCTGAATATCTGCTCGTGACTCTTTTATAAAATGCTGATGTGCCACTTTGGCTCAGGCTCTGCTGTCAGGACCAAGCAGACTTCAGTCCCCAAGGAAGTTGTTGGAAGCACATTTATTCTTCCTGAATATCCCTTTCTGATATTCTCTTACTTTTAGATGTTCCATTTTTTATTCATCTTTATTTAATAAGTTTGTATCGAGATCCAGAAAATTTATTTTGATCAGTAGATTCTAGGGAGCTTCAATAAATGGGCTATATTGTGTATGTACCTCTCCCCTGCCTTATTGTTAAAAAAAAGGGAGATAATGAGACATGCAAATTCCAGATGAGTGAGATCACGTTCTGGTTAGATCATTGCAATATCTGTTTGGAACCATTGTTACTTTTTAGACTTCATCCCTGTCAGTCTTTTTGTAGCTGTGCAATTATTTTATAATTCCTCACCAGGCTGTGCTATTTCATGTGGTACAATCCTGGCCCACCTATGGTGATCATCACTTCAAAGCCTTGATTCCTGTGGTCATTTTGAGTGCGTGCCTGCCTCATTTCTAATGGTCTGTTGTGGTAATGTCAGCTGTGATGATTCAGCCCTGGATCACATCTGCGAGGTGGCTTTTCCTTTCCTTTCCTGCTGCATTTTTTCCCATCTTAAAACAGGTGAAACGCCTCAGCTATTCTGGATGGAAACCAGTCACTGTGGTGTAGGGAAAATCAAATCTTTAGTAATTTCCTTATGCCTTATAATTAGGTCTTTGTTCCTCACTCATCTACAGGACATCATGAATGCGTTTGCCAACACTTTTGTTATTAAACTTTGTACAGCAATGGAGCATTCAAAATATCTACTATTCAACATAGAACAGATGTATTTTGTCAATCGTGTGAAGTGTATAATTTGTAAAAGTTTGTAGGAGATACATATTTTTGTGTTTGTGTGTATGTGCATATTTGCTGTGCATATAAACTGTACAGTTAAGGATGTATTTGCCTGGCACTACAGTCCAGCTCCCTCAGAAATAGTTACAGCCCTGGAATTCCAACCTACAACCTAGTTTAGCCATTTGAAGTCACTGAGAAAAATTAATTGCAAATGTAATTTAGTACTCAGAGGTATGCAAATTTTATGTCTAAACTCAAGTGAAAAGAAGCATTCGGTCTAATTTTTTTGCATTTGTCAAAAGCCCTCCAAAAACCATCCAGACTGCAGGCTAAGCTGCCTTTCATAAATCTCAACTGAAGACTTGCTGCTGACTTCTTAAGACTAAATTATTTCTATTGTTCTCAAGTAATTACATTTTTGTTGTTATCTGTGGAAAGAGCCCCACTGGGTTGAGTACGTAAGTATATGGGAATGGGGGGGAAGGAGGATTTGTGTTAGTTAAGTGGAGATGATAAAGCTGAAAACATAGCAGCAGGACATAAATCAGATTTTTCTTCTTTTTCTAGTTGGCTTGTCACAATAAAACATTGCAACAGATGCTGAAGCCAGGGTCAGATCCAGATGAAGGAGATGAAGCCTTGAGGTTTTATGCCAAACATACGGCACAGATAGAGGTAAAGGATTGCTCACCAGAAGATGGACTGTGAGACAAGTCTGCATCTTGCGTGTGGTGTATCTCCTCTTTTTAAGCTTCCAAGTGGTGTGGATTATTTATGAGGAGAAGGTTGAACAATGCGCTTTTGGCCGTGGGAGAAAAAGGAATACACCTATATTAGAAGTGGCTCCAGACCATCGTTTCACAGTAACTTTCCTGTGTGTTACCAAACGTGTTTCGTTAGGGGAATAATGACTGTGGATAGTAGCTGTGTCATGAAGTCAAGAATCATCTTGTATGGTACATCACTCAAATAAATAATCATGAATTTCAAAGCCACTGATGCTGGCTGATCAAATTAAAAGTCTGGCTGGAGTACAAAGAGGTTTTGAAGTGGTGTAGACATTCACTATGGCTTTTGTTTAAAATACCAAGGCTTGGCTTGGTTCAGCAGTTCTGTTCTCTATTTTAAACTTTACACCTGCCATGGGTTGGATTTAGATAGAGGTCCACAGAGGTATCCCACCACAGGATGGATGGAAGCTCTGTGGCCTTGGTTGTTCAGAGAGCAGCTCAGTGCTCCTCTTGTAATGCTTTGGGTGCTGCTGAGATCTCTCTTAGCAATTACCAGCCAATTTATCTGGGTAGGTTGCAAATTTAGGCATTAAACAAGCACTGTGGTCAACTTTTATGTGGCCAATAGCTTCTTCTGGAAAAGTGAAACTCCACCCAGCATTGCTGCTGTACAAAATAGATGATTGCTTGTCTTTGAAAGCAGTCCTAGACCTGTTTGGAGTTTCAGATATTATCTCTCCTATATTAAGGTATGTCATTTGTTTGATTTGAAATTCAAATAGTGGTGAGTTTTTATTTCCACCAGTGGCTGTACAGAGTCAGGGTTGTAGGAGTCAAAATGGGGTTTCTACCCATTTCTGTATTTTTAGTAATGCACAGTCAGCGATCAGAATGGGGAAGCAGTTTTGATGGCAGTGTGGTGAGATGCAATAAAATCTAGCTCACTCGCCAGTAACTTGGCAGGCCCTGAAATGCAAACAATTCAAAACTTTGGGTTTTGTCAACTAAAAAGATAAAGACTGACAAGATATTGGTGCTGCCTGAGTAACAAGGTGCTGTTTTTGCATGTTCACCTTCACAATTTATCCCATCATAGAAATAGATTCAAGATGAGAAAAGAATTTTGTAATCACAGCAGAAAGCCCCTGAACTTCTCCACTTTTTACTGGGAGAGATTTGTTTCAATTTACTGCAAAATTGAAGCATTCTGAAGCAGAGCATTTTTTATATTTGGGGAAGTCTGGACCTAGGTTTTTCTTGAGAGCTATATTTGCCACCTTATTCAGGCAGGCTTTTGAAAATAAAAACAGCTTTACTCTTTTTTGAGATTGATTGGTCCAACTTTATTGATATGTTCAAATAATTAATGCATGAATTTGTAAATAAAAGGGGAGCTGTGAACAAGAAAAGATGTGCAAAATGATTGGATAGTCACTGACTCTGACAAAAGTGTGCATTTTATTTATAGATTGTTCGCCACGATAGAACAATGGAAAAGATTGTCTTTCCTGTCCCCAATATTTGCGAATTCCTCACTCGGGAATCTAAAAGTCGGGTATTCAATACAACAGAGAGAGATGAACAAGGGAGCAAAGTCAATGACTTTTTCCAGCAGACTGAGGATCTGTACAACGAGATGAAATGGCAAAAGAAAATTAGGAGTAAGTACTGTAATTTTAAAAAAATAGCTTAATTATGCTAAAACCCTGCTTTTAAACCTTCAAATACTTTCATTTTAATAATACACTTTTCTCTATTCCCTCTGACACTACAACAGGCAAAACTGTTTTGGGCTTGAGAGTGTAGGTCAGCTGAGACACATGCCACCATAAAAGAAGTGTAAAATGGAGCAGTTATTAATAAGTTCAAGATGATGTTTTGGACTCCAAAAGTTAAATTGAGGAATGGACAAACTGGGTGTAGTTCTACTAATCTTGATAGCATTGCACCTAATTAAGCCAAGGCCCCTAATATTTAACAAAAACATGTGTAGCTGCATATTTGAGGTTTGCAGATTCCTGAAAGGCCATTAAAAGACTCGGAAACGTCAGTCACTTAAAAACATCTCTCACCAGAACCTCAGCTGCTTTAAATCTGCCCAGCTCCCATGGAGTCAGTCCTCCTCTGCCAGTTCACACCAGCCTGGCATGACTGGGCTGTGGGGTGTCCCAGCTGGCCCATACTGGTGCACGTCCCGTGGTGTTGGTGAGGCACACGTGTGATCTTGAGCTGCTTGGGCGAGATCACGGGGGAGAGGTCAAAGCAGGGACACCATGAGGAGGGGCAGGGAAGCCCCACCAGGTACCCTGAATGTCTTCAGCTCACTGGTGGGCAGTACCACCGCTGGCCTTGGCAGGAATGGAGCTGTTGCCAATGTCCCTGGATCAGGAGGCTCCTGCCAGCTCAGCCACTGTCAACTCTGCCCTTGGCTTTTGGAGCAGAAAGTTGTGTTTTATGTATCGCAGAATCACAGAATGGTTTGGGTTGGGAGAGACCTTAGAGATCACACAGTTCTACTCCCCCTGCCATGGCCAGGGACACCTTCCACTATCCCAGGTTGCTCAGAGCCCCATCCAACCTGGTCTTGGACACTTCCAGGGATCCAGGGGCAGCCACAGCTTCTCTGGGCAACCTGTGCCAGGGCCTCCCCACCCTCACAGGGAGCAATTCCTTCCTCATATCCAATCTAAACCTACCCTTAATTTGAAGCCATTGCCCCCTGTCCTGTCACTCCAGGCCCTTGTCAAGAGTCTCTCTCCATCTTTCCTGTGGGCTCCCTTCAGGCACAGGAAGGCCTCAATTAGGTCACCCCAAAGCCTTCTCTTTTCCAGGCCGAACATACATAAAAATGCCTGAAAGTGATCAGTTCATTCACTGCTAAAATGCAGATGCTCTTGGAGTGTCACACATCATCTGCTCACAGCAATTGATCAGGAAGGAAGGAAGGAATAGGGTCTACAGCAGCAGGATAGCCAGAGCAGCATGGGAGCATCCTGAACGTGATGGAAACGTGGATGTAATTGCAATTTTTTATATGTCAATTCCCAGGTTATAATTTTCATCAGCAGCAAGTCTTCAGCAGGAACCCCATCAGTCCAAGTCTTCTTCTCTTGGTTGCACCCTAAAAACTTAGTAGGGACAAACTGACTAGAATAGAAATTGAAAAATACATGATTCCAGAATCTGTAGTCTATCTGGGAATAAAAGTCATTGTATTGTAGAAAAATTACTTCAGTAAAAAAAATAATATCTGGGGGTTTTTCTTTAGAAACACAAATAAAAGAGCCAACCCAACAATTAGATAGACTAGACCTGCCTAATGCTATAAACAAAGAAAATTGGTTTATTTTTATTCAGAACAGAAATTTCTTGATTCCTTTCATCAGTGGAATAGCCCACAAGTCTCCGTGTTAGGGTTTTTTTTTATTATTAGAAAAGATAATACAGGTTGAAACTGGGTTCATTCTTTAGCCAAGTGTCTGTTAGCATGAGGTGTGTGCTGCTTAAATTGACAGATGTCATTTTTGCAATGGCTCCAAATGCTTAAATCTCAGCAGTCAGCAGCACAAGGTTATCACAGTGAAATCTGAATATTCACCTAATTGCCATTAAAGACTATTCAGGCTAATGCCTGAGACAGTCATATGCAGTTGAAGGAGTCTGCTGTTTATAAAAACTTAGCTGGGTGTTCTGCATACTTGCAGGAAGTTTTTAGTACTTTAAAATCTAGTTAATAGGGATGCATCACGTTTGAAACCTCTCTGACCAGAGATGCTTTTACACTATTGCACATAGGATCTTATTTTAAGTGTTCTTTTAAACTATTTTAGTGCATTAATACATATGAAGTGCTTGCCTGAGTCTTAGCACCCTCTGATCTTGTTCCTGGCCTTCTTGCTGAACCGCATATGTGACTCTGGACACAAAATCAACCCGGTTTTCCACTGCTTCTCTTTTTAGTCTTTTCTAGCTAGGCTGTAGGTTTTCTGGGATATGGACTGTTTCTGTGTGTTTATACAGCCCTTCACATATGGAGGTCATGGCTTGTTTGAGTCCTTTTAAGCAGGAGCACAGAGCTGTTTGTCAGCAGGTGACCATGGGCTTCTGAGCATCACGCAGGAAACAGTCAGTTTTTGTGGAACAAAAACCCAGGCAGGCCAAATTTTGCCTACTTCCCATGCAGATCAAAATGTTTTTAGTTTGACAGAGGTGGAGAAAATACTGCAGTTCTGAAACCATACCTATTCCATCGTTCTTTGTGTATGTCATCGGTGTACTTGGTCCAAATAGGTCATCTGCATGACACATTCTGGGTGTTCTGGTTGACTGGCATTCAGAGTGCTAGAATCTATTTGTTTGCTTGATTTTGTGTCCCCATGCACAGAGGCTGCAGTTTCAGATGCAGCTGAAAAGACCCCTTTGCAAAATAACCAGGCCTAAAATCTTACCAGAGGCAAAACTCCGGTATATAATAAACTGTATTGTGATCTTTGGATTAAAAGCTCTGCTTGAAACTATGTTTTATGGCAAGCCTATGTTTAATATTTGTCTATTTTAGTTAATTTTAAAGATCTGCATATTTTCTACATTAATCTGTATTTAATTCCCTTGGGGCCATTGGTGATTGAGTTTCTGCTTGCTTTCAGTTCATTGATTTCTGCTTTTCTCCCCTTTCTAGATAATCCAGCCCTGTTTTGGTTCTCCAGACACATCTCTCTCTGGGGGAGCATTTCCTTCAACCTTGCTGTGTTCATCAATTTAGCAGTTGCTCTGTTCTACCCTTTTGGAGATGATGGAGATGAAGGCAAGTAGAGTTTGGTTTTATTTTTTGTTTTAATTTTAGATGCTTTCATTTCTGAGGTAACAAATAAAGCTGCATTTTCAGGTGCAGTCATATCTGGAAGCCATTTAGTGTCTCCTAAGTAGGTAGCAGACGTTGTCTGAAACGTGCTGGTTGATCTGTGTGCCACGTGGCCCACACAATGCAGTGTAGAATGGACAGAGCATAAGCTGGAGATTATCTAGATGATCTCAGCTAATTTTTTTATATTGCTATGTTGCAGTGTCCTACTGCACACATTCAGCTGCAGCTTCTGAACTGAAGGAGGATTCCTGGCAGCAAAGGGACAGAGATTCCTTAAGCCTGACTGAATTGAATGACTTGCAGTCTTGAAAACATATGGAAGAGAATGATTTGAAAACTAGCTTGTTGGCTTTTGTCTATGGTGTTTATTGAGATAAAAGGGCATAACTGTTGCAGAGGGTAAATGCATTATGTAAAAGTACTCTTAAAATTTATGATTCTGTCTCTGCTTCAGCTCATGTTAGAAGAAATATTTAATGAAATTTATTATTTGCTATAAATGCAGCAGAGTAGCAGGAGGCCTCTTTGAAGCCCGAACAAGCTTAATTGGGATAAAGGAGACTAAATAGTTCAGAATATTGGTAATGGGAGCAGAGCCATTCACCTCTGGGCCTTTGATTCGTGGCCAGTCAGTAATGTGACTGAAAGTCACCTCTGTCTGATGGCATGTGAACTGGGCTGGTGGAAGCAGTCCAGCTTCTAGTAGATACATGTGCTTTTCACGAACACCACAGCTGGCACCGGCAAACATTCCTGCTGGCTGGTGGAACAGAAAGGCACCAGATTAAAACATACTGGCATGGGCACCACGCTGCCCTGGCAGCCCACGGGGTGGTCTCTGCAGGTCACGGCACAGGCAGCTCCACAGCCTCGTGGAGCGAAGCAGAGTTTGCAGGGCTGTGCCCTGGAGAAGGGAAGCATCTCATCCACAGTGCTTTGTAAACTGGGGAGTCACTCGGAGCACACACACGTTAGAGCCCATGGAGGATGGGAGGAGAAATAAAGGGTTAAAAATAAACCTTTCAAGCTACTAAATTTTAGCTAATCTATACTCGTAGAAATCCTCTAGTCTGCAATCAGTAGGTATTAATACTTATTCTGAACTGCAGATTTATATGGCATTAGTTTAAGTGGCCCCGGTAATCCAGTGATAGCACGTTTCAGGATTCCAGCTCCTGGTGCTCACAAAGCCAGAGCAACTCCTGAGCAATGAGGGATAGGTGTGGCCAGATTGGATCAGCGGGTCATGAGGCAGCCTCCCTACTTCCAGCCTCCCCCTCCACCAAAGCCTGATCCAACAGCTGGAGTTTGTCTCCCGTTTTTCCCCTTCACCCTGTGTAAATCCACCTCTACTCACCTGTCTGAGGTGCCTGGGCTGATCTAATCATCCCAAAATGCTGCCTTTTAGTAGGTACCTGCAGTTCTGATGTAATATAAGAGAAGCAAAATTATTCCAGCTGAAGACTGTTCCTGAAGGGAGCCTAAAAGAAAGAAAGAGGAGAGACAAGAGGATGTGGTGACAGGACAAGGGGGAATAGCTTCACACTGACAGAGAGGAGGTTCAGGTTGGATATGAGGAAGAAATTGTTCCCTGTGAGGGTGCTGAGGCCCTGGCACAGGTTTCCCAGAGAAGCTGTGGCTGCCCCATCCCTGGCAGGGTCCAAGGTCAGGTTGGATGGGGCTCTGAGCAACCTGGGATAGTGGAAGGTGTCCCTGCCCATGGCAGTGGGGTGGAACTGGATGAGCTTTAGGGTCCCTTCCAGCCCAAACCATGATTCTGTGAAGAGTGCTTGCCTCCAGGGTGCCTGTCTGCACATGGTACTGGTATGGGTCCTGCAACTTGAAATTGCTGGACCTGCAGCAGGGAAGAAGGAAAACTGATTTGTGAAAGAACCACGGAGAGCTTTGGCCTTACCTTTCAGATGGGCTTCAAAGTCATTTTTTAGGATCCATTAAAAGTGTCCAAATCTTATTGGCAAAGAAACTCCCTGACAGAGCTGACCTTGAACCTCCCACCAGGGATATAAACGCTCCTGAACTTCGCCAAAGTTCGGACGCCATCTGAATGTTGAGGCTAGGGCCTCATCTCATTGTTTTCTACTGCCAGTGATGCTGCTCAGCTGTGTATCTGTTGCCAAAGAGATAGCATGATTCCTATTGTGAGTCTAGCTAAATTTTCTATTCCCTTCTCCCCCGTCACTGACCTCTCAGTTCATCCCATAACAATAGAAGTCAGTGTACAAGTCTGACAGTTCCCTGAGATCTGAATGTGCTTTTTATATCACAGCAACATGGTGTGTTTCCAGGGCTTTAAGCAGAGGGGAGAGGGAAAACAGGGGCATCGCTCGGAGCTCGGGGGGCGCCTGGAGCCAGCATCTTGCGGAGCAGCCGGGACTNCCCGCTGCCGTGCAGAGGCGGAGGCTCCCGCGGAACACCCGCAGCCCTTCGGGAGGGAGCTGCTTTTTCGGGAGCCGGGGCTGGAAACGTGGCGCTGCAGCGCGCTGCCACTTGCTGTGCTGCCCCCAGGACCGGCTATTTCTGTAGCTGAAGCAATCATGGAATCAGACCGGAGGAGCCCTAATGATCCGTGCAGAAGGGAGCTGATTAGTAGCTTGCTCCAGGAGAAGGGTAAACTGTTCCATCTCTGAGCACTCCCTGGATTTTAATGGAAATTTCATTAGCTGCTCGTATTATTACCTGTGCAGAAGGCAACAATACTCTGAGAATAATAGCTCCTGCTGCAATTAGGGCAAGCCGTGGTCAGCAGTTGTGATGCATGAATCATGCTTTTGTTAGCTCTACTGGCAAAGGAATTGATCTTTCGGATCCGTTGCGTGGTGAAAAATGGAGTCTCCAAAGATGCCTTTCTCAAATCTCCCTTTCTCCTCTGTGCAGGCACGCTCTCCCCGTTGTTCTCCGTGCTCCTCTGGATAGCAGTGGCGTTTTGCACGGCAATGCTGTTCTTCGTCTCCAAGCCTGTTGGCATTCGACCCTTTTTGGTGTCTGTTATTCTCAGGTCTATATATACTATAGGGCTGGGTCCTACCTTGATACTCCTTGGTGCTGCTAATGTAAGTACTTCAAAGGCAAGCAGAATTTCCCTTTCAGCAGAAGGAAAAATATTGAGGGTCTCCTATTAAAAAACCCCTTTGATTAGAGCTGTGCAAAAACTTCTTTTTCTGGTTCATTGGTTAAGCCAAAAAAATAAATCATTTCCAGTCATCCTGAAACAGCAGTGTCAGCGTAGTGGGAAGCTAAGAAAAAAGCTGGTTTAGTTTTGTGCATATGCAAATATTTTAAAAACAAAAACACTATGAAATATAAAGAAATATTGCTGCATAAGGGCAATCAAATCTACAGTTTCTCATGTTAAAAGAATAATTTTCTCTACCAGTGCTCTCAGCACTTTTGGCACAAATCTGTGAAATGTTTCTGAGACCTTAAATATATTTTCAGGAAGAAAAGAGTTTTCAAAATTAAAAGTTCTCTCAGCGCTTTGCTATATCTCTTAACTTGGACTTGAATAAGTTTGCATGCTTAGTGAGCTTGATAAGATACACAGTCTTGCTCACAAGTCATCTATTTAAATTTCTGCCTGGCTGCTACAGCTCTAATTCACCCCAGCACGAAGTGTTGGGCTGTTTGCCACCAGTTCTGTATGTGAGAATTTCACATATTGAAGAATACCCAGACATATTGTCAAAGGTAGAGGCAAGTAAGCAGTGCTTGCCCATATGAAATTTATGAACAAAGGAGTTATGTTGAGTCCTCATTCCTTGTCCTGGCCTGCCAAAGAGATGAGGTGAGACCCTTTCCTGTTCACTTCTGCACTGCTGCTCGTGTGCAGGCAAAGCTTGGGAGCGCTGAAGAATCTGATGCTGTTGTTCAAATGCTACACTTCAAAAATGTCCTCAGTTCTGAGGAGTTTTTTTAGGGATTTTATACTGAAGAACACGATCTGAAGGAAACAGATCTCACACCCCCCACACACACTTTCTGTTGTGTTACTATTGTTCTCTCGGTAGTATCATGCCTAGCTGCTCTTACTTAGTCTTGGGTTTAGACTCAAAATTGTTGGGAGTTCTTTGCCCAGCTGGTTTTTAATGCCTCGTGACGTTAATCCTGCCCACCTGTTCACTAATGTTATAGGAATAAATCACAATGTAATGAGGCACAGTGCAGTGTTGGAGAGGTGATGTACTTCCACTCACCCTCATGGGCTCATTCCCACTGCGCTGTCGGAGCTGGATTTCTCTCACCTCACTCCAGCTATCTAAAGGTTGTGCATTTAGTCAAACCAACCTGTCTAGAGAGCAACCCAAACAATAAATACCAGGATTTTTCTGATGGCAATAAACCTGGCCTTTGTTGCTCCCCACAGCTCTGTAACAAAATCGTGTTCCTGGTGAGCTTTGTTGGGAACCGTGGGACTTTCACCCGTGGCTACAGAGCGGTCATCATGGACATGGCTTTCCTCTACCACGTGGCCTATGTCCTGGTCTGCATGCTGGGCCTCTGCGTGCACGAGTTCTTCTATAGCTTCCTGGTAAGTACGTGCTGCTGTGGAGGGGAAAACTTTGCAAAAATAGAAAATACCGTTACTCGTGCAGCTGTCTTCAATTTCTTCCTGACAATCAAGCCAAATCATGTGTATTTTTAGCATGCTGTAGTGTTGCTGCCCCTTAGGAGCTGCTGTTTTTATTAGAACCTGTTTCTGTTAGGACTTATTTTATCTGTTTTAGAGCTGAAGGTTTGCTCCTTTCTTCTCAGACAACCATTACCCAGCCCACTCCTTTCTCCCAGCTTTCTCCATATTCTGTGCCCATCGTTCCTGTATCTTCTGTCAGTCCTAATATTTCGGGGGCAGTTGTCCAGTGGTGTGTGCATCATACCCGCACCAAAGGACCCCACTCCTCATCCCCAACACATTTTTAACAAATCACTTGGGAAATGGGGATGGCATGCCTCTGGTGTAGCAGGAAGATTCATCACTTGAAATGTATCCCACTTCATTGTCTTTTGTTGCCATTCCCCAGATGGAATGCCTTTTAATATCGTGGTACCGGTGCAGTGAAAATGAATCACACAAAATTATGCTAAACTCCACAAACTGCTCCCTTCATGCTGAGAGGCAGTAAAAGGTGTTTCACTGCTCTTCTCTTGTTTGCTAATCTTTTTGCTCTATAGTGGAACATATGAAACTTGTAGGGAGACTGACTAAACTGTGGTCATTTACAAGGGTTCACTTTCCTGTTGTTGTATTTTTTCTCAGCTTCCTGAGTAGTGGTGAACTCCCAGCATTTCAAAGATGTGTTAGGCACACTAAAATTTTCAGGGGTTCAGTGCTTACTCAGGTAGAGCTCCTGTTGAAGTCAGATATTCCAGATCTTGAAATTCAAAGTTTGGGCAGATTTCAAAGCAGACAAGATTGTGGCTGTAAGAGAAAAAAAAAAGTTACAGGTTCTTGTAAAGCTCCTGTCACATTTAATTGCTGGTTTAGGCTTTTGATATTTACAGCAATATTATCTTAATATATACTTTTCTTTAAAGTTAAATACCAGGAAAGCATATAGTGCAGGGTAGAGAAGAATAGAAGTTTCTAGTCTTATACAAACAGCGCCATGAATTTAACTTGGTCCTAAAAAGAAGTGGCCCCAATCCTTGTCCATGTGACATTTGCATGATGCCATGAGCTCAAAGAAAGTTTACAAATATGTAATTGCTTACATGTGTGAGTGCATTTTTGAGTTGCAGCCTGTGCATGTTTGTCAGATGAGAGATAACATGAAAAATCAGTTTGTAGATGCAGATCCATAGTATGAAGACACTTTTTAAATTTTAACCTAGCCTGGTTTTTAACACAGGTAAACAATGGATCTTGGTGGTGGGTGTTGTCCATCTCTGGATCAGGCTCAAATATACTTTGTGGCTTTGGATTTTGCTATAATTAATATTAAAATTTAAATTTCTGTGCTAGCTTTCCTCCTCCATAGGCATGCCCAGCTCCCACGGAAATCAATGTGAGTTTATGAAGCTGAGAAAGTAGGCTCGATGCATGTTTCAGTAGTTCAGATTGTTTTCCTATGTAGCATATATATATTGCCTCATTTGTATTCATTTTTCCTCTACTCTGTGCCTTCCCCAGCTGTTTGATCTGGTGTACAGGGAGGAGACATTGCTAAATGTGATAAAAAGTGTTACCCGGAATGGCCGTTCAATTATCCTCACTGCAGTGCTAGCACTCATCCTGGTTTATCTCTTCTCCATCATTGGCTTCCTCTTCCTGAAAGATGACTTTATCATGGAGGTTGACAGGTTGAAAATCAGGACCCCTGCTGCAGGTATTGTTTTTTATATTAAAATTTGCTTCCGACTTATCCCTTCTTCTGTCTTCCTAACCTAGCTTTTCATCTGAGGACATCAAATTTCTTTATTTGTGCCTGTGTGAGAGCAGAACTAATTCCATATACCTTAGAACTCAATTAAGTGTAAAATTTAATGTGTATAGGGTTGTTTTAGTCTGGGTTTATTTGTTGAAATACTAAAATCTAACACCTTTGATTTATTATGTTTGCTTCACGAACTCGTGGTAACATTAAAAAAATAATCTGTATTTCCTAAGTATTGGGAAAAGCAGCTCAAAGTGGATTGTATTGGTTCTCATCCCACCTTACAAGCAGCTCATAGTAATTTCTGTGTACTGTATGAGGCATGTGATCTTAACATGTTCAGTAGCTGTATTCATTTCATTGCTTTTTAATCTTCATCCAGCAGAAATTTATTACAGAATCCACACTTCTACTGATAGGAGTGTCTTTTAAATTCAGTGTGTATTTCATGATCATCATCATTAGTGTATAATCCTGGCTTCAATAAAGTCATTGGGAGGTTTTGAACCACTTTTTAAAAGGTCAGGATTTCAGCTTTCTGGAATGAGAGACTTTAGCAAATGAATAGAGAGTTACAAACTTGCTTTGCTAGAAAAGAGCCAGGTCTGGTCTGTTGAGAGCTTTGTGTGCACTGCCAACCAGCCTGCTGGGAGCATGGGCAGGGGAGTAACTGGCTGCAGAGAAATACTTGAGAATAGCTGGTGATTAAATTCCTCGAGGCATGATTTTCCCAAATGCTGAGCTCTTCAGACCTGTACACAAGCACAGAACTGGCGGAACCCAGCTGGGGCTGTGTGCACATGGTGTTTGCCAGCCTTTTCCTGAAGTTGTTTTTTCAGGATTTAAAGCTCACAAACAAGGCAAAGGTCATTCAAGACTCATGGGCCTGGTGTACTTCTACAGCTGGTTCGAAACCATATTAAAAAAAAAAAAAAAACCTGACAGATTTCTTTCACATACCATGATTTTATTATTTTTTTTCACTGATCATCCATTAGGGGCTAAATTGGCTTATATTTGACTTACCATTCATTTTTGGGACAGAACTTAGGGTGTGAAGTCTCACTTTGAAAGGTAGCTGTGACCATCTTAATAAAACAGGCTACACACAGCTCTGGTCTGATCCAGGGCAGCAGCTCCTGTGTGTTTGTGTTGCTTCTGTTGAGTTCTTGGCAGATTTTTGTGGTGTGGGTATGTTCTTGCTGGCTTCATACATTGCCATTTCAGATCAAAAACTCATCAAGAAAATATGCTGACTGCATGTTGATGGAACATTATGCTTCCCAGGACAAGTGCTTTAAATTTTTTCTTTATAAAGTAGCAGAAAGAGTAAGTCAGAGTGCATGTTTTCTGCATTACACATACTGTCTTGGGCTGTTATTTTGTTGTATAGTTTTGCCTTCATTTTTTTCTCCTTAAACCTTTTTGTATCTCTAATTTGAAATGCAGAAAATTGTTGAAGGTGCACAAGGGAAAATTGGTTTGATAAAATCAAGCTGATGTACACATTTACCACTTTGGGAATGTTAAATTAGTGTTTTACACAAACCCATACATATTTACAAATGAGTAGCAAACTGTGTTATAATCCTTGAAAACCCTTAAATATTCTACATTCAGGATAACTGAACATCAGCTTGGTGTCCTTCTTGTCAGCTTTTGTGAATAATTTATCTAATGGTTTTAAAAACTGACATTATTTTCATATCTGACAGTTGTTTCTTGCTTTGAATATATTTTGTTCTCACCGGAAGCAGCCGCATTTGATGTAGATTCATTAATTTCAGGAGATGAAATGGGAATAGCTGTGATATACAGTAAATATAAAACTGTGGTTTTGTTCATTGTGATTGCTTTGAGCTGTTGAGGCAGACTCTTTTGAGAAGGGAGGAATTACTGGTGTAATTAGTTCTGTTTTTTCTTCTTAACTCTCCAACCCAGGGATTCGCTCCTAGAAAATAATGATTTAAAACTGAACATCAGTGTAGTACCTGTCTTTGTGTCAACATCCTGCTTTTTCCACAGGTGTTGGTGAAGTTCCCACTACAACCCTGACATCAATGATGGGAGCCTGTGCAAAAGAGAACTGTTCCACGAGCATCCCGGCTCTTAACTCCGGTCAGTACAGAAGTTCCCTCAGACTGATGATCACTTAGAACCAAGGGATCTCTGGAAATGTTCAAGGCCAGGTTGGATGGGGCTTGGAGCAGCCTGGTCTAGTGGAAGGTGTCCCTGCCCGTGGCAGAGGGTTGGAAATTGATGATGTTTAAGGCCCCTTCCAACCCAAACCGCTCTGTGATTCTCTGATTCGTGTGTTGCTGTTGCAGGGACTTCTGCCGGTGATGATCATTGTTATGAGTCAGAAGTGCTCAACTTCTGCAAGACTTGGAGCTTAGCTGGCAACTTTGCTGTTAATGGGAGTGCTTCCCACACCTGATTTCCAAATGCACTGACATTAATTTTGTTATTAAAAGAGCTTGCTGAATCATTATGCTTGAACGTACAGGTTGCTTCTTGCCAAGTGACTTAGCTGAGAGAAGAAGCTTGCTGCTTGTCTGCAGCATCCTCACCTGCACACGCTGAGCTACTGTTAGAGCCAGTCAGGGCCACAAAAATTCATTTTCGTGGCATAGCAGATCTATCAGCAAGCTTTTGTGTCTTTTTTGTACGTGCATCTGGGCCAAGGCTGTATTGTAGCCAGAAGACCTAAGAACCCTGCCCCAGGCCCACATGTCTGTATGTCTCCCACTCTTTCCATGGGGCACAGTCCAGTTGAGGTGGCTGGTCTTTCACTGAAGGTATTAAGTTTGGTTTGATGTGTTGTGGCCTTTGCAGTGGAGGTGTGCACAGTGGATGGTCTGCAGGCTCAAAATATTTATTGCCACAGTTGCCTGTGTTTGCTGGGGTCTGAAAGTGAGGACATAAATGGTCCCTTCCTGTGTGCCAATATAATGTTGTTTCATAAGCTGTATTCTTCCACTACTAATTTTTGAGTTTTTAGGATCAAAGCCTTCAGGGAGAGGGCTATAAAAGTAGGGTTTTTTTCCCCAGCTGGTGTGTAAACAGGCCTCATAAACAACATGGGAAGCTGTCTGGCTAGATAGAGAAAACAGTCTAAGAGCTATTGGCAAAGCTGCTGCATTCAAAGAGTAATCAATCAGTCAGAGAGATGCAGTGTGGCTTTTGCCAAGCTCTTTAAATGATAGAAATCTCACATTTCTCATTGTTTGGGTACTGCTCCTTTAAAATCAAACCATAATGAAAGAGGGCTGTACAAAACATCTAAGTTCACTCTTACTTAATCTTGAGGAAATTTTATTTATCCGGTACTATTAAAACCCACCAACATTCAGCAAGAACAGTTTTGCTCACCTTAGCCACCTGGTCAAAAGAATTGTTCTACTTTCTGTCTTTTCCTGGGACAGATCTCCCCTCTGGCAGAAGTGTGAGTGTGGTGGAATGCAAAGGCATGAGACCACCATCCCTGGAAGTGTTCAAAAGGTGTGGGGATGGGGTGCTGGGGATGTGGTTTAGTGGAGAACGTGGCAGGGTTAGGTGAGTGGTTGGACTCAGTCTCAGAGGTCTTTTCCAGCTTTAATGGTGCTGTGAATCTATGAGATTTGGGGAGTTTAAATCGTAGCACCAGAGAAGTCCACAGCTGTGTGTGGGAAAGAGAAAATGTTCTCAGTGGCATCTCAGGTCCTGTGTGAGACGTGAATTACGTTGCTTTTCAGATCAGATCACTGCTGATCATTTCTTCTGATGGGACTCTGCTTCTTCCTTAGGTTTCACTGGTGGAGCCTGTGCTCGGTCATTGCTGTGGCTGGTGAGGGAGTTCCCTGGGAGCCAGTGTGCTGTGCCCAGGGAGCCTCCCCTCTCTGCAGCCTGCTGCTCTGGGCTGTCAGCATAGAAATACTTCATCTCCTCTGCCTCGGAGTCTCCCTCTCTCCACTCCAGAGACATTTCCATATCATTTCAGTCTGTGCCTGGTGAAGTGCCTGATCACTTAAAGGAGCTTCACATCTCACAGTCCATATCTCCTCATGCTCTGTGGCCCATAAAGACCTGTGCAAGAAAGGTGCACAGATACCTGTTTGTAAGAGGGGACATTCCCAAAGACTCATTCCACTGCCAGGCCTGGTCCTGCTCTGTGCAAGTTCTGCTGGATCCACGTGGGCACAGGCGTGTCTCACCTGATGTGCTTGCATGGCCCAGGTAGCTGTGGGCCCTCAGATGAGGATTTTTGAAGTAAATCTTCCTATTATCCCTCCCCCTGCCCTGTGATTAACGCTGTGGGGTGGTCCTAGCGCTTAACCTGCTTTGCCTGTGCATTAAATTGAATCAGGAGACAGCCTGCCTAATGCTGTCCAGACCCTCACGAGCCACTCTCCGGGGTGGAACTCCTTGCAAATAACCCCCCCTGAACCTCAATTAGTGTCAGTATTGGGTCCTTAACAACAATCCATTCTATAGATCCATTCCTTTCTTTCAAGTACAGGCATAGCTGGTGCCTAGAGGGGCTGAGCCTGTGCTGTGAATGCTGTTGGGCATTGAAGATAGAACAGCTGAGGCAGAACATGTGCCTGTAGGGTTGCCTGGCTCCCAGGTTGAAGGCAGCTCTTGTTGCTCCACATCTGGGAGTGGAAATAGAACGGCAAAAACGATGTCTGTGCACTCCCCACAGCCTACATTGCTGCACTAGAGGTTTCTGCCAACTTTGGGCTGTCTGCTTCTTTGGCAAAGATCTTGCAACCTGAACTTGCTTTTCTGGGAGCTTTTCTGGGATGCTGACGCTCTGTGTTGCAAGATGTGCAAGGTGATGTATCTTGTTTCTCTGGAGCCTGGCTTGCTCTGAATTAGCATCTCAGTGGACAGGGAGAGCTGGGTGTTAGGGCTGCTGGTAGATAATTCCCTCTCCAGTTCTCAGCCCTGGGTTAACCTCTCTGTTCACCAGAATCTGATCATCTGCTGCTTCCAGCACCTGAGCCTGGTTTTGTGAACAGTGAAAACATTGTAGTTACCTAAAGGAAATAGAAGCTGTGGCTTTTTTCAAGGCTTTTAATTTATTTTGTGGATAGTCTCCTTCTCAAGCACAGCTCCAAAAAAAAATAATGATGGAGTATTGTTTGAAAGGAAGGAATAATGGCAGGATACAACAGCAAAGATTAGTTGGTATGAATAACATCACTGTGCTAGTAAAAAAAATCTAGACATGACAGGATAAAAAAGGTTTCTTGTTTCAATCCTTTCATTTTCAATATTTAAGCAGTTATTTTCAAATCCAGGGTTATTTGTGGGAGTAGTGTCTGTAATGACCATATAGTTTAACAGGGAAGTCTGTCCTGATGTCTGCTTTTGCTTTTCTTTTTGCTCAAAGTTCCTTCAGTAGGGAGTTGCTTCTCATTTAATTTGCCTCTGGAGCAGAAGCAGTGGTGGCAAAAGCAGCAGACACCAGCACTGTCCTGTCCATCCCAGACGGGATGCATGCACCACAGTTTGGGAACCCAAATCCAAAATTAAATTTAAATCCAAATTACTTGTCTGCAATGTGAGTGCTTGCAGTCAATTCAATTTATCAGAATCTATCTCAGTGCCCCAGATGTGGTGGTTTGGGGCTGTTAAATATGTGTTTCAGTCAACTCTCACAGCGGGACTTTGTTATTTATTAAACTATGTTACAATGAGTACACAGAGCAAACCGAGTGTGAATCGCTGCCTTCCCTGCCTAAGCAAGCGTGTCCCTAAGGAGAAAGGAAGGCAGGAGGAATGGCAATCACAGCCCTGACCCTTCAGCCCAAGCCAGCAGGACACAGGGAGCAGCTCAAGCAGGGCTCTTCAAAGGGAGGCTGTGGATGCAGTGAGCGTGTGGTGGGAGGGACTCTGGCCAAGGCGGACAAAGTCCCCCCGGGGTTGGTGTTCCAGCCCAGCTCCTCTGCACGTTCCAATATCTCCTGCACAATAGTACCCTCTGTGGCTCGGCCAAAACCACGCAGCAGCTCTGCGGCACAGATAAGAACAGAATCCAAGTTTTCAAGCTGAGGTCAGGGAGAGCCTTTCATTTAATGTCTGTCAGCCCTGTGCTTGGGCACGTGCGCTGGTGGAAAGATCATGGACAGACCGACTCGAACAAAAGCCAGCCCTTCCTTAATGGTTTGAAATGCTGACATGACTTGGCTTGTACATGTGTAGGTAGAGGAATGATTTCACAGGAAGACAATCCTTGTACAAATGTGCTTCTAATTCTCGGTTTATATTGCTTCTTGTCTGTGCTAGGGGGCCCACTGGGAAAGCAGTGGGAGGACTGCAAGGAGAAGGGGTGCTCCCATGAACAGAGATGGCAGCTCTGGGTCATTAACAGCTCTGGTGGGAGCCCTGCTTGTGATTTTCTTCATCTCTCTTCAGGCTAAGTGTGCCTGATGTGCCTAAGTATGTCACCAGCAGCGATGTGCACACGGGTGGGGATGATCAATGAGGTTCTGGACGAGAAATATGAGAGGCAGATGTGTCTTGCAGTTGCTCTCTCTAACACAGAATTGTGGCTTTGTTTGATGAGTGATTGTTTGATGCTGCGGTTCCTGTTTGCAGGTGAAGAAGAGGAGGATGGGATAGAAAGGACCTGTGACACCCTGCTTATGTGCATTGTGACCGTGTTAAACCAAGGCCTGCGGAATGGTGGTGGTGTGGGAGACGTGCTCAGAAAGCCTTCCAAAGATGTGAGTGTTTTGGCTGAGGAAACGCATTAGTCCCTGTGCATCTTGTGAATGCCAAAGTCAATTTTTGGAGGTTATAGACAGTATTTGTATCTAGTCTGATCTCATGTCACACAGTTGATTTATCCATGTAATTTTTAGATCCCAGATGGGAAATTTAATGGGAAGAGCTAAGCTTAGTGTGATGATTATACTTGAAGAAAGGATCTCTAGGTAGTTGTTTACCACTTCTGGAAAAATGCAAAATATCATAACATTCAAAGCACTGCTAAGAAGTCAGCCCTGGGAGGCACATCTGGAGAGCCGTGTCCAACTCTGGGCTCCTCAGCACTGGAGGGACAGGGAGCTCCTGGAATGGGGCTAGGGGAGGATGCAGTGATGATTTAGGGCCTGGAGCATCTCTGACAGGGAAAGGCTGAGGGAGCTGGGGCTGTCCAGCCTGGAGAGGAGCCCCAGCTGAGAGGAGCCCTCATCCCTGTGTGTCCCTGTCTGCAGGGAGGGCTCCGAGCAGGGCCCAGGCTCTGCTCCAGGGGGCCCAGCAATGGCACCAGAGGAGCGGGCAGGGACTGATCCCAGGAAGTTCCACCTGGACATTTTAGCTCATATTCAGCATGGCATCTGCCCTGGAGTAGGTCCTGCTGTTTGCTTGTACTCAACCAGCATGAAGGTCAAAACAGAATTTCATGATTGTGGCATATTTTCTCTTCCAGAAGTTTCCTCAAAAATTCAGTTCATTTAAGGACCTGCCTTAATATTTGGGTGGTTTTATGCATTTTTATTTCAGTTCAAAAAGAACATCACAAATAAAGGCAATCTAGCGGCACTCTGCTTGATGAGCCACCCCACACCTGTTATAAATAAATTCAGGATAAAGTAGGATCTCAGCAGGGCTTGCAAGAGTCCAGGGACGACTCGAATCTGGATGGAGGAGCTCCCTGTGCTGGCAGTAGGAGTCTATATCCTATCTCACAGGCTGGGAGGTTCTGCAGGAGCCAAAGTTTATCCCCAGTGGAGTCAGTAAGCACTTACAAGCTTTGAAAGTGCCCCTTTGAAATTGACCCTTGCCACTTAGCAGCTCTTAAATGCTAATTACATTGAAGCACTCCACAAAGGGTAGTGCTATTATTCCCATGAATGTGTGGGAAACTGAGCAATTGGTCTTTATCATGATGAAGAAAAGGACTTGGGTAGTCCCTCCCTAGTCCTGTGAGTAAGGCTAGCAGAATTTGGCATATGAAAAGAAAGATCTGTAGCTTTGCTTGAGCTAATGTGAAAATATTGTTTAATATTTTAGAGTTGTGCTATTTTTGTACCTTATTGCAACCTTGTTATTGCAGGAGCCCTTGTTTGCTGCACGAGTTGTTTATGATCTTCTGTTTTACTTCATTGTCATAATTATTGTTCTCAACCTGATCTTCGGAGTCATCATTGATACATTTGCTGATCTCAGGAGTGAAAAGCAGAAAAAGGAGGAGATACTAAAGACCACCTGTTTCATCTGTGGTAGGTGTTACTGATCTGTTGAGATGTTTGAGGGTGAAAGGAGAGAAAATGAACTATTCCTCAATAAATAAAGGTTGGACCCCAGGCGTGGTTGTCTTCTACAAGGAATGTCTGTAAAAATGCCAGAGTTTGGTTCCGAGTTTATTCCCTCTCAGTAGGAGAAAGATTTGGCTTATGAATCAAAAGCCAGCTTTGCTGAGAGGTGGCTTCACAGCCTCCACCCAGAATCCGAGGCGGAGGAGCCGCGTCTCACGCTTGCATCATCACCACGAAGGGAGATGGGACAGCTGCTGGCTCTTTCACAGAGCGTGCTGCAGATGAAAGTGCAGCTTCTATTTCACAGCACAGGGCATTCCAGAGGAGGAGCATCGGCAAGGACTGCCGATTTCAGAAGGTGACATGAAGCAGGGAACAAAAGAATTCGGTGGAAATCATCCCCACAAAGCCCACGGATAAATCACACTTATTTTGAAGTGCACTCACAAAGAGGGGCAGACCTTCACTGCCCGGGGGACTTCAGAAATACCTGCTTTTTTTGTAGGCTGGGTGCTGTTTCCATGGTTGTACTGACAGGGCTGAATGCTGTGCAGAGCACAACATGTCTTTAGTGTCTGGGGACAGGAAATCCAGGGAGGAGAGCAGAAACATGGAGGCAAACATTGGTGATTCCTCTCCTTCCTCACTTCTGGTATTTTTTCAGAGATCTGGACCATTGCAGGGAAAAATCCAAAAAATTTCTTACAACTACAGCTCTGTAAAGACTGTGTGACAACAGACCTGCAGAGAGTCACCCTCTCTGCCAGGTTTAAGCCCACAAACAATCCCACTGAAGCTTAAGTGGAACTCTTTATATGCTTGCTGCCGAAAGCGTGCATAAATCTTTGGAAGATCAGGACCTGGACTGCACACTGTGTGCTTCCCAGTATACATCTAGGAAGAGCCAGAGCCAACATTTGTAAAGCACTTTATAGCCCTCAGCATAGAAGGCACTGTAAAACTGTAACATATTTATTATATTGTTATTGTTATTAAGAGGAAATATCACAAAAGAGAATAAATGCTGCGTTGAAAGACTTCTGTCAGGAATGCCTTCTGGCCTGGTATTTCTTGCCTGGCAGTTACGGCTTTTAAATTAAGATCTTTCAAATTTATGATCCTTTAAATTAAGTTAGGTTCCTTTCTCTAACATATTTAACAGATTAGCGTATTTTTATGTTGAAGTTTATTTTTTGGCTTTATGTTCTCTTTTTGCAGGACTGGAGAGAGACAAATTTGATAACAAGACCGTTTCGTTTGAGGAGCATATAAAGGCAGAACACAACATGTGGCATTATTTGTACTTTATAGTTCTTGTCAAAGTTAAAGATCCAACTGAATACACTGGCCCGGAGAGCTACGTGGCACAAATGATTGTGGTAAGTCAATTTGGGCATGTGCTTTATGCAACTGAGAGATGCTCCTTGCAGCTAGGGCAGAGAATATCTTTCTTTTCCCCTCTCTCTGAACAATAGGAGGCATCGATCTGTATTTTTAAAGATCTTTTTACGTGCCTTAGTCTGCAACAAAACCCGGTCTTAAACATAATGAAAAAGATGAAGGTGCAGGCCGCACTCTCCAGTTTGGCGTCGGTGCTCTCGTGCTCTGTGGGTTCTGCTGCCTCAGTAGCCAAAGCTGGGGCAGGAGAGCATGCATCATAACATCTGCTGCTGCTCTGGCTTTGTCCAGTGTCTCTGGGCTGCTGTCCAGAAAAATAACATCTCCTGCTGCACACTGAAACGCAGGGTCAGCGCTCAGGGCTGCTGCTTCTCTCCTATGGCTGCTCTGAAAAGACCAAGCAGAGCAGCCGCAGGGATTTGAAGAGCCACCGAAACTGCCTTGTGAAGCAGTGAGAGTACTTGGATTCAGAGAGAGAAATGTGGTGATACTGGGCCAGAGAGGTGTTCGATTACATTTTGTTTCCGGCCTGCTGCCGAAGAGGGTTCGTTCTGGTGAGTGAGAGGGATGGATTATCAAGGCTGCCTGGCTTGGGGCTTCATTTTTGAGGAATTCTGCCTGCCTGCCTGCTGGGATATTCTGGTGCAGCATTTTCTTCCTGTGGACTTGCTGGCAGGTACTGCACTGCTCAGGGCCTGTGCCAGGCTCTGTGGTTGCAGAGCTGGCATATGTCGGAATCCCGGAGGAGGCTGTAACCAAATGCACATCAGGCTTCTCTGTTCATGCATTTCTGGAGCCACATTTCTTATCAAGGCTATCTCTCTGTTACCCCTCATCAATCCTTTGATTGGCCATACTACCCAGCCTCATTACTGTGGTGCTGGGTGGCTTTTTAGACCCCAGTTTAGCCAAGGGAAGATTCTTCACCTTTCAATTCAGCTGTCGTCGGGTCAGGCGCTGGGTTTCAATCGATTCCAGCTCTTTTTTGCCTTGTCAGTGCAGAAAGCTGGGTTACTTATCCTACCTTCAGATGGGTGTCCAGGATAGCTGGGCTGACTCACTTTTCTCACTCCATTGAGAGCCTAAATGGTTAGTTTAGACTAAGACGCCTAATTGGGAGCGGGCTAAAATTAGAGCTGACTCCCAAGCACTGTGCAGGCTTATGCAGAGCTTACCTTGAAGAACTTACATTAGTGGAAATGGTTGTGTTTAGACAGGAATGTGTGCTTGATTGCTGCAGTTAAATGGAGTTTTTGTAAGTGCTATTGCCACTAGAAGGGAAGGTGCTGTGGCAGGTGATGGGAATTCAGTGCTCAGGTACAGAGGAACAGCCTATTTCCATCAATTTTGAACCATCAGTCTCATTGCCCTGCTCAGAGTGTTTATACTGTAGGCAGTGATGGATCTACACTTCTGCAGTGTGGTGGGCGAGGTAGAAAACCTAAAACAAATCCTTGTAGACTCTGTTGCATTACGAGAAATTATTCATAGTGGCAAGTTGTCCTGTTACACATGGAAATATTTTAGCTCATCTCAGAAACACATTTTAATTTGTGGAATCAGACTCTGCGGCCTGTCTCATTTGTTCATTCCTCCTCTTCCTCTCCCTGCAATGTTTGTAAGATTTTAAACTTTGTGGTATGTATGTTAGGTATTAATGTTTAATTCCAAGAGATTCATTAATATTCATAGTAAGTGTATTAATCCTGTGGCAGCAGTGGTTTGACTTTTCTGATGTGTAATTCACTAATGTATTTTACTTCTGCATTAATGGCTGGAATTCCTGTTTGAATATCTAAAATCCTAGCAGAAAAGCACCAAAAACTCACGTGACCTCAAGCACTGAACTGATTTCTCAAAGCCCCTGTTCTTCTGTGGCAGCATGCTGGTTGTTTAGGTGGTTAGCAGTAATCCAGATTTTGGGATTATTAAACTCTTTTTCCATGAGTATATATAAAGTTAAAGGTTATTTTAGGTGATGGAGAGGTACCTATGGACCTAGAAGTGTAAAGCTTACATGGAATGAAAGTATAAATGGTGGAGTGGGAGAAAAAAAGAGAAATAAATGTTTGAACAAACTAAAGTGTCTGGTATGGGATTAGTAGTTGTGTCTTTGTGTAGTTTAAATTCCTAGTATGAAATCCAGGGAAGATGTGCTGCATAGCAGAAGCAACTGGAACTTCTGAAGTGAACAAAAAAATGACACTTTCTCTTGGAGACAGAGAATTTACTGTATATCTCATGCTACAAGGAATACTAAGAAATTAAAGAAAATATCTGACTGGAGGAATGGAGTATGATATTTGACTGGAAGAAGAGATGTTTAGAGCTACAGGTTTGCTCAGCACCAAAAGAAGAGTCAAAAGGAAAACTCTCAGAGGCAGTTCTGCAGCTGTCAAACGAATGAGCTGCTGTAGCAAATGCATTTGGTGTGTCCCAAACACAGCCTGATAGTAATGAAATTACACCACAGGCACGTGAGATGTGCTGCATTCCATGCACTAATTAAGCCTGAGTATGGCTTTTGTCATGAAGACAGAGAGAGAAGCTGATTCAGACTCTGTGACAGCCTGAAAGCTGAGTGACCATCCCTGTGATGCTGGGAGAGGTGACCAAGTCCCAGGCTGGACAGCACACCCTGGTTAGGATCTGGCAGAAAAGAGACTTGAAATTAACCTTTCACAAGGGGCTTGCTGGTGGAATTGACTCATTGCTGAGAAAGGCTTATTGGGGGTGTATGGGATTGTAGGAAATATTTATAGATATGAGTGGTTGGAACAGCAGGGCAGTCTCAGGGCTCTTTGAAAAGGACAAGGTGGAATGAGATTTTATATTTCATGCTATACAGAATATGGCTGAAAAAAGCCTGTGAATCATACTCCTGGAAGAACTCTCTTCATTCTATTAGTTTTTGTTATGATTAGGAATGCCTTCTATGGCTGCTTCTGTAGCTTTGATGGATTCTGTGGCATTAAATGGAGTTCTGTGTTTTCACAGCCAGATCATTTAAAGAGAACTTCTACCCATCCCAGTCTTCAAGGCTCAGATCTACCCTTCAATACATATAGGTCAAAGTTTTGGAGTATGCTGCAGTAACTTTAACAGAAAATAGAGTTTAGCTCCAAGTATCATCCTCACTACCCCTACAACTGCAGTGAGGAACCAATTATTATTTGCATTTGCCTACTCCTGTCTTGCAAAGTATTGCAAAAAGTAACATTGGAATCATTATCAGTATTAACTAAGCACCAGGAAAAGCATCTACAATTTCTCATAGTCCTTTTCTCTATTGCCCAGCCTCATCAGAGCCCAAAAATATGACTGTCTACTTTGTTACTCTCAGTCTTTTCTGTGTATAATTTGTCCAGCAAACAATAAAGCATCTGGTTTGAAGGCTTGCTGATAGCACAACAGATAAAAAAACAGGAATACTGTGGTTTCCTTCTTTTGGAATATTATTTGAAGGGCTGGGTGCCAAAACGGATGGGAGTTATTTACACATCATACTTCACTTCTCCAGTTTTCCAGTTCAAGAAGGGGGAAGAAACATGTGGGTGATGTTGTACACACCCCTCACTCAAAGACAAGATTTTTGCAGGTTTTCAAGTTCACTTGTATTACTGTTCCAGGGGTGGTTTATTTCAAGGCATTCCCGTTATCCTGCATGTCTCTGGCCTCAGAAAACTTTGGGGTAGAGCACTTCTTTTGCTTTCTTGCTCTGGACTGTGGACATTGTCTCTGCAAACTCCTGATGTTCTCTGTGATTTTGATTTTCCCAGCAGCTCCGTGTTTGCTTCAGTGCTTAGCATACTGCTCCGAGCAGTGATAGAAGTAGTCAGGAGCTATCCAGCTTTCATAAAGAAAGGTATTAATTTTTCTAATTTTAGTAAAAAGCATCAAGCATAAAATGTATTCTAAAGCAACACGCAGTTATACACCTCAAGCTTTCTGGAGATGTTAGTGGGAATGAAGCCCTTCAGCTCTTCCAGCACTGCCCTTTCTTCTAGCACACTATCTTTTATCAGTTATTGAGTGAAATATTAATGAATATTGAAGCAGGGCAGTAGGTTTTATTATTTGTTTGCTCTCCAGGCCTCTTTTATGGAGTCAGACAGGTATTACACAATATCTGAAGAGACAGAAACTTTGAAAAGCTGGCTGCATGCCTTGTGTTTGCACTGAGAACCTGCATGAATGATTCCCCTATTGAATTTTCATTCCTGTAGAAAAAACCCCTGTTTATCTGACCCATTTGACCAGAAACACTATCCCTAGCAAACCCAGAGATGCACATAACTTGTATTACATCGATACAGCAATCTTTGAATGTTCCTTCTGTCCATTTGTCAGAGGAGACAGTTAATTGTGATAACTGGAACTACGAAGGTTAATGTCCCAACTTCTATACTTTGCTTTTCAGAGGTGTAATTTGTACACACATATTTCACCCGAGCCTTGGTAGCTGTAAATAGATATATGGAGGTTTAAAAAAAAGGACATGATTAGCTACTGAATTTTTTGCAGCTCAACAGAGATATGAATTAACCTATGATTTGTACCTCCATTCATTTGCAAAAATAAAAGGCTATTGGCCTAGTAATTAAATTAATTATTTTGCCCATTGGAAGAATGAAAGACTTTAGCAAATGAAGCTCTGAAAGTTTCATTCTCGCGTACTCTGTCCACAGTTCTTTGCAAGTTTTGTAATGGCTTTTATCAGCATTAGTGCTACCTGTCATAACTACATAATTACAGCACCTAATTATATTATTACTTATTTACCCTAATTATGTAATTGGATGTAATTGGTGCAATTATGTAACTCCTCAGTCAGCTGAAAAATGCTCTAAAACCAGCCTATGCTCCTAAGAGTAAAGGATACTGCCATGAATTGGACCATCTCTCTAAAGCAAGGCTATCTTTGCTGGGAGATTAAAGGTTCTGTTCTCCATTACGGTCACTGGGACTATGAACCTTTTATTCCCATCAGTGTGGCAGGGAGGAAGCAACAGAGACAGGTTGAGCAACAGCAGCCTGAAATTCTGAACAACTGTCTCCTGATTCAGTTCTTTTAAAAGCACTTTTGTGGCACAGCAATGACCTGGCATTGGTCGCATGATAAAATATTTTAACTGCTTTATTTTAAATATTTTGAAGGTGTCAGCTTTCTTTTCTTTACTATTTTTCTTTTAAATTATTAAAGAAAAGAAGTGTTTAGCCACGTCACGAGGAAAAATGCATTCCCCTTTTGAAACATTCTGATTGTTTTTGTTTGCTGTTTTTAAATACTGAAGTTCGAAAATTCGGCTGAACGTAGTGCTCCTTTGAGCTGGTGCTGCTGTTTCTGTTCTTCCTACCTCCAGCCTCATGGTTTTGCCTTCTTTTTCTATGAGATACCCAGAAGTGGGTGTTAGATTGAAAAGCAGCGCTGGGAATAATGCCAGATGAGCCATTGAGAAGCCTCACAATAGTTGTCATTCTGCCCATGCTGTGAGCTGGGCAGCGCCAGCCCTTTTCCCTCGGCATCCTCCTCTCTCCTGCCTTGCTGCCCTGCATTTTGCCGTGTTCCCACCTCGGGAGGGGAGGTGTGATGTGAGCCATGGCAGCTCCTGGCTGCTCCCAGGGGTCAGGTTGTGGCCAGAGCCGCTCCGTGAGGCTGTGACCCCCCGGCACAGGAGCAGGGCGAGGGGACAAGCTCCCTCCTGGAGCCAGAGCTGCTTGCGCACAGCCCCTGGCACACCCTGCAAATGGGGCTTTTTTTCATCTTAGCCAACCCCAGCAGACGTAGCCGACTGTCAAAACAGCCAAGGTGTGAGCCAAGGGCGCCTACGGAGCCCGACAGCTGTGGGTCAGGAGGCTGCCTGCCCGTCCCCTCACACCTTGGGAGAGGTTGCTCCAGGGTTACTCAGTGAGCAAAAGGCATTGCACCCATGCCAGACCCTGGTGTGCTCCCCTGACGTCTGATAGAGTCGGTGGCCATCCCCGAGCAGACCACATGGAGCTTCTAGGGGAGGCAGCTCCGAGGGAAATTCAGGCAGGAGAGGTGGAGACAGTGAAAAAGCACTGTACAGAAAGGGGAAGGGCATGCTGACAGCATGGGGGTTTGTGGAACAAGCTGTTCTTTACTGCTGTCGATTTTTGTCAAAGAATGTAATAAAATAATATGTACTAAGAGGGCTGTTGACCTCTGCTCTTAAAATAAAGCTTCTTTGGAGAAGGAAGAAAAAAAGTTCTGACATCCAAAATTCTTCTATTCTGTTATCCGTCACCCTTTTGAATTTTGGAGGTAAAAGTTTTCTCTGCTAGTTCTGTAGATATTCTTATTACATCCAAGGATCACAAAACACCGTATGGGTAGAGAGAATGACCTAAAGCAGAGAAATGTCAATCCAAGGTAGCATGAATGCTGCAGAACAGGCACTTGGGATCTCAGGAAGACACTCTGTGTACTTTTCACATGCACTCTGGTGATTCATCCCAGACAATTCCAGGAGTTTCCTCCCCCAGATGTCCACCAGACCCTTCTGCTGCAGCGAGAGCAGAGCGGGGAGGACAAGGAACGTGTTTGTTCACTCCTGAGCTGTGCAGTTCACAGCCCAGAGTACTGATGTGAAAACTGATGGCCGCTGAAGTCACGCCAGTCTGAACTGCACCAGTTGAGGAGAGGACACGGCACTGGTTCTGCTGCCTCTGTCTAGGTGGGATAATATCAGCAGGGAGAAAGGGCACCAGCTGATCGGGGTGACCCCTTCAGCTGCTGCAGTTGAATCTGCCAGGGACAGTGAGCTGCAGCTCGTAAACTGGCTCGCTATAAATAAACTGTATTCTTGAGGCTTTTTCATTATCATGAATTCTAGTTCAGCATGAACTTTCTGATCTGGCAACTCACAGGCTTAAAAATCCTTACAGGACTTGTGCTGTAACACAAATGTTGTGCTGGAGTGAGGCATGGAGTTTATAGCTTTTGGGAAGCTAATAATGCTCCCATTGTTAGGGCTGGGTTATTTTACTTTTTAAGACTGGCTTTGCTCCAAAAACTAGCAGATGTTATTGGAGCCAAACTTGCAAGGATGAGATGTATGTACATATCATTAAGCAATGCAACTTTTTCTTAATTACTTTTAAAAGGCTGATACGATGCATGTCACGTTATGAGTAATTACTTACCATGGCAGTAACACCAGGAGCACAAAAGCCGGCTGCTAAATAAGATCTGAGGTCTTGCAGACAGGCTCATTTCCTAGGAAATGCTGTGTTGGTTTTGTCTGCAGTTGGGTTTTCATAAAATAAGCAATTAAAGAAATACGCCTAAATAGATGATTTACGGCTCCCATTTTTTTGTTGTACTCAAAATAGGAGAGCAAGTGAGAACGCAGCTCTGTGTCCTTCCATGTGGACATGGACCCTGTGGGGAGTCCAGGGCTTTGGATTAGGTGTCCCAGGTCCCAGAGAAAGTCCTTTTTCTGCATCAAGGCCTGCCCCACACCCACAGAGGATCTCAGAGTGATCACTATTGAGTGATACAGTCACTAAAATAGAGCTGAAACTGGGCTTTGCACAGGTCCAGCCACTGCTTGGGTATATGAGGGGAGGTCCCTCTACCCTCATGTATCCAAGTATTATCCAGGTTTTACATGTACAGAATAAGTTGAGGCACTGTTCTTTCTGCTGCTAGATATTGAGTTATTTTTCTATTGTTGATTTTCTTGTTGCTCAAAAATAACGCTCATTTATGTGGGAAGACCATTGCTATTTTTGCTTCTCTGTACAATTTTGCCTCTATGCTATTATCTCATTAAAGTGCTGAACACCTCCTTCTCCATAAAATAAGCAATCACAGTAACGTGCCTAATTAGCTGTTTTCCTGCTCATTTGTGTTTCTCAAAGCATGAGAAGTTAGCATCACGTGAGGACTTTGCATCTTTGCACAAAACTCCTATTCTTCAAGAGAGCTGCGCATCTTCTTTTCTACTTGGAGAGCTCTGCATCTTCCAGCGATGGGCTCTTTGGTCTGCCATAAATAATTTAGTTGGCCTGCTTGGCTCAGTGATGCGTGAGACGTGGGTAAATAAAGGGAAAGGTGGGCTTCATTTGGTACCTCCTTGCAAAAGCTTGAGGTTTCAGTGGGTTGATGTTTACACACATCCTTTTCAGACAGGCAAAATTAATTATCCTGTGCTGCTTGAACAGGAAGCCATGGATCTGATCCTGCCTCCTGAGAAATGATGCCATTAGCTGGAGCAGGAGAAAGCCTGGTATCCAGGGCAGGTGCTGCAGCACAGGCAGGTTTGCTGTGTGCAGTGAGGAGATCGTGATGGCCTTTGTCCCCCAGCTGACTCGGGGAGGGAATGGCCATGGCACAGAGCCCTTGTCTCTGCTCAGCCCCTCACATTCTTGTTAACTTCTAAAGCACCAATACAACTGTGTCTGTTTTCCTCTTTCCTTTGAAATCACTTCCGTGTACACAGCTGTGATGGAATTTCAAGTTACAGAGCAAAGCCTAAAACTCCTCAAAAGTATATTCATTGATATTTGGGGTTTTTTCCCCCTGAGACCCAGGATCAGTGGTTTGATGCTACCCAGACCTTGTTTTTTTGGCCCCTGTGATATTGTGGCTCCCTCATAAGCTTAGCTTGATTTCCTCTGTATTTTCAAGATTTGGCCACCTGTCTATTTAGGCTTCAAAGATTTTGCTACAAAGATGGGCTCTGCCTTGATAATACAGTGTAGTCACAGCCTCCTTGTCCTCCTTCCAACTTCTACTCGTCCAATTTGCAAATGAAAATGAATGAGCCGAGTTGGGTTCCTGTTTGTTTGCTTGCTGCTGGCCTTGAAAACTCGAGGAGGGGTCTGGACACGAAGCTGTGTTCCTTGAAACTTGCACATCCCCAGGAACAGGGAGTGGAGGTGTTCCAGCTGGAGCGCCCTCGAGCCGCGCCGCGCTGCTGGCAGGACATGGGCTGCGGTTCCCTGCTGGAATCCGCTCTCGCCTCGACCTGCCAGAGACTGGAGCTGTTAACTTTCCAGGCAGCCTGCAAAAGCCATCTTTTATCCCTTTGTTAAAGAAGCCTGTGGCTTGAGATGGATCTGTGTGTGGGCAGACCTCTAGTCTTAGTGATGGAAAGGCTCTCCAAGGCACTGGATAGGCACCTACTGTTGCGCTTAAAATCCTGGCAGTGACAGAGCCCTGATTCTCCTGGGACTGGCTGCACAGGGCTTTGCCAGCGAAAGCTGGACCTTAACTGGGATCACAGCTAGTGATAAGAAGTTGAACCCCAGAGGAACAATGTGATGAGCAGATCCCGAAATGTGTCAACTGAATTCATTTGATTTTGCTCGATGGGGGAAGCAACAGACACAAAACACTTCAGTGCTGTTTGAGAATATTATTGCAACATTTGAAAACAATTATTGCTCTTTGTATTACACTGGTACTGAGCCTCTGGCTGCTTGAATGGGGAAGAGACTGAAAAATTGTCCACAGCCAAGGCAGATAAGTGCAGATGCTGAGGAAGGGCAGGACTGCAGGGTTCCCTAAAGACGTGAGGGCAATCAGTAAAAGAACAGGGAGATGAGTTTGTTGCCTTACCAGGAACTCCATTTAAAAGTAAATAGGCCTAAAGTTGTTGGGACTCAAATCATAGCAGTGAGATTCTGCAAGATGCAAAACAGGGAAAGGCTACAAAAAATGCAGTTCTGCTTCTGACCTCTCACAGTGCAGAGACAGCAAGATTTGGGGGAATTTGGTGCAACATTGGCATGAGCTTGGTTTACAAGGTGCTACAGATATGATGAAGTTACTCGTTTGCTGAATCTGTTGCAGGAGGAAAAATCCGCTGGCCCGTATTACTCTGCATGGATAAGTTTCTGAATTTGTGTAACTTTGGTCTCATTGTACCATTTATCTTTCGGGATCAGCTTTATGAGATTTGTGTCAGGCTTTTCTGGTTTGCAAGGCTGCTTTGCAGAATCTTCTCTCTTGTTTGTGTGGTGGATGTGTGTATGATAAAAAGCTAAGATTGCATCATCTTTAATAAAAGAGAAGATGTATAGCCTAAAGAAATCAGATTAGTTGTAGAAAAAGAAATCAATCAGGTTGGCAAATTGCATCTGTGGGACAAAGTGCAAAACGTTTGTTTCATACAGTATTTATTGAAGAAATTTGTTGAGAAGATGGTTAAAAATGCTCTACAAGAAAAAAAATGGGAACCATTTTGTTCAATTTAAATGACATTGATGTATTTTTTACATCATGAATTCTTGCGATATTACCAACAACAATCCCTGATAAAGTACTTTACACAATTGCCTCACAGGGCATTTTGAGATAAAAGTGTATATCGGAGATTGTAAATTGGCTGCATCCAATTTATATATAATGGAACCCACTACAGCCATCCTCCAAAATTCAATAGATCAGGAATCACATTACACTTCTGTGAGTTTGGGGTAGTAGGAGCTCTAAAGAGCCTCCAAAACACACAGGCAACTTTAAATCATGTTTAATGAACCCTCTGTATTTTATACACATGTGATTAAAATGTTTTGTTTCTGTTTTTGGTTTTGCTGGGTGATGCTGAAGGAAAATCCTAAGTTCGGGCCTGTGAAACCAATCATCTGCTTGTTCTCAAGCGAAAATTCAGTTTAACTGAACAGAGCAAACCATTTAAAATGCTGGACTGAAAAAAGAAAAGAAAAGAAAAAGCAGATCTGTACAGAGGATCCATTTTAATATTTCCTAGCAAAAGCACTAAACGAAAATGTAGTATAGGCAGATAAAGGGTCACGAAGTACCATGGTGGTTTTTTCTTTTATTGATCTATGCCCGCAGCCTGGAAAACAATCCACAGTAGACACAAACCTGAACGAGTAGAGGGCCCAGTTTTCCTGGTTCCCACCTATTTCCTGAAGGGAAAAAAAGTGCTTTGTGCTTCCATCCCAGTGGGCAGGTGGCACCTTGTGGGCTCTGCTGCAGCCAGACGTGCCATGGGGCCAATCCTTGGCCATCGTGCCTGCATGGGCAAGGAGTTGTTCTTGCTGTGCAGAGGAATCCACAGGCAAGCATTTGAGCAGAGCAAGGGGTCAGAGAGCAGCCTGACAGTGTTCAACCCACGGGGCTGGAAGGTGGCTTGGAGTTGTTTTGTCAAGAGATGCCTCGCAGAGAAACTTAGATCTTAAACCTCTCCTCTGAGTGGTACTCGAGTATATGCATTTATGATCTTTCAGGTCTTTTCCAACCTTAATGGTTCCATGATTTTGTACATGTGTAAGGTATCTGCATGATTGTATCATTGCTTTAAAAACTGCTCTGTGTGGTGGCAGTCAATAATTCTTAAAATTTTCAAAGAAAGTGTTGTTCTTTCAGTTGTCCTTTCATACTGCCCCATGTGCAAAATACATCAGAGTGAAAATGGGCCCGAAGCAGGAACATTCAGATCAGGACTCAAAATGCCTTGGCTCTGGCAGTATCCTAAACCAGAACAATCGCGCTGCAATCAGCGGAGCTCTGCCTGTGTAAAGCTGAGAACAAGGTCAAGTCCTGAGCCTCTGAAAAACGAGTCTCCAGCTGAGTCTTTGTATTTCCCAAAGATTCTGTTACACCAAATTGAAGCTAAAGCCAGGAAATGGACAGTACTTGCAAAATACAAGGTGACAGGACCAAAGAATTAAAGCTAAATGTGAAAAAAACCCCAAAACATAAATTTCAATAAATATGCTCCTGAATCCTGTGCTACAAAAGCTAGGAAGCAGAGGTCATGGCTTGGAGTTTACCATGGAGTTAGACCCTGATCCATTGGATCAGACCAGCAGACAGATTGACAAAAGCAGGCCAAAATCTGTGGTGTCCTCACCAGCTTGATGGTACGTATGTGTCTAAGGAGGAGACATCATCTGTGGCCTGGTACTGCAGGGTACGTTTACACTGCAGTGGGATTCGTGCCGCTGGCTTTTGTCTGGAGTTCAGCGTCTGGAGCGCGCTGCTGGCGTGTTTTCTGAAGGAAAATCAATATTAAAGGAGGAATAGGAGAAGCGGGGGCTTCAGCCTGCTGGTGCGAGCAGTGTGGGAGCGGGAATGGCAAGGGGCCGGAGAGGCATTGGAGTTCTGGTCACTCTAAACGAAGCCAACGGGAAGCAGCGACACCGCTGCCGGGCTCGGCGGGGTCCTGGCCCACAGTCCAACGGTGGACTCACTGAAACGCTGTGGGGAGCAGCAGGGGAAGCAGAGGGAGGAACAGGTCAGGGCTGGAGGCATTTTGGTGGCGGAGCTGGGGCTGCGCGGGCCCCTCTGCTGTGCCAGGGCTGCCCTGGGTGCTGCTGGGGCAGCCGAGCCTGCGGGGGTGCGCAGCAGCACCCGGGCACTGCCCAGCTGTGAGGGCACAGACACCGACCTGCCACGTTCCTCTGCACACAGGCTGCCCTGGCACTGCGCTGAGCTTCCCACACCCGGACAGCTGGAACTGAACCACAGCCTCCCAGCCTGCCATTGCAAGGTCCTTTCTTTAAGGACATGTGCGCTTAATGTCAGAATATTGAAACCATACCCACGTGAACAAAGTTAGTAAGCCAGTGATTCATTGCTGTTTCAAACCTCTATCTAGCCACAGTAAATTTCTGCTCGGTAGTGACAGTCTGTGTCCACATGCAGGCTATGATTTACGGTTCTGTGTTTTGTATCAACAACATCTGTTTAACAAAAGAAGAAAAAAAAAGCCAAGAACATTTATTTTCTAACCTCTGTACCAGATGTTTCATTATGCACAAGATCCAGGGATTATATCAGAAATAATTTAATTATTTTAAATGAATAATCTGAAGTGTTTTTCCTAAAGTATGTCTCGTAACCACTAACAACATGAAAACATGGGAATGTGGAAAAATAAACTCATGTTTTACACAAATCTATAATTGTATCTATTTTAAGGGCACAAATATTACGGACCAAATCCTAGCTTTTGATGGTAGTGTTGGGATTCTTGCAGATTTGTGCAGGACAATATCAATTATCAGGGTTATGAGGGAGATAAGGTGGCAGAGAGCAATTGATAGAGCGGAAGAAAGCAACAGCTCAGCAATGTGCCACGGGGAAGGGACGACGCAAGAAGCAAACGCATCTCCGAGGAGAATGGCGCTGGGGTGGGACACAAGCCGAGGCTGTCCAAGCACACAGGAGCTGTGCCCTGGCTGTCCCGTGAGTCCCCTGCGGTCCCTTCACACCTGCAGATCCCCCGGCTCCACCTGCACAGTGGCTGGAATGGGCCATCTCAGAGACAAAGCTGCTTAGTTTGGTTTCTGCTTTCCACCTTCCGGGGCAGAGTTGCTGAAGTGGGATCCCTCCCCGTGTGGCTCCTCTCTGGCTGCTGCAGCCCGGGTCAGGGTGCAGGGACATGCTGTGACTCTCTAGGGACATGCTGTGACTCACGGACCTGCTGTTGGCATGTGGCTTGCCCACAACAGCAGTGTGAGAGCACATTCAAACTTATGGCCCCGACTGGACAAAATTACTTTCATGATCGTTTCTATCTTTTGGAAGTAAATGCCAAGTCCCTTAGGTGTGTTTGATAAGCAGAGATATTGTGGTGCTTGTCCTTTACAGAGGCTCAGTTTGAGTGTCAAAATTGCCCCATAGAGCGTCCGAGAAAATTCTTCCCAATTTGGGGTTTATTATCATTCCTCACCATAATTTTTGCAGGGGTATCATAAGTGGGAATGCTGATACAGAAACACTGAGACATTTATAACTGCCTGGCCTGGATATCAGTCTTGAAGAACTCACAATTACTCAGAATTACAGTGATAGATTCTGTTGCAGCCCTCGAAAACATTCAGCCAAGTTAAAATGAAAGTAAATGCATCAATGACACTGCTAAAGCAGACAGTGGGTCTGTCTTGTGGTTTCAACCTTCTTTCAGGGGGTAACAGGTTTTTCTGTTTTTCTGTGAGCTGTGGGAGCTGTCGCATGTATCAATCCAGTGTAGACCCAGCCAAACCTATTAGTTTTCTTGTTGCATAAAGATTTATCTGTGATTGCCAAGGTTTATTTTTATTTTCTTTGAATTACTGTTGTGGATGCATATAGATGCATAACAATTCCTAATTTCCCTCCCTATATTCTTGTACAGCACAGATTGCTTATCAAATACAGTCTTAACATTAAAGTGTCAAACAGGATTTGCAGAAAGCTATTTGGGTTTGTAGTTTAGGATGAACGTTTATCAAATTGTGGATTAGCTGAATCATGCACTGAACCAAATTATTATTGTCTGTGATTAAATCACAAAGTGGTTATTGCCCTGTGTCATCTAAAGCACACGATAGCTTAAATCTTTAAAATCCCCTTTTAAGGTGGCTATAGGAGCTACATAACTCTGGACTTTTAGAACCAGACTCTGTCCCTAGACAAAAAAGATAATAGCTTTTGAAAGGTCATTTGGACTCATCCCTCTCTGCTTATATGGGCAGCATATTTGGGAAGGGAATGGATGGGTTTATTTGCATTTCAGACATACAGAATAGTTCTCAGTAAATAGATCTCTTTGTACCCAGCCCTAAAATATTTATTCAAGGTGCTGGCCCAGAAAAGGGGAGTGAAGTGTTCGTTCTCGTGCCTGAAAGGGCAGGGGCTGCCTGCTGGAGAGCAGTGATGCCCAGTTTGTTTGCGCTCATGCTGAGGGCACAGAGGACTGGCAGTGCCGCTCCTCAGCCCTGGAGGCCACGGGGTGACCAGTGGGGTCTCTCCTCAGCACCGCTGCAGCAGAATTTTACCACTCCAGTGGGCACTGGAGGGGCTACAGTCTCTCCAAAGAGGCTCAGTCTTCCTAAAGCTGTAGGAGCCTTTTTTGGAGGCTGCTGCTGTGGTTGCTGCATGCCCACAAAGGTGTGTTCCAGGACAGCCCAGCGCTGCACGTGAAGGCGCTGGTAGCAAACCGTCCTGGTGACTGATGTCTACACTCCTCTTGTACACCCTTCAGCGACCGTCTAGCTGAGGAGCCAGAGGGCTTCCAGCATCCCCGTTTTCTCAGCCTTGCTGTTAGGGCACAGCCCTCGTGATGGCAACCTGGCTGAGTCACCGAGGAGAGAAGGATCCTTGCGGAACCGTGGGCTGGGGGACGCGGAGGCCTCTCCCCTGCCCTGGTGTGCGCAGCAGGGCAGGTCACAGCCCAGGAGGAGTCATGAGCAGTAATCACCACTTTCCTTGGTGCACAGATAGGAGGGAAGTCCTGAAAGGGCTTGTTTTGGTGTTGCAACAAGGGTCACGGGGTGGAAAGGGCTGAGAGTCACTGCGTTAGAGTGTGCTGGAGAAACGAGTCTGGCACAGCTGATGGCGGCGTGGCGCTCACAGCCCGTGGCAGTAGCACCGGCTGAAAGTATGCATTAGGCTGCCTTTGCTCCTCTACTTCATCCCCCTTGTCCTACTCTTTGACCTATTTTCTCTCACTGTTATCTAGTAATCTATTTTTTAAAGGCTCAGCCCAGTCTTTCCTGCTGGTTGCAGCTGATCCATCTCGCTGCTAGCCTGTGAAACCAGCACCTCCTAAAGAAACATCCCTCTGCCAATTACTCCGAAGGCATGGATTCAGCTCAGCGTGAGAGCTTGATTGAAGCCAGTTGGCTGTGCCAACAGGATAGGGATGGCTCAAGAGAGGCTTCATACAAAGTATAGAAACTCTAAACGGATTTCTTCAGTCTTTCCTCCATCCATGCTCAACTGGAGCCAGCAAAGTCAGAAAAATGGCAATATTTTACCAAAGGGAGAACTTATCCCACAGCTCTGCCATCCCCCTGGAAAGCCCACAGAAGGGAAGGAGAGAGTTGCAGAGAAAACTGCAGGAGGCAGACACAGACTTTTGCTCTGAGCCTGCCTCTCTGAGACGGAGGGTTTGAGGTTTTTCAGCGAGCGCAAAGAGCAAATCCTCTAAGCCCTGTGATTTCTCAGGCATGTGCCCTCGCCGTGGGCACCTCGAGTACGTGTACTCAGAGCCCTTGCATAGAGCTCTGGCCCTGGGGGAGCTGTGCCTGCAGCTGGAGCCCCGCCAGCCAACAGGGAGGACAGAGGGAGCGAGCGCACTGGATCGCCACACCAAATGTCTGCTCTGCTCGTGTGCAGTCTCTCTGGCCCGCAGCCTTTTGGCTCGCCCCACCTGCCTTTTTTCCCTTTTTTTTTTTTTCCTTTCCCCCAGCTGAACTGGCAGAGAGGAGGCTGCAGCTCCTTTCTGTCCCTGCAGCTTTCCTGTCTGGCTGACGCTGTGCCCTGGACACAGATGTCTGCTTAAATATGGATCCTGCGAGGCACAAGTTATGCTTGCGGGAAGAGTGTGGAGCGGGAAGGTGCTGTGATCCGTAGGTGGGCTGTGAATTGCTGCCGTCCTGTGCAAGAAAGAAATAACAATAACAGCTAACAACATACTGCCTTAAACTGTGGTTGTTTGGAAAGAAGATTTCGGTACATTTTCACAATTCGTTATTTGTCCAGGCAGTTACTTCGTTTGAAAGCATCCCGTCCACATAGCTCCCCCTCTGTGAGCTCATTAATGCTCGAGCTGTGTCACCTCAGGCTAACCTGGTGGCTGTTGATTGAGTCCCATGACAGCTGTTTGCAGAGGTTTGCCCTGCTCCCTGCCAGCAGCCCGCCTTCCTCCTCCAAATTGCCTCTTGGTTCCAGGCAGGGTTCAAATTTCTGAGTGAACGCTATCCTGGGCAAAATGGTTGGATTTCTAAGAGTAATGGGTAAAGCGTGACAGATAACATCCTGCACACCCCCAGGAGTGCTCCTGCACGTTACAGCTTGAAGGTGTTGGTCAAGGTGAACCCTGGACTGAGCCCATAAACATTAAAGTCCCAGAACAAATGTTTGGGGTTGTACAAACATGTTAATGACCTCCAGTTAATTGGCAAGCAAATACCTTGAAGTAAAAATAGCTTTCCCATTGCTGAGCAGTCACAAGAGTGCATGTCCCTCCATGAACACTGAAATTTTCGGCCAAGGAGCCTTGTCCACCTTGCTTTCTGGATCCTGGCAGGTTTGTGATCAAAAGTTTGTTGTCCCTAGCACCAGTTGCTGTTTGTTTGTGGTAGAGACTCAGCAAAGAGAGCTGTCTGCCAAAGCAAATTTTCATGCTGCCCTTTAATAAACTTCTGCAGTTCATAATGCAATGAAACAGTAAGATCATATTGACTGGCAGAAGCGTGCAGTTCAGCAAGGGAAAGTACCTGCTGTATGCACTATAAAGGAGCTATCAGTGAAAGCTAGGTAAGTATTTTTAACCTAAAGACAGCTTGGCAGGCTATAATGTGTCTCCTACTGAATTTTGAATCTTTCTGATCCTTCGCATGACAAAAATACACAGCTGGACTGATTTCACTAGATGTGTATTGCAGCTGAGAACCAAGAGGCTTGCACCTAACACAACTCTTGGGACTCCAAGTGGGACCTGTGGGCAGGTGTTTGACCTGTTGCCTCTCTGCCACCTACAAAAGTCAGCAGCGTCTTTTCATGAGGTCTCTGGTCCATGCAAACCATCAGCTTCTCTTGGAACTTGGATCAAGTCCTTGCTTGATCCTCCACAATACTTTGGGGTAAAAAAAGGCCCAGATTTTCCTGATCTGTAACTAAACCACACCTGGGTTTCTTTCCTGGAAGAGATTATCACAGCGTTTCTAGGAAGGCGAAAACTGGGCACACGTGGATGAGCAGAACCTGTCGCTGAAGTCCCGTGACTCTGGGCTCGTGGTGGCCGAGATGAGCTGGCACGTGGTGCAGGGTGGTTCCAGCTGAAGAGCCACATCTGCTGCGTGTGCTCCACAGCGTCGTGTGGCAGCGGGAGAGGTGCTTGCTGTGTGTTCCATCCCTGTCCCCAGCTGCTCCTGGCCATCCCTCTCTCCAGGCAGTGTAACGTCGTGCTGAGGAGGAGGGGAGCAGGTGACACTGGGAGCCTCAGGAGAGCCAGGGTGTCTGGCATCTGCACGGATTCCTCTGGATGCTGCAGTGTGGTGCAGGGTCAGTCCACAAAAATCTTTCCAAAGCAGCCGGCGGCCTCTGCCTTGTGTCCTGGAGGAGTGAGGGAGTGGCAGATGGAAAAAACAAAACTAGCAAAGCGCATTTCACAATCCTGGCAGCAGTACTCGGCAAACAGAGGAACCACAGTGATGGAATCTCAGATTGCTCTCCCTGTGCAGCCTGGCTTTAGGAACTTCGGCATTGTTGTGAGGCTTGAAAGGGCTCCTGTTCCCTCCACTGGCTCCTATGGCCTTGCATTTGGTGTCTTCAGGTGCTTCAAGCAGGAGGAGCTGTAATGGGTGCAGATACCAGAGCTTTCCAGGAAACATTCAGGTACAAGTGCAGCTCTGTTCGCTGTAGCTGCCTTGAATTAAAGTTCTGTGCCTGTAGTGGCAGACAAATTTGCTGGCAAACATTTTGCAAAAAAAAAAAAAAAAAAAAAAGGCATCGATCCAGAAAGGCACTGTGCACAAACTAAGCTTAGTATAAATGAGTACACCTGTGCTTGACACCAGGCACGTGATGAATGCTCTGCTAGATCCCAGCCAAAATAAATTTAAAATAAATATCGGCGCATACTGGTGGAAAATGAATGCTGGTCTTGTAAGCAGGAGTGCATGTGGCAGAAACAGGAGCCTCCCGCTCCGCGTGTCAGCTGGGGATATCCACAGGGAGGGTCACGTGCGCCTCTCGAGCTCACCAGCAGAGCTGGTGAAAACAGGTTTTGATTTGAATGAGTTATGACCCATTGAAAATGGCATCATGCGTAACCACAGTAAATTGTCATAATGAGATCACGAGGCTCGAGAAGTGAGCGGCGAGCAAAGAGGCCTCGCTCCACCGGCGCCCACGGCTGACAGCCCGGGGCTGCACAGTGCAACCCAGGGGCATGCTCCTGCTCCCTGGGCATCTTTGCTGGCTTAGTGACAGGACCAGGGCTTGCACAGCCAGACAAAAACTCTTTGGAAGTTTTGAGCTAAAAAGAGGGAAAAAAGCTAAAATTCATACAGCTTTGCATTTAGTCTTATCCAGGGTAACAGAGGGGACTGGGCTAACACAAAGAGGGGACAAACATGAGTACTGTAAGTGCTGCCATGCTTACTCAGGCTTATCTTGGTTGTTTCTAAATCATGCTGCTGTAGGAGGGGAAGGTTTGGTGATCAGGACAGAGCACTACAGAGTTGTTGAAAGGAAGTCCTCCTGGAAGCACGGTAGAGCCTTGGTGTGTCTGAGGCTCACAGCTCTGCCTCGCCAGCTCACCTGGACCCTGCTCAGGCATGGCTGCCCTGTGCTGCCCAGCTGTAAATGCTGCAGAATCATCACTGCCTTCTCCATTTTCATAGGAAAAATAGAGGCAAAGTCTAACACTATGATCTAAACTTTACCAACTACCCGGACAATGTAAGTAGCAGAGCTCCTGCCTTCCAGGTGTCTTGTAGGTGGACTTTTGGAAAGAGCTCCTTTCCATTCCTCCCGACACAGGGCTATTTGTGTGGGGCCATTCACAGCTCAGAGGACTGGAAGGAACACACTTCAGCTCATTCTGCTTCTCTTCTCAAGTTGACAAGTGCACGTGTGCAGAGAGGCCCGTTGCAAAGCCCGTGAACGTGGCCCAGCCACGTCCTCCCGCTCTCCGCGAGGTGCAGGGCAGAGGGGCGTGCAGGTGGGCACTGCCCGCTGCAGGACCTGTGCTGTTCCCTTTCTCTCAGGGCAAAGCAGGTCGCTCTCCACGTGGCTGCCACTCCTCCTCGTCTTGCACCCTTCCGTCTCCTCCATCTGTTGAGCTCTGCACACAAATATCTGTGCCCCTGAGCCATGGAGGCAACTGGGGCTCGTGCAGATCCGCAGCACCTTCCTGACTCGTATCATCTGTTTACAGTGGTTTAATCATGGCTGAATTCGTAGCCTGAGTCCATGGATAAAGGAACACCCAGCTCAGGGCTGTTCCATGCAGTGCAGGTTAGCCCTTGGCTGTGTGGTTGTGCTTGCATTCATCCAAGATACACAGTCTGAAGAGCACGTTGAAGCCTAAGCCATCCCCAGGACCCCACATCTCCTGTTGTGGGCAGCTGGATCCAGGTCCTTCTGCTCTTCCAGTAGAAGTGCTTGAAGCTGGTCTAGAAGGCTCTTGTCTTGTTTTCCTGGTGCTGGCTCGCTGACATTGCTGCAAGGACAACCGAAATAGATGGAGACCAGCCAAGCTGAAGAGACAGAGAGGAAATGTGTCCCTGCATACACTTAAGAGCAAAGCACGGGGAGCACTGAGGCTTTCCTGGGGCTGGTGTACCAGAGGAGTCTTCCCAGTGGGGGCATTTCTGCCTGCCAGAGCCACAGGTGAATGTGCCAACACTGCCCACACTGCAATACAGGTGCAGCTGCAGGGAACCCAGATTTTCCAGTTGGTACCTTCTCTGTAGCTAAGGAGAACCAAGAATAAAACTGCTCGTTTGAAACACTTTCTGAATTCACTGCGTAAGCTCACTTGCTGTGTGTCCTCCACTGAGTAGAAGTCCTTCTGAGCTTTCATCCTCTAGTCTCAGCTTAGTAGCCCTACATAAAGCCCTACTAACACGGCTAATTTTTCTAATACCCATGTAGGAGAAGAATTTGGACTGGTTCCCTCGGATGAGAGCCATGTCTCTGGTTAGCAATGAAGGCGACAGTGAGCAAAACGAAATCAGGAACCTGCAAGAGAGGCTGGAGTCAACCATGAGCCTTGTAAAACAGCTTTCCAGTCAGCTGGCTGAGCTCAAGGAACAGGTAAGTGCCCTGTGTGGGCAGCAAAGTGAGCACGTGTGGGTGAAGGCACTGCCTTCCATCAGGTTGCAGTCAGGACAGCGTTACAAAAGAGACTTTTGTCTCAGGAAGGTTTTATCATCTTTCCCTCCAGCAAGCTTTCTGGGTAGATACACTGATAGGGGTTTGGAGTGAAATTGTACTCTGTTAGCAACAGCAGAGATCAGGTAAGGAGAAAATTCCGAGGGGGAGTTAGTCATGAAATGCTGCTGGTGAGTGCCCGAGGACAGAGGGGAAACTGCAGAAGGGATGAGGGGCTGCATAACCCGGCAGTGAAAGCAATGTAGTGTCAGGAATAGCTGCATACTGATGGGAGCCTAGAGGAAAAAAAGCCTTCTGTGTCTGGCCCTTGGGTTTTTCCCCCACCAGGAACATCAACAGTGCCCTTGTGACAACAATTTGCAGAGCCTGTTGCTTTGCTTGTGGCACCCTTGTGCTGGTGCCCCTTCTGCAGCTCCCGCTTCTCGCCCGTGTGAAGCACAAGCTGCTGGCCTCGCTTAAAGCCTCCCTTAAAGCCCTGCTCCTGCCCACGCCGCCTGCCTGGTGTGTTTGCTCTCCCTTCAGGATCAAAAGGCCAGCTCCTTTTCTGCTACAGGTGCTGGTCACCTCTGCTTTGCTCATTACAGTTTCACAAAAGCATCTGTGTGTTTTCTTTATGGGAAGCACTTCAGTGGCATCGACAGAGTTATCTAATTATTCTCCTTCAAATCCCTCCTTAAAACTTTTCCCTGTGAAAAAGCCAACAAAGGTTTAGGCTGGATATGCTGAAACCATTGCTTATTGTGCTTACCCACACCATCCTGGTGGGATTTTTTTCATCTCCCTCTGGCTGAATCTGTTCTCTCCTGGCTTAAATTTAAACTCTGCGTGGCTGGGGCCATCTTTTAGTTCTGTGATTCTACAGCACCAAGTGCAAATGCTGACCCTCTGCAGGGCTACACAACACAATAGCAGCACAAATAATACTCTGTAAGACCTGCTGGGGGATAAGAATAATGTATAAATGAGAATAAAATGTCCATACTTTGCAGGAAACACATCTCCCACTTCAAAGACATCCCTTACTTGTAATTTTCTATGCTGAAGAAAAGAATTCCACTCCCTGTTGTTTTGCTTATATGTATCTTGCTCTGTGACTGCTAAATAATAGTAAAAAGAAAAAAAAAATCTCAACTCGTCTCTCTCTGCCTTTCCACCTTAGATGACAGAACAAAGGAAGAATAAGCAGAGGCTGGGCTTTCTTGGATCAAACACACCCCATGTGAATCATCACATGCCACCACCCTGATACCACGGGGAGAAGCCGTGACTAGCCTTTCATCAGTATTCCTGCTTTATTATAGAATAAAAAACTGAGATTGAGAGGAGTGAACAGTGCCTATTGTTACAAAGTTAAAAACAACCAAGTGCCAAGATGTTAAGTGGTTTAGCTCTGGGAACAATTTGTAGCTGTTTTTCATGGTTGAGAGGGACCACAACCTAGAATGTGAGCGATACAAGGCAGCTCGTTTGTATTCCCTCCCTGGCCCGGCTGGGCTGCGCTCGGCTCTGCGGCTCCAGGGCTGCCTGGGACAGAGCCTGGACAGATCCTGGGACAGAGCCTGGACAGAGCCTGGGACAGGGGCTGGGACAGAGCCTGGACAGCGTTTGGCCATGTCCTGGGAGCCCCCTTCTCCCCGGAGCGCCGGGAGAACCGAGCTGAGCAGAAGAAGGAGAGGTGTTTATTGAGGCAGACACGACAGCCCGGCTCAGAATCAATAGGTCGTCTCTGGCTCACTTGCCAAATAGCAACATTAGTCATTTTTGCTTGGCATTTACTGTTTTTTAATTACCGTAAATATGTCAGTCCATAATCAGTGATGTTGCTTCAAGTAACTTCTACTAGGAGGGAAAGGGGAGAAACCTCAAAAGACTGGGGGAAGAAAAAAAAAGGAAAAAATAGGAAAAAAGTTGCAAAGAGAAACATTAACGCTTTTGAATTTTAGCTGTCACCATGCAATTTCTTATTTATAACATGGAGCACAATGGATCTACAGCTGTGGGAATGTTATGCACATAACACTGACAACATAACTGGAAGTGATTTCTTTCTCCTGGCTTCAGATGTTCTCGATTAATGTGGCCGTGAGGTTTCACATACTGAGGAGTTAAACTGTGTTTTAAATTCAAGTTCCAATGGAGGATTCAGGGGAAAAAAAATTATATCTGTAGTTTGAAGCGTGTATGGGATTTTATTTTTTAAAAAAAGCTTAGAAATGTCTTTCTGTACAGAGCTGTAATGGTGTCATTACCTTCCATAAACCCATCTTCAGCAACAGTTGATTTGAGTAAATAAACACCATATTCTGCCAGCTTTCCTCTGAGCTAAAGATCATGGGCTGATGGTTTTGCCTGCCCCTCCTGCTTCCAGGGACTTGCAGGGAAGCCTGATGGGCAACAGGGGGGCAATATCAGAGAAGCTCCTTCCAGCTCTTGGCCCTACAAAAGGCAGCAGCCAAGTCACCTCTGCAGGTTTCTGTTCTATCCTGTATTTCTTGGGATGGCTTGAAAGAAAAGTTACAGGGTTTCCACAGAGCCCTAGGGGACTCTTGTCTTTTAGGAAAAAATTTGGGGGGCACAAATGTGTTCTCAGTTTCTCTTTCATTTTCACTGGGTTTTGGTTACGAGATTGTCTTGCATTTGAAAATGCACCTCTAGTTACATGGAGTCACTTTTTAAACTAAAATATTTTTGCAGTGGTTTTCTCCTGTAAAATCTTCATTTTATTATAAAAGCCATTTTGATTGAAGGAAAAAAATATTATTGGTGTCAATATTTTTCAGTTTCTTCCTGGTGAAATGCTGTTGTCCTGGTTAAGGCACTATTCAAACCAACAGGCCTAGAGTAAAGGGAAGGAAGGGGCATTTCACTCTCTTTATCCCAAATTCAAACCAGTTCTTGAAGCTATATTTTTTTCTTTGCAATGATGTGGCTGAGATAAAAGTAATATATTTTAGCAATATATTTTTGTATCTTCTACTACTAAAACATTTCCCATTGGCTTCAATTGTGTCTTTCAAAAATAGTGTGGAAATCAGAGGTCTGTGTATTTTACTGGAAGAAAATCTCTTTCTGTTGTCCTTAGTCCAGAGAGCACTCTTGTTATAAGAGGTGATGGCCAAAGGAGTTGCCCACAAACGTAAATTCAGCATTAAGTTGGTAGAGACTCAGACCCTGTAGCTGCATTAATTCAAATTAGTTCATACAGTTAATCAGATCTAGTCGCAGCTTCTGTTGCAACAGCAATTTCCTCTTCCTCACGCGTGTGGTTCTAAAACACAAAGCACAGTTCAACTATGAGATAAGTTAAACTCTCATTATTTATTGGGGGGTGGGTGGTTGGCTAATACTGGAATTGGTTGGCACTTTCCTTGTTTACACTCAGAAAAAGCAGCTGCGCCGCTGCACATCAGGGGAGGTTTCTGCTGCTGGAGCTGGGAGAATTTGAGGCTGGATGGGTTTGTGCCCTGAGCTCAGGGCTGCAGTTGGGTGCTGCTGGTGCTCCCTCTGTCTCACACCCCAGACCACATCCCCTCGGGCTCAGGAGCCCAGGTCCTGCTCTGCAGGAGGGAGAGTTACAGCACCAAAATCAAAGAGAGAACAGATGCTGGCTCGTCTTGGCCACGGTGCCTTTCTGCTGTTCATAGCTTCCCAGAGAGACCTCCGTGATCAGTAACAGTAGGTGATGCTACTTGCACAGACTGTAAATATATTTCACTGAGAATTTTGGCATTTTTGCTGTTTCTGTCAAAACTTAGGCCCTGCCCTGCTCTCATCCATGTGAGCAGTCTGTGCACTCGCACGTGGTAAGGCAAACAGGAGGTTCCTTGCATGGATGGGCCCCAAGACTTAAAGATTGTGAAATATCCCCATGAATGAGTTCATAACAAAAATCATTGTTTTATACATATATTTATGTGTATATCTTCGTTTAATGCAGCTGGGGTAACCTCTTCCTAGGCAAGTATCATTTACCTTACCTATTTATATGAAATGATTGCAAAAATGTTGAAACATCTAAGAGCTTTTAATGCCTTAGAGAAATTTATAATTATAAGCTCCTTGACAGTTAAAATCTACTTAAGTAAATGTGTCCATTGCTGCTGAATGTAACTTTTAATAAAGTGTGTCATTTTATAGACGTCTGTCTCATTCTTGGTGCTGAGGTTTGGGGGGAAATGTCTGTTCTGGTTTGGGAAAGCCAGGCTGGTGGTGGTGGGAGGGGGCCCAGGCTGAGGGTGTGCAGCCATTCCTGCAGCCCTGGATGGACGGAGGCTGAAGGCAGCAAGGAGAGCGAGGATTTGGTTTATTTCAGGCTCACATTGCTCCATCCAGGGTGATGGATCCAGGAATGCCGCTCCTCCCGGAGCTTGGGCGGCAGCTGGGTGTAGGATTTGCTCGAGTGCTCCTTGTTTAGGCCAGGGCAGCCCTGGGTGAAGGTGGCAGAGGCCGGGATCGTGATGGGTTGAGTGTCACAGGTGGAGAGGAGCAGGCTCAAGCCAAACAGCCTCAGGGTTTCTGCTGCTGCCTGGTCTTTTCCAACCTTTGTGATTCCACGGTGCAGGCTTTTCTGTGTGAGAATTTTTTGCACATTTTTTCCTCTTTTTCTTTTTTTTTTAATGTTTTTTGTGTAACTCTTTAAAGTAGCACATTGAGAGAGAGACCAAGGGCTTTCCCCACTCCTCTGGGTGAAAGAATTGGGAAAGACAAGCATCGTAAAACCACTGTGTCTCTCAACTGAGACAACTTGGGCTGAGGAAATCTGTGGTCTTGTGAAAAAAGGAAGAGCCCTCCCTACAAACCTGTGGCCAGTAAACTACAACATACAGGTGCTTTTTTTGTTTTTTCCCAGCTGTTTTTTTTTTTTTTTTACGAGTAGTCAATATTAATGAGGAAAAGGATAAGGCCTCTTCTTAGTGAGAAAAGGCCTGCTAATTAATTAGTAAGAAAAATCCTATTAAATAGAGCATGCTGTTTCTCCTGTGCACTTGTTCCACCAACTTACTGAGGTTTTGAGTAGAATTAACTTTCTTTTCTATTCTCTGGTATGATTGTAAGCCTAAATAGAAAGGAGCTTGTTTACTACTAGGTTTTCTAGATGGCTTTGCAAAAAGTATATCCTAAGAGAAATCAGGGTTTCGTGCTGCAAGCTTTCAACCTAAGATTACAGTCATACTTAAAAAGCACCCAAACCAGCATTAAGCTTCGAAGCCCAAAGGGGAGCAGTGTTGCATGCAGGACTGAGAACATAATGCCAAGGCTTTCCTTTCTAAAAATGTTTCCCCCCAAGGCACATTTTAATTCAAGAGGTGTTTCAGGGAGCAAACCTCTCCCTCAGCACTGGCTCACGCTGCTCTGGCCTGCAAGAGAATTCTGCTCCTCCCTTTCCACCATCGCTGCTGCTGCTGCTGCTGCTGTGACAAAAGCATCTGCAGGCAAGGATGTTTTCTTTGGAAAGCACGTGCTTATTTTCTGGGGAAGGCTGCCAAGTTTATTTTTGAGGGGAGAAAGCTGAGATTTAAGGCTGCTACCTCTCTGCTGTCCCGGGATGCCCGGAGGAGTGCGACTCCTGCTTGCAGGTGCCCGTGCTGAACATCCTGAATTTGCACAAAATCATTCAAAACGCCTCAAAAGGAGCTCGGGCTGTGGGGGTTTTAAATGTGCAGTGGTGTATTGCTACCATCAGCTCACACTTGCCCGCTCTATTTATATGCTGCACTTTTTCAGGCCGAAGCAGGAAGCTGCAAGGCACAAGACAAGCAGCCTTTGTAACTTTCCTATTTGCTGCAAACAGCCAAGAGTTACCTTTCTTTTTGTACTGGAAGTTTCTTTCTCCATGTCTCCACCTTTATCTGCTGCCACTCAGGTAAGGTGAGACCTGGGCATCACGGGGCATCACCTGATAAACCAAAGCAAGAAGCTGAAATGTGTAGGGGCATGGTGTCCTTATGACTTAATAATTCTGTTTAAATGCTGTAGATCATCAGCATCCAATAGCTGACTCAATAAAAGCAGGTTTTCCTAGCAGCCCTTCTTGTGGTAAATTATTGCACAGTCTTCACCCCCTAATGGAGCAGCCATGTGTTCCAGGCCCTGCTGCAGAGACCCACAGTTGTGTTCAGCAGAGCATAGGACAACCTTGAAACAGGGTTTTAAAAAAATCCATTTTCAGTCGTGAGTCAGTGTTGGATGATAGAAGTTGGCTCAGAGTTTGTGTTGTTTTTTGTCAAGTCAACTTTTGCTGGCTTTGAGGTTGGTTCCGGCCCATTTGCAGCCCCCCAGGGAGCTGCAACAGCGGCTTTGTCTGGCACCAAAGCTTTCACCCCAATTTGATAAAGCCAGTGGAATTCCTGATGCTTCCAAAAACACCTCCCAGCCCTTTGTCTTTCTGTCCTAGGAGCTGAGGGTGTTCTTGCTGTGTGTGACCATGTGTGGTTTGCGCACACGCAGCCCGGTCTGAGGGTATTTGGGAACGCTTGCTCACAGGAACGGGGACGGCTTGGCTGCGCCCCTAAACAAGCAAAGCTGGTGTGAGCGCTGCCATCCCATGCAAAATGCAAATCCTGCTGCCTGTGGCAGGGCTCTGCTGCTGAAGGAGGAGTCAGGAGAGGAGAGTTTGGTCCCTGGAGCTGTCATGGCTCTTCCCATGCAAGTGTAAACATCTGTCCAGGTCCTTGGTTGTCAGCTGGGACGTGGGAAGATGCTAGCGGGGTATCGTGCACCTAGACACAGACTGTGAGAGCTGTAAACGAGATGTGTTACAGAGCAGGGAAAGAAAGGGAAGGAAGAAAGTTCAAGGGAGGGTCTCAAGAGTACAAGAAAATGTTGTCAGTTTGCTTTTGAGTTACTGTGAAGAATTAGTGTTACCAGAAGTTGACTGTTCGTGTCTTTGTCAATGCTGAGTGTCTTTTCAGAACAGAGGATTCACTGGACCAGTGAAATCTCTGTTGCTCAGAGTCCTTGGTCTGTGAAATCTGGGGGTTTTTTGCATGTTTGTCCACAGCACCTCACTTGGGATGAGTGCTCTCTTACATGGTTAGCACAAATCTAAATAAATACAGAAATATAAACCAAGCTGGAAATTTACTGAGTACAAGCTGTCTTGCAAAATTGCCTGTGTTTCCTGGCTCTGGATGGGATGGAAATACCACAAAACTCGCTTCTCTCACAGTAACGTGATACTTCTGCTTCCGGGCTCAGCGCAAAGCAGGAGGTGGAAGCGTGTTCAAGAGAGGAAAAAGAAAAGCAAAAGCAAATTATAATCAAGCTCGTTTTTAACTTGGCAAAATCAAACTCTGAATTAGAATGCTCGAAGTGTCCACTGTGATCATCTACTCAAACGTCTTGTGTAGTGCAGAGCGTAGAGTTTTATCCGTCTGCTCCTCTGGGGCACAGAGCTGGAAAAGAGAGCTCACCTGGCCTGGAAGTCTCCATGGGCAGAAGACATGGGCTATATCTGCCAGCTGGTTCTCATCTGACTCCTCTTCACCCCAAGTGCTCCATCCTGGCCCAAAAAACCTGGTTCCCCACGGGCCATGCTGGTTCCCATTTCTCCAGGAGAGGGAAATCCAGTCTAATGCAATCTCGGGATGCAAAGCTTGTCCTGCAGCGCAGGCACTGCAATAACAGCCCACATGTCTCAGCACATGGCCTTGGGTGGTGGCTGGGGCGTTTGGCCACCGAGCCTGTGGAGGCTGAGCCGTGCCCACCCCGCTCCAGGACATCACCTCCAAGGCAAGGAGCACATATGTGAAGTTGTCTCGTGGGCTGAATGTGGTTCTTCTTCACTCACACCAAATCTAGGCAGGTATGGTGCTGCCAGATTGCCTCTTCTTTCCCTGCAGATGCCTTCTGTTTTGCTGTGTTTTATTGGTGAGGGCTCCCTTCCCGATGGCCTTCCTTCAGCCAGAGGTTCACAGACACAGTTTCTCCAGGCAAGTGACAAGTTATCTTATGGGGTCCCTGTAATTTTCCCCATCTGGCCAAATATTTGGAGACAGAAGTTATGTCAGCTAAGGTGGCAGGGAAGGCAACAAAGCTGTGTCACTGCTGGGACAGTGTGAAGTGGTTGTGATATTGCTGTGGCAGATAATGCCCATGGTGTGAGCAGCCACATCCTTAGGAGAAGATGGCAGAGGATTTAGGGCCCTGCACAGCTCCTCTCCCCTGTTCCAACCTCCAGCACAGCACCTTCCTCAGGGTGAAACAGGGACATTGATCCTTTGTCACTGCTCCCCCCTGAAAAGAGAGCAGTGAAGGTCTGTGTCCTCAGCACTGCCCATGTCCCGGCTGTCCTCTCCTGCCTTTGCCAGAAAATGTCCTATTAACAGCACCTCCTGAGAACTGGTGAGGACCACACATGTCCTTTCAGCCAGGCCAGCAAATAACCTTCAGCTAAGTCTGCCCAGGGCTGTTTTGGATCTAGCTATCTGCATTTAGAAATAGTCTCGGTATTTTTAAATGTTGCCTGAAGCCATCTGCTCCCCTCTTCATTTTATGTTTTAATTGTCATTTATATCATATTATATGAGCTATTCAAAATCCAGACAGACACCGGAGGGAAGCGAGTGAGTCCTGAGCTGCAACACACAGAAATCTCTGACAGTCTTCCCTCGGCTTTCAGAGGGCTTGGGGCTGGCACCCCCATCGAGGGAGCCCGAGTGGCTGCAGCTCTGTGGGATCCTGGCTCTGGGACACACCCCGTGCATTCCTGACTGCTGCCAGGGTCAGGGACTTGCTCTTGGCTGAAGCCAGGCAAGCCCCTGACATCTGCAGGGCTCCTGGTGGCCGCTCGCTCAGCCTGGGCACAAGGAGGTCGACTGATTTTCTCAGGTCACCAGTGCGTGAGCAGATGATTCATCCCAGATTTTCCTGGCTCCTAAACCTTTGCTCAGACCACAAGGCTGCTTAGTGACTTAGCAGGGCTCTGAGGAAGTCAGCTATAAATTGCAAACATGCTATGGCCAAATGACCGGCTACGGTGTTTCCACGTGCCATTTGTGGATCTAGAGGGGCTGGCTGGTAGCTGGGAATTACTGCCAGGGTGAGGAGTGCGAGTTGTGTGATGAAGCAATGGCTTCAGACAAAAAAAAATTGTTTGCCTTGCCTCCCACTTTATGGCAAAATCTTTCCACCTCTGTCTTTTCTGCCTGGCTCCGTGCAGGGCCCCGTGCTGTGACCCTGCAGGTGAGTTGCCACCTGGAACTAGGACTGGTTTGTATGGCCTCAGCTCAAACCCCCCCAGGTGACAAAGCCATGGCCTGAGTCCTGCAGCCTCAGCAGGGCAGGATGGCCGAAGGGCACCCTGATGCCCCTCAAGGCTGAGTGACACCTCCCAGGAGCACAGATGTCCCAGGCCAGGCTCGAGCACAGCTGCACACCAGCATGCCAGTAGGGAGAGGATGGGCATAGATTAACCCACTCAGCCCCGTGGGATGGCTTAAACTCCAGCTAGGATCCTCAGCTTTTGGGAATGATGGCTAAATGAGCTAACCTGTACTGGAAAACGTGCTGCTGCTCTTTGGTGACATCTCAGCTTACTCCGGTGGCACCATGGTGCTGGTGACCACCTGAAACCCAGAAATATTTCCTTTTAGGAGATGCCTCTTGATTTCCTCTTGCTGGTTGTGCTAGACTCAGAAAGCAGCCACGGGACCAGTGAGTGCAGATGGGCGAGAGGGCTGCAAATCCCCCAGGCCAGGCTGCTCTGGCTTCTGAGCATCCTCACAGTGTGGGGAGTTATTACCACACTACTCTATTTTAATAATAATCTATTCTATTTCAAACATATGAAATAAAGCCAGGCACCAAACATCAAGCTGCCTGAATAAGGATTTTGTGTTTATTTCTCTTTTTTTAGGAAATCCCTGGACATCAATGTGCAAACTGAGGGACACTACAAAGAGAACACAAGAGAGGGGGCCCAGCTCCAGGCCCCCTCTCAGCCCTGCAACGAGCAGTCCAGGACAGCTGTCACTAATTGGCACTTTCCTTGGCTGCAGATGAAGTGTGGAGGAGACAATGGGGCCTGGGCTGGTTCCTCGTGCCTGGAGGTGATCCCCAGCCCTGAGACCAAAGCTCACTTGGAGCACAGTGAGGAGAAGCCGCAGCGCCTGCTCTGCTCAGAGAAGAAAAGCCCGAATTGAGAGTGTACATCCACGTGCATGGGACGTGTGCCCACCACCAGTGAAGAGACAGCAGGGCACAGAGCACGCCGTGCTGCTGACCACTGAGCACCAGTGGCGTGGCAAAGCTCGTGGTCACGTTGGCCGGCCACGGGCAGCTGGGCAAACCCATGAGTCCCAGTGAAAGCCTCAGCATCAGGCTCCCTGCAGCGTCCCATGCTGGGAACTCACAGCAGGAGGGGAAAGGGCTTATGGAAAGCCCTGTGCAGTCCTGGTGTTGCTTCATGCAGAGCTGGGAAGAAATGTAAAGCTGTGACACCTGGAATGCGAATGGGCAGCTAGAAAGGACAGGCCAGAGCAGGAAACTTCTTCATAACAGAACATCTCTTGGCAAGGAGGAATAAAGGAAACATAACTTTTTTTAAGAAATGAAATTATCATGTAATTTCTGGATTGCATTATAACAGGAATTTTTGTGTGTATGAGCAGTAATTCCATCAGTACTGGGGGTTTATTTTGGTGAAAAGTATATTCATTATCTTAGACATCTATTGGCAGCTCAGAGGCACCGTTTTCTTTTGAACTCCATGAACAAATGCAAATGGAGAGGGGGAGAAAAACCATCCTCACTTTCCAAAAAGTTCTCAATGGTCAAAAGTGCCCTGAGCTTAAGCTGCACTGAGGCTCCGAGCCAGTTGCAGCAGCGTCCCAGCAGTGTGACATCTGAACCCCTGTGTTTAGGATTACCACCCAGGTTCTCCAAAACGAAAGATGTTTTTTAAATTATTTCATGAAATGCAAGCCAAGTAAATGCGATGATGCTCTCCTTGTTTGTCCCCTGGAGTGGGAACGCACAGTTTAGGCTTTGGTCCCTTCCCTCGTCCCTCAGCACAAACAGGAGAAGCAGCTGAAGGACTTGGAAGCTGCAAGGATGAAGTGGAGCTCTCGGGCAGTAACCAGAGCTGAGCTGAGGGAAAACAGCTGCGAGCTGGACACCAGCAGCGTCCAGTGGTGTCCTCAGGGAGTGATGGGAGGGGTGGTCCTTCACCTCAGGAGGTCCTCAGCCCTGCCGGGGCCGGGCTTTGTCCCTGTCCAGCACAGCCCGGTGTGGATGTGCGGTTCTGCTGCAGCTGCAGGAAACACCTCGTGGGGAAGAGGAGGTGGGGAAGGAGAGGAGCTCGGCAGCCCAGCAGGATAACGAGCTCACAGAATGCAAATGCACGTCTGTGCTGGAGCTCCCACACAGCCACAGCCACCTGGCAGCTCCCAGACACAGACATGTGGAGTCAGAGAATCATCGAGTAATTCGGGGTGGGAGGCACCTTTAAAGGTCTCCGAGCCCAACCTCCCTGCACTGAGCAGGGACATCTTCAACCAGGTCAGGCTGCTCAGAGCCCCGTCCAACCTGACCTTCAATGTTTCTGAGGGTGGGGCATCCACCACCTCTTCGGGCAGCCTATTGCTATGTAAAACACCCTCACTGTGAAATACTTCTTCCTTCTATCTAATCTAAACTGACCGTCTTTTAGTTTAAAACCACTACCCCTTGTCCTATTGCTACAGGTCCTGCTAAAAGTCTGCCCCATCTTTCTTATTAAGCCCCCTTTCAATACTGGAAAAGCAGCAGTGAGGTTTCCCCAAAGCCTTCTCTTCTCCAGGCTGAACAATCCCAGTTCCCTCAGCCTTTCCTCACAGCAGAGCTGCTCCATCCCTCTGCTCCCCTTGGTGTCCCTGCTCTGGAGTGGCTCCAGCAGCTCCCTGTCCTCCCTGTGCTGGGCCCAGGGCTGGATGCAGCCCTGCAGGGGGGTCTCAGCAGAGCGGGGCAGAGGGGCAGAGTCCCCCCTCCCCTGCTGCCCTGGGGCTCTGGGTGCAGCCCAGCACAGGGTGGGTTTTGGGGGCCAGTGCACGTGGCTGGGCCATCCAGCCCCAGAAGCTGATGTCCAGCTTGCATGGATTTTCTCAGGGCTAGCTCCTGCTTTCACACACCTTTGCACCTCCCTCTGCAGGGTGGAGACAGGATTTTTAGCAATTCCATGGCTCATGTGTGCCTCCAGGTTACAGCCCAGGACCAGCCCAGCAGCTGGGCTACACTCAGCTTTACACTGAACTCTCATTTCCACCTCTCTGTACCAACCTTGGCATCTCTGGGGATTTTCCTGCAATAATCCTGTCTATGCCATTGACTTAGACAATAGTAATTGAGCTTCAAACTTAATTACAGTATGGGAACAAGCTGTCACTTGATTGAAGACACTTCCTGACTATTTACTGAAATAAATAATCTTACCTGACTTTGCAACTTGACGTGAAGGGACTAGACACTGGGATATCTTTTATGGCTGTGTTTATATCCTTTCTGTCAGGTGCAGAACTTCAATAAAACACTATGACCTGGCTTCCAAAATGCTCCCAGAGACTCTCCTTCCTCTAAACTTCCATTAGTGGCAGTTTAGAGAAAGAAGAGACCAAAGAGGGATTCTCTCTGATCCCTCACTTCAAGTCCTTCCTAACTCCCACCCAGCTGAACCTGCTGCCAGGCTGCCCTCTTCCACTGAGACCAGGGGACACTGGGCAGGCAGGATTTGCTGTGGCTGCAGAATCATGCCCTGGGCAAGGAATGTCTCAAATTAAAGGATGGGTAGGATGAGGCAGGGGGTTCGACCATTGCTTTTACAGGGATATTTGGGCCTTCCAGACAGGCATTGTGTCCACAAGCTCATCCTGGGAAGCTGAAGATGCTCTGAGGCTCAGCCTGTAGTTAAGGGAACTCATTTGCTTCTCCAGAAAGTACTGAGCAGCATCATTTATTCCGGAGCTGTTTGCCTGGATTTTCTCTGTGGGACCATATCACCTCTAATAAGCAACTCATTCCCTCCAGCCTTTACAGTTACCCTCTGTAATGATCAATGTCTTGGGCATTTGGTTTTAGAACAATAGTTTTTAGAGAGCAATTCTTCCCTGCTCTGACTTGATGCCTGCCTCTGTGACTTTACAAGCTGAAATCCATCCTTTGCCAGCTGTTCCAAGCCCAAAAAAATGCACCTGGACCCACAGAAAGTTGAGCTCCAGGTTCAAAACACAAACCTGGTTCTCACCTGCCAGGCAGTTGAGCTACCTGAGACCACCTCAGACTCCAGAAAAACTTGAACTTCTGCCAAAATTCATAATCAATGCCCATTTATATTTTGCTGGAGTCGTTTCCTACCAGAAATTCTGGGTTTATGAACAGAGACATAAATTTTAAAGCTGATGCTTATTTTATAATCCCAACCTAGTGATTGTTTTTGTACCCACTTAGTTATGGGTGAATCACACACCTTTGCTGATGCACTCACACCACCTTCCTCACAGATCTATCAGCTGTAGGTGTGTCAGAGAGAGAAAACCTTCTCTTGCTGATACCTGAGCCTGAAGCACAGTACATTTCAGTTCTCCTGCCTATGTTTCAGTGAATTCCACTCTCAAAATGGAAACGTGGGAGTCCTGCCACATTCCAACGTGCAGAAAAGTTACAAGAGTGGGATGCACACCCCAGTGACCATCAACCTGCTCCTGTCCACCAAAGCAAGGGGGTGTGTGAGCAAAGCTGGATCCATCCAGGGGTGACCATGTGGTTCTGCCACCTCCTCTTCCTACAAACTCAAACGTGACCTCAGACCCCAGCTTTCCTCCTGCTGTTCTCTTTGTTATTCCCTTCTGGGTCTGGGTAAGTGTTCAAAGAACATTCTTTCTTGTCCTTCCAAGGGGCCAAACATTTTTAAGCTTTATGCAGGCAAAGTTTTCCTGCCACATTCATGAACTGAGACAAACAGACAAGGCTTATGAAGAAGGACCAGGATGGTTTCTGTCCCATTAAGGGAATTTATGAGAAACTCAGTACGGTTTTAGAAAAAAACAAAAGTGTTTGCTTAGATGATGGACGTCTGTTGAATATTAATCTTTTCTGGGTATATGGCACGCTTTCTTAAAGAAAGCCTGAATTATTCAGGAGTATTTGCATGCTGAGATACGGCAAATTTACAGGCAGTACAAATCAGACTTTTGCACCTTAATATGAAAGGAAAGCAAGTCCCAAATTTGGCTTCTTAATACTTCACTGGCCATCTCCTGCTAAGTAAAATAATTAAGCTGCTCATTAAGATGTAACATACATCATGCTGGAACAATGGCCGCTTTAATCCGTATACACAGCATTGGCAAAATACCTGTGAGATGCCACAAATCCATGTTTTAGGTGATTCTTTTTATCCATTTGCTGTTGTACAGGATGGCAGTGACAGGAACACCACCGGTGACAAACAGCAGGCATGCAGCAGCCTCTGCCCCGGGGAGGTGACAGTCTGTGAGGCTTGGGCAGGTTGGTGGTGACCAGGGCTGTCCTGAGGGGGTGTCCCTCACATTGTCCCCCTCTGTCCAGGATGGTGATGTCATCCCCTGGGCTGTGCTGGCCCCTGTCCCCACTGCCACCGCAGCGCTCGCAGGGAAGCGCCAGCCTTATTTATGTAACAGCTGCTGTTTTTAGGTGCTGTCACTCACACGTTCGCTGGAAAACATGGTACTTGAAGAGCTGCTACACTAGTACAGCATATGCCGGAGGCAAAACTATATATATATTAAAAAAAAAAAATCCTTGTAAAAAGAGAATTAGAGCAGGATTATCACGGCGTGTCAGCCTCCCATCCGCAGCCCAGCTGGTGCAGCGCCTCACCAGGGCCACATTTTGGAAATGCTGCCTGGGTTTAAAGCCTTTGTGGATGGAACTGATTTTATTTTATTTCTCTGGTCAGGATCATAGGAGATGCTCTTAGGTGATCCAAATTCCTGCTTTTATTAGCAGCTCTAGGCTGGGCAGAGGATGAGATGGTGCCAGTGATTTCATGTGGAGGAAGGAGCTGGGACCCAGCAGTCACGCAAAAGCAGCCTCTGTCAGGCTGGGGCTGAGGGCATCTCGCCTTCCTCTGCTGCCCTCCATCTGCCTCAGGGTCACAGCTTTCTCTCCCTATGTCCAGTGCAGGGAAAAAATACTCTCAGGTGTACATGCACAGGTTCTAAATGCATGTGATGCATTCTGATCGAAATCCAGCAGTGCTGGTTCTGAATGGAGATATCTACAACTATTTCCATCAAAAGTCTTGTTCCTGCAGTCGTAGACTGTGGTGCAAAAACAGAGCTGCTGCTGGAAAATGTCCCCTCAGACAAGGGCAGTCCATGGATCTGAAGTCTTTCAGTGATGCTGGCTTATCATCAGAGCTCATCCTCCAGATTCCCATTGCTTGTTCCCAAAAGCAGATCTCTGCTATATTTTCAGGTTGTTTTAAAGCAGCTACATCAGTTTTCCTCTGTCCCCCAGTTTGTAGAGGTGAATGTGTGTAGGCACCCTATGCTTCCTGGATGACTGGAAACCTCCCTGCTGGCTCCAGTGGACTTCGGGTTTGGCTGTCCCAGGGAACTGTCCTCCATGTCCTAACCAGCATCTCATGTTCCCCACCATTTATTTTCCATCACACACACTTTTGATACACATCCATCAGCAGCTGAGTGTGAAAGAAGGGAGGAACCGGAAAGAAATTGAGGAAATCAATTGAACAGAGTAGAATAGAACAGAATAGAAGATTTCACTTGGAAGGGACCTACAATGGTCATCCAGTCCAACAGCCTGAGCACTTCAGGGCTGACCAAAGGCTGAGGCACGTTGTAAAGGGCATTGTCCAAATGCCTCTCAAACACACCTGGGGCATTGACCATGCCTTTAGGAAGCCTGTTCCAGTGTTTCCCCACCTTCTTGGTACAGAAATGCTTCCTAATGTGCAGTCTAATCCTCCCCTGCAGAGCTTTGAAGCATTCCCATGAGTCCTATCCCTGATACCAGGGAGAAGAAATAATCAAGCCCTCTTGCAGGGGAGAAGATGACAGATGGATGCTTGGTGGTCTCCTGTGTGCCTGGGTGATGGCCACATGTTCTCTCAGCTTTGCCAGCTGCAGGTCTCTGTGTGCACAGATGTGGGAGAAGGAGAGAAAGGGTGTAGTGGATGATACAAAATCTTGAGGATCTGCCATGTGTCCTGCTTCCTGCCTGCACCAGAGGAGGGAATCCACCTCATGAACCACTTCAGCTACTGCATGTAGCTCTCCACACCTCTCCTGTATGCTTCAGGCCCTCCTCAGTGCGTCTGGCCAGGCTGGTGTAAATCAGAACCTCTCCTCCGAAACCAGTGCAGTGACCTGCAGCAGCTGTGAATTTGACACGGCGCGCCGGCTCGCAGCTCACCCAGCTGTGTTTGATTTACATCTGGAGCCACTTGGAAGCTCACGTCAGAGGAAGGAAGGGGCAGAAGCGGCGCAGGAGGGATGGCTTGAAAAATGCCCTCTGCTGGAAGGAGCCAAGCCCCACAGAAAGCAAACGACTGGGAGAGGAGTCAGGCACTGATTTTATCCCTCTTCCCTTGCCCTGATGATGCCAGGCTTCCTGCAACTAGTGATTATGATGATTACAGTGTTTCTGGTGTGTGTATGTGTTTGTGCACACGTGTGCAGCGGTTTCTTCCTAAACCCCACTCGGTTGGACACTGCCAGATGGTACAAAAGCTTACCGGAATTTCATTTTCAAATAAACCACAGACTTGGATGAGCTAATGTTGTTCCACATAGAAAGCCGCAAAATTCAACAAAGTGATGTTGTTTCAAGACGAGGACATGTCAAGCGAGGGAACCATCCGGTCGGCTCTGAAAGAGCTACACACTCCCCCTTCATGATTTTGGAGTCTGTTTATGTACGGATGCTGGGCATGCGGCGCTGCAGCTCGGGTTAAACCTCTCCCCATAGCTGATGCCTGTGGAGCAGAGCCTTGGCAGAAGTGATGCGGCAACCACATCTGCTCATAAGCCTTCCTGTTTTGTTTGAACTGCTCCTGGAAGGCTGGCAGCCCCCGAGGATCTCTTTCTCCACAAGGACAGGTACACCAGGACTGCTGGGGGACGTGGCTCCACGTAGATACCCTCGCTGTCGTCAGGTGACCTCCGGTGATACTCAGCTCCTCAAAGCCCAGAGGCCTGGGGGTGTCCTGGGAACCAAACTGGGACCAGTTGTCCATTCGATATGTAGCTCTCTGCTGTCACAGCTTTGCCAGGAGTGGTGCCTCTGGGTGGGGCGAGGACGAGCGACTTGGACACCGAGGGATAAAGCAGCAAAAGGACTTCAGCACTGCCGCGGTTCCTGCATCCAAAAGCACATCTCCAGAGGTCCTCTCTCCCTCCAGTACCTCCAGGGTGGAAGTCATGAAGCTGGCAGCAACAGAGGCTGAGCAGGGCAGGGATCCAAGTCAGCCACAAGCAGAGAGCCCTGCTCAAAGACCCACCTCTCCCTGCATCACTGCCCCAGGCTGCCTGGCAGAACCCAGGTACATAGCTTCTGTGCATTCAGCCCCAGACAGCCCAGTGCTGGCATGAATAGTGCTGTGATTCAATAACAAATTGGCAATTCCCTCCCCAGCGAGAGCCACCTCCAGCCTGTGGCCAGCGAATGAGGTCTTGGCCTGGCTTGAGGATGTGTGGCTGGGGAAAGTGAGCCTGGTGCTGGGGGCCAGCAGCCACAGCACAGCCTCCCACGGGATTCTGGCACAGGGAAAGCCTGCAAAAGGGCTTCAGTGTTGGGACAGTGAGAGTTTGCAGCTCCCAAGCTGGAGGACCCAAAAGCACAGTGCTAAGAGGGGCCAGGTCTCCACTCAGGAGAGGCAAATGGAGTCACCACCACTGCCCTGAGGAGACTCACCAGTGGTGGTGGCATTTTTCCATGTCCCAGCACTGCAAGAGCACCTACAGCCACATTTGCCACAGTTAAGATTTAGTTTCCATTTTAAAATGCATTTACTGTTGATGTCCTGCTGTGGAGGGTTGAGCAAGCACCGGCTCAGCCTGATGGATGCTGCACCGCTCTGCCTTGGGCTGAGGGTCTCTCTCTGGCTGCTTTTCGTGCCTATTTTCAGCTGTTGCCATGCTGCCTATTTATTTCAGCCTGTTGTTTCCAGGGATGTGGCCTTCCTGCTCCTGAGGAAGCATCCAAACCTCAGCAGAGAGAGCAAAGACATACAGTAAAGGCATTTTTTCCTTCTTAAACTCTCAAGCCTGCAGGATGGATTTTGTTTCAATTCCATCTTTATAAATAACTTTCTATTTCACACTCACCTGTTCATTTTCTGTCCTAGTTAGAATCAATATCACTGATAATTGTCTGTCAGAGCGTTTATACATCACTGGAAGGTGACTAACAAGGGAAAGTCTTTTTCTTTATCTATATTTTTTTCAGACCACTTTCAGTGAATTAACCAACGAGAGATGGCAGATTGATGTAGACTAGGTCCTAATTTTTACCCACAAATAAATGCATTCTCAGAAGGAGAAGCAATCAGAGCCTTCCTGGTAGCTCTGAAGCCCCAGCAGGAGGGTCACCCTGTGGAGCTGTGACCTCTCTTCCTGAGCCATCCTGCCTGATGGATGTCTGTGTTGCATCCCTGGCTGCCCCCCGGACTCCTGCTTGTGCCTCCCCCACCAGCCCTGCTGTCAGCAACCTACCTCCCCAAGGATGTTCTTCTTCCTTCCTCATCCTCCACCCAGCATGAGTATTTTTGTGGCTGAGCTTCTTATTTGACCCCTAATCTATATTTGGAAAGTTTTCTTTATCAGTCAAAGCAACTGTAACTGGACCTGCTGCTAGAAGGATGAATGAATACCTCGGGTCAAAATGTGCATTTTACCAGTGAGCTGTCCTGCATCTCCTTTTATTTTTTTCCACCTTCCTGTTGCAAAACAACCTTGTGAGCTCCTTCTTAGCTAGAAGCAGCCAACTTATTCCTTGTTTGTACAGCACCAAGTGCTCTGGAGCCCCTATCCCCTGTGGCACATTGTTTTTTATAGCATGTGAGCTGCAGACACCTCACATATTAACACACACAAACCCCTGGGTAAATCCTTTTGCTGAAGCTTCTCCAAGCAGCTCCCTGTGGTTGCCCAAGGGAGAGAATGAGCCAAGATGCCCAGCTTGCTTTGGAGACTGAAAAGCAGCAGCTAATGTTCAGCAGCACACAGCAGCCCTCCCCTGCTCACCTGGAGGGCAGCGCAGTGCTGGTGGCCCGTGTGACCACTCCCCAGGATGCTCAGGACAAGCCTTTTGTCCAGCCCTGTCCTGCTGGTGCCAGCCTGCCGGGACACTGGAGCCCGAGGTTGGCCTCCATGCCTGGTTCTCTGCATGGCCCTGGTGACAGATGGTTGCAACAAACGAGCTGCAGGTCACTCGTGTCCTCTGTCATTCTTCGTGGGGAGCACAGCCTTGCGCAAGGCAAGTGGTTGCACGATGCTCGGCGGCAAATAAATCACAAGAAATTAATCTACGAGGAATTTCTCCCTCTCCCTTCTTTGCAGAGTTACCGGGACCGTGTCCAACAAAATAACAAAGTTTTTGAAAGCAGAGGCAGTAATTTACAGTGGTGTAAATCAGAAACGCTGCCCCAAGCCCAGCGGGTTTGCCCCACATGATTCACGCGCTTGTTTGCAAACATGAAAACCACGGTCCCCGGCCAAAAGTTTGCAGTCTGGGGAGGGAAAAGGCTGGGAGCAGGAGCACAGAGATGCCACGGCTCCCTGGGACCATGCTGGAGGTCAGTAGCAGAGCTGGGTTTGTGTTCCCTGGATTTGTGCTCTGCTATTAGCACACATGGAATTGTGCCGCCAGCTTCCAAACGACCCAAAGGACAGCTGGTGGTCCTGAGCTGTGACAGCCTGCTTGGAGTCTGAATCCCAGCAGGGGCATCTGTCACATCTGAGATCTTGGTCCATGATGGGCAAAGTCATTACCCCTCTTTTCTCTCCTCTCTCCAAGTGTTTTGGGGCTGGTTTTCCCACATGAGCTTCGCCTCCCATGGTGCTCAGAGCCACACAGGCCATTTACTCTGTGTGTGGAAGGGAATAATCACCATGGAAATGAGTAGCTATCAGCAGTGAATCTCCTAATCCCAGAGGATAAACTTCAGGCTCAATCCCAGAGAAGGTGGTCCTCCCATCAGCATCTGGTGGCACTGCTGAGTGCCAGCCTCCCCCGACCACGGTGCTGCTTGTGAGGGTACAGCAAGGGCATTTTGGATGGAGGCTGTGGGGTATCTTAGAGGAGAAGAGGAGGAAGAACAACGTTTCCACTTTTTCCCCCCTTTTCTTGCAGATTCTTTTCTCTTTTACTTGCTCTAGTTTGCTACAAATATCACAGCACATAGTGGCCCACTAAATAGGGAAAATTCAAGCGGAAAGGCTGGAAGACTGAAGCCATCCTGCTCCTTGTAGATGACACAACCACGCTCAGGCATTCAGTGGAGCAGAAGGTGAGTTTGAGTGGTGCCTGTAGAGGCAGGGAGTGACATTTGGAGGAGGGCTGGATTCCATATGCTGGGGTGGAAGGCTTAGGTTGTGCTGCCACAGCTTGCTCAGAAGAGCCTGTGGGATGCACCACGCTGCTGCCAGGGCCAGCGTGCCCAGAAGCCACACATTCTCACTGCTTGCACAATGTCTTGGGGGGGCTTTGCTTGGACTCCTTGGCCCCAGGGTGCTGCTTTGCACAAGCACTCATACCCTTGTGCTTGAGGGAGGTGCCCCCAGCCCCGTGGTGCCGCAGGGATGAGGAACGGCCACTCCCAAGTACCACACACACAGAAGTTCACTCCGGTCATCCGGCAGCTGATCCCATGATTTAAGGCAGGAGGGGCTGATTCACTGCTCTCAGCACCCAGCACAGTGTGGGTGGTTTGGTTTGTTTCTTAACTCCCCTTTGGGACACTGCCAGTGAGGGCATCCCCGGAAGGACAAGGTGCAGCTGATGGTGACAGGGCCTTGCAGGAGGGTGACAGCTCCTGGGCAGGGGAGCAGAGTGCCTCCAGCCAGCCGGGATGCCCAGGTGCATGGGGAGCTGCTGGGATGCAGCCCTGGCATGGTGCAGAGGGAAAAGTCTGCCAGCTGCCCCCATCACCTTCCATGGCCTTTGGCTGACCCCGCTAAATATAGCCACTCGCCTCTGTGCTGTGCATGCACAGGCAGCTGGGCACTGGGACTTTCTTTTTCAGCTGATTGCGTGGCATCTATTTTAGCAAGTAGCTGGTCTCGAGAGGTTTTGCTCATGGAAACACCTGCCCACTGCTGTGCTTGCCCCAGCCAGCCCCTGGGCTCTGCAGGCAGCTGATGCTCCCACTGTGTCCCTGTCCGGCAGGGCTTGTGCCTCCCCACAAAGCCCATGGCCCTCAGTTGGTCACTAAATTTGTCATGCCTCAAAACTGGGTTGCCCTACATCACTGCAGGGGATCAGCTGGGCCCTCTGCCTTCTTGGTGAGCATTTCAACCAAAACTGGTTAAAGTAGGTTTGGGAAAAGGGACCCACATTCTGCCACTGTCCTGTGAAATGAACAGGTTCAAACAAAAGTCCCAGGCTGGGCTTGTGCCTGGCTTCAACTGCATTGGAGCATTTATTATGTAGCTCCAGATACTCCACAAAAGGGTCTCCAAGATGGAGCTGTGTTGTGAAGAGACATAACAACACACCCTCTCAACCCACTTCTTGTCTCTGGAAGCAGCAAATGTGCTGTGGGCAAACTGGTTCGGGCTTGGGAATGGCTCGTGTCCAGCCTCCTTTCTCCATTGTGCCTTTGAGCTCCAGGCTGTGGCTCTGCACAGCATCCCTTTTTCCAGGAACAAGTGCTGATCATGGGAATGATGGAGCAGGCCCTTCAGTGGGGTTCTGTGCTGCACCACACAAGGCAAGCCCCTGGACAGCCCTCAGCGCAGGTAGGGAAGGCGATATGGGAGTTAAGGGTCTCTGATGCTTTCATTTTCAGAGGCAATCAGCAATTCTGTGTCTCTTCATTTTGGGTTCATCTCAGGGCAGCTTCAGCTGAACTGGCTTGCAGGGGATGCAGAGTTGCCTCCTGTTCTGGAAGTCAAGGCCTTTGGAGGCTTTTCAGGTGGGAAAAAAGGGAGTGGGTTGTTCTGCCATTGCTGAAAAATGCAGCCCAGGAACGCAGCCGTGCGTGGTCCCCAGAGGCTCCCCAGGCTGCAGCCGGCCTCTGCTGCACTCAGCAGCATCACCCTGAAACCGAGGGCTGCCGAGCTCCACGAGCAGTGATGGGACACAGTTCCTGTGTTGCAGCTCTCCCTGTGTCCCCTGTGGGATGAATTCAGGGTTGGGATGGGCTGGGATGGAACCTGATGTAGGGAGGGCAGGGAATGAGCTGAGCAGCTGCTGCCTCTTCCTTTTCCTCCTGCCATGTGCTGCAGAAAGCACCCTGAGAGGAGTCAAGTCCCTCCTGCTCCCACTCTCTTCAGGCCTGGAGTCTGTTTGGTGGGAAGAGTGAAAGGGGAGAGCAAATGAGGGCCTGTGGTACTTCCTGTGGTCAGTAATTTTCTCATCCTTCTTTCACAAGCTCTCCCAAACCATCTCTCACAGGATGTCCAGAGGGAGGCTGGAGGACACCAGCCATCCCTTACATGGAGCCAGCAGCCTCCCTGTGGATGCAGGTCCTGCCTCTCACGTAGCTGCATGAGCATTGCTCTCTCCCTGGCAGCCTGCCTGGGCACTGCCCCAGCTTAGGGGTGGCCTTGAGTCCCCAGGGCCTCAGCAGAGAGACCCTGTCCCAGTACACCTCAGGTTTTTTGCATCCACCATCCTCCTGCAACCCTGTGCCACCCACCCATCGCCAGCCGACGTGTCACTTGCCTGAGACATGCCTGCCCTAGCTGGTCTGCGCCCTTTTGCCTCTGAAAACAAAGCTGTGGGTGATGATGGAAAGCAGTGAGGTGGAGGCCAGGGGTGCAGGACTCCAGCTTGCCTCTCACCGTGTGTCTCGCTGGCTGGGCGAGCTGTTTGCTTGTGCTGCTGCAGCCAACTCCGGGATGGTGCAAACCAGAGGCTGCCAATTGACGTCAGAGGAGCGCTGGTGGTTTGTGTGAGCTGAGGGACTGCTTCTACTCAAGGTGGGTTTCCAGCACCACACAGAAATGCTTGAATCCCCCGGCTTCCCCTCCCTCTGCCCCAGGAAACAAGTGCCTTATTTCATTCATTGGCTGGTTTGGTTATGGCGTGAATCCTGCCCATATTTTGGTTACTCGGTTGTTTGCTGAGGACCAGCAGCCCAGATAATACTAGCAAAGAGCAGGGGAGGGAAAAAGGAGGGGGGAAATAGGGCAAAGCCAAGTTTAATCTCCTCTGCCTCAGTTTTTGCCACATGCTTCCAGACAGGACTACAGCCATGTATTTTTTTTCTTCTTGCATTGCCTGTGATGTTTTTGAGGCTTGTGAAAAAGCGGGATGCTGAGTTCCTGCCATCCTTCTCTCCTCCTTCAAATCACTGTGTGTTCTGTGCAATGTGTCTGGGCCAAGGCAGTTTGTTTGAACTTGCTGTGTTTCCCCTTGACTTCTCAAGTTTTCCTTCAGCCACTTCATTTTTATTTTGTGTTGCACTTATTAGCTACAACCCCTCTGTTTTTCACTTGTCTCTGTCTGGATTTGACAGTGACGGTGTCAGGACATTTTCCCTAAGCCCAGACCAACATCTTTAACTGCAACATACCTTTCCAAACCTGGAGTGATTCTTACAGGAGTGCTTGGAGGAGCCAACGCCTTGACTTCCATGGGCTTTGGGTCAGGCCTGCGCTCCCGGATCACTCCATATGTGTTGCTGCCAATCCATGGGGCCGGACCCTTTAAGATTGTCCAAAACAAACACTCTCGGGGTGAGATCAGTGTACAGACCATCACGTGAAAAGCTGTGTGATAACAGCTGACTGTGTGTTTGCTTTCATATGGCATTGATTCTTGTTTCCCTGATTATTTTTAGTCTTCAAGGCTGTCCCTTAATCAACCCAGTTTCTTTATTAGCTGGTGTTGCCCCTAGTGTGCTGCAGCAGGGCTAGTGATGCTTTTCTCTCTTTGTATTAGGCATGGGAAATACTAGTTAGTTTCTCATCCATTTCAGTGGCATGGGAAATACGAGTTAGTTTTTCATGCATTTCAGTGGCCTTGAATCAGATCCTTATACAGCCACTGAAAGAAAAACCCCATCAAGTGGGGTCAGCTTCCCTCAGGGATGAGGGTGAGCCATCACACTCCATGATCCTGCAAGCCCTGCAAGCCTCTCTTGCTCAGTGTAACACCTGAGCACAGAGGGGTCCCTGGTTGTTGTCTGCTGGTCCTGAATTTTCCCTTTCAGGTGTAATTTGGCGGCGTTAAGATCAGGGCCTGCTGTTCCCACCATGCAGTAGCCACACTTGCCACTTGGGCTAATGAAATCCCTTTGCTGTCTACCAGCAGGCAATTATCCTGTGGGATTTTCAAGCACTGGATCTCTGTAATATTTTGATAATTTGCTGTAATCAACAGCATAATCAGCGGCTGGAGAACTCAGGAGAAGTCTCTGGAGCCAATTTGCAAATTGTGCCTCCCCTGCCCTGACTAAGCAGGGCCAGCTCACATGGAGCCCACAGACCCACTGCCTTTTGTGGGGTCAGGGGAGGATGTGCCAGGAAAGTCCTGCCTCACCGGAAAATGGAGAAGCAAGAGAAGCACTGAAACCTGGGTGGAGTAACTGAGAAAAGTTCTATTAGAAATAAAGTGGAGATGCAACTCCTGTTAATTCAGAAGCACAGAATTTTGCCAGCTGAGATCCTACAATTTCCTTTTGTATGCAAAAAAAAAAAAAAAAAGCTGAATCTGCAAACTGTAGCCTTACTAGAATATATATAGATATATGAGTATATCCTATAAACTGCCCTTCCCCATCCCTCCCCTCTACCAGGCAGGTTACAAAATTTCCTTCCTTTGGTGACAGCAAAGAAGCCTGGCTGCCTGGGTCCCCACCTGAGGCAGTCTGGAAGAATTGGACAAGCCATAAAAATGCACTAATTTTCACATTCCTAACCTAACAACACTTTGGATCTTGAAAACCCAAAGTGCCTGGTTTCTGGGGGTTTATTTTCTGTACATTTTCACTGTTTCTCAGTGTGTTGGCAGGTTTGGGCAGCAAAACAGAGTGGGAGGATTTTGTATTTCCTCTTGGGTCCCTTCATGTGCGTGCTGCTCTACTGCTTGGATTCACAAGGTGGAAGGGAAAGTGTAAATGTCTATTTTCTTCCCTTTTCAGTGCGATTGTTCCCTAAACTATCCCACCAAATCCCTGGTGACGAGTAGTGTCAGTATAAATGGGGATCGCTGCAGGGCTTGGTTGACTCGGGCACATTATGGATCTGGGACACCGGCTTCCCCTGCCCTCCCCGTGGCAGCTCTGGCAGCTGTGGAACTGGAAGAAAATGTCCCAAAAAAGACACGAAGGTGGCTTCCACACACCTCTGCATGCATGCAGCTCTGGCTCCAGCAGTGATGCTCCCAGCCAGCTTCATGGAGGACAGATCAGGGAAAGGCTTCCTCTCATCATAGTTTCAGTGAAAGAGAAATCCTGCATTGAATTGAGGAGAAATCCCTCTTCAGTTAGCTTTGGGCTAATTAAAAATAGTTCTCCTTACACAGCTATGAGAGTGAAATGGGATTAAAACCCTGTCTTGCTCAAATATCTCATTTCCAGGACAATCAGGGCTCGTAAAGCTGAGGGCTGCCTTAATCAGTGTCACTCTCTATATCCCCTGTAACTTGAGGTCAGCCTGGCACTCATCAGTCATAATCCATCTGACTGAAGGAGAGGCAGGTACTCAAATCACCCTCTGCAGGTGATTCTCTCCTCTCGGACGGGGCTGTTGCTCACATTTGGTGGCTGACTTTCAGATGTCTGTGCCAGGCAGGGATACCAGGGTGCACCCGGGTGAAGCGGGGGGTCACTGGTGGCCTTGGGTGGCCTCAGCTCCATGCTGTCTCTGCAGCAAGTCACTGTAAGCCAGCCTTAGGGGCTGCTGCATCTTTACTCCAATGTAAAGGTGGCTTTGTGGAGTACTGAGGTAACAAATTAAATAGGTACTGCCCGTATCTTCTTTAAAAAGAAAGGAAAAAGAAATCGCCAGCTCCCCCACAACAAGTTGGAAGTTTAGATGAGGGTTTCAGCTGTTTGCTTGGACAAAGGCATGGAGGCCAGGTACCAAAACCAAAAGAAAAATGTACCCCAGTCTTTGTAGATGAAATCATTGTTTATGATATTTGGCTACAGAGGAAATTTAGCAGAGGATAAATGCTAATGAGTAGTGATTACTAGAGGCAGCCATTTAGCAGAAAGCAAAAATCCCTGGGGAGAAGGCACTGCAGAGACTTGAGATGAGCTACCCCCGAAATTCACCTTCTTGGAGCCCTTGCTACAGGTGCCGCAGTCCATGTGTGACCACTCAGAAATGAACTGGCGAAGATGTTGCTGGCTGAGGGTCCAGCACTGCCTGACGTGACAGAGGACAGGGCTTCCCTACGCTTTAGAACAGCTTGGCCCTGCCTTGGGGTTTATGTTACAGACCGAGAAGGAGCAGAGATCCTGCCCTGCAGCTGCAGGAGCAGTGGGACTGGTGCCTGCCGTGCCCACTGCCTTAAGGAGGCCTCGAGCTTCGCGCCCGGGACGGAGCTGCCGTTGTTCCTCTGCACCTCCCTCGAATCCCCCTAAGCCAACACCCTTCGCTAAGACCGAAAAACATTTTCCAGACGCAAGCATGTGTACGTGTGTGGGTGGGTGGGGTGCAGGGGACTATGAAAATTTCAAGGCGAGGTATGACATCCTGGCTTTCTAAATATAGAGGACCTGAGCTGCGGCTTCTCTCACACGCTAGCAGCGTGCTTTCTCTTTCGAAAGGCCCCCAGAGCAAATATTGCACTGGCTGGGAGCGTGAAAAAAGGAAAAAAAAAAGAAAAGAGAAAAAAATTAGTCCTGCGAGTTGATTGCAGCTCCCGGCGTTCTTGCGCAGAGCTGTTTTTTAGGCAAAGCTCCAAGCGGTGCCCACGCAGAGCCGGCCCGGCCAGCCAGGCGCAGATGGCCGTCACATGAAGGCTGGTGGCAGCCCCAGCGTGGGGCCAGGGCCTGGCCGTGCTTCCCCTTCGCCCACCAGCCCCTGGCCTTCCAGTGGCAGCAGGGGAGGGCGAGGGGCACAAACCCTGGCGGGGCTGAGAATGTGACATTTTGGCTCCCCGTGAGGCGCCGCGTCTCGGTTCCCTTTTCACTGCCGTTATTGTTGCTTCGGTATTTGCATAGCACGACATCAAAATGCCTCAGAGCCAGAGGAAAGTGGTAGCTGCTGCTTCTCCTTTTTAAAATCCGAGCAGTTATCCATGCAACACCATCACTCTCTGTGTGTGTTCGGGGTGGAGAAGCAGGCATGACACCAGGGGGTTATGGCCTTTGGAAAAGTTCTGCAGAACTGAATTTAATCGAGACTGATGATCTCTAAGCCAAGCTATAAAATCCAGCGGAGAGTTATATCCCAGTAATAGACCCTATTAGAGGGTCTAGCACAGTCTATAGAAAGGATCTCCTCTCTATTAAATTCTCTAGGGCTTGAGTTCTCATTTACACAAAGGGCCCTTTTAGCTGTGTAAAATGGCCATAAAGTAGGTGTAAAGATGATTGATGCAGTCTTTACAACCCCTTTACACTGGGAAAACAGTGTAAAGTGGCCAGGGTGCAAATGAGAATCACACCTGGGTTTGTGAGAGTAAATTACACTGAGCCCTTCACAAATTCTGTGTGTCCATAGAGGTTTAATCCTACCCCTTTCTGTGGAATTCACCTAGAAGATAAATTTCCCAGGCTTATAAAAAATTGTTTTCTTCTTCAACACCTCTGTCCTTTCCAAGCCTTTTAGTCCCAGTCTTTCTCCTGGTGCAGTCCATGTGGACTCTGACACTGGGAGGTGTCTGGATATGCTGGGGTGGGTGAAAATCCTTTAATTAGTACTTTCCAAAATTCTTAATCCAAGCAAAATACACATTGTAAAACCGTACCCAGGGGGAAAGCAGTTCCTAAACCTTCTGTGTCTGTTTCTCCATCTCTCCTGTTTTGATTTTATGCTCTTGCGATACATGAAAAGGAAATAAAGAAGTTCATCTTTGCTAGATCGAAATGCCCCGTATTTATTCATTAAGCATATAAACCACCAACAGAATATATGATGAATATTGCTTTCTTCCAGAGCAAAGGGTTAAGCTGCATCGTGCTGATTAGCAAACCGAATTCGTGGCTGGAAGTGGAGGGTGAGCTGATGTGGAGGTGCACAGCTTGTTAAGTGGAGCAGGCTCTGTTATCCAGACCTCCCTTTTCCTCCCTGCCGAGACGCCGAAGGCGTTTACAGCAGCTCTGTGATCATCCCCGCTGCGTCTGCCGTGCTCTAGAGCAGCCCCAGCAAATCTCAGCCCAGGGGTGAGCGGGCAGAGGCCAGGCAGCGCCAGCCCAGCCCCATCCGACAGCCTCCGGGAACCCAGCACATGGGAGGTGATGGGAGACAGGGAATGAAAATGTGGGTGAGGCAGAGGTCAGAGGATTAAGGAGACAAAGGGCAGCTCTGGTGGAAATGCCGCTGGGCCAGGGCTGGAGTGCTGCACACCTGAACAACAGGGACATTTGGGATGGGCGGGGGGGGTGGGGAAGCACGCCCTGCTCTGCCAGCAGAGCCTTCCTCTTCTTGTGCCAGCCATGGGTGCAGTGGTGAGGGCAGGAGGAGGCCCCAAAGCTCAGCTGTCATTCAGAGTCCCTTTGATCCCTTTCCTGCTTCTTGTTATCTTCTGCGTGGAGAGAGGATCCCACATTTTTGGCTGGAGGGAGGGGCAGGTGCACCGAGGGCTGTGCAGGTAGGAGGAAGGTACATCCTCTGCCCTGAGCTTCCACAGAGAGCACGGCTGGAGGCATGTGCGGGGTGGGAGACAAACCTGAGTACACCACAGGTGACAGACACCTCTGTGTACCCATCTCCAGGCAGGATGGCCCTGGCACAGGTCTGTGAGCGCTGCTGGCAGCACATTCCACCAGAGCCGTGGGACATGGGCTGGTTCCTGCCAGATCCCACACGGATGGCCCCAAGGATGCGTCTGACATCACCAACCCACCCTCCTGCTCCTCTCCTGTCTCAGCTTACCCCAGCAGTGCCTGGGAGGCAGGCTGAGGTCTTGGGATGGGTGGTGACCCTTGCAAATGTGCCCTGCAGCCAGGCTTATGAGTGGCTGTTACTTTTAGGTGCGATAAAAAAGGCCATTTGGAAGCAGATCTCAAAACCTCTCATCTTCTGCAGCTCCTCGCTCTGTGACTTGGCAGAGAGCACGTTGGTGATGCTATGTCTAGTCCAGAGGCACTTTCCATGACTGAAACCACAGCCCCTATACCCAGCAGTGTTCTAGGTGGGCCACAGGAGATTTCACTGCGCTGTGATCTTCTGACCCTGGAGGCTTGATGGTCTAAGCCCCTGGATGATGCATGATCACCATATGGAAGACAGTTTTTTGGCAGGATTAGAGCTCCTTAGACAACTAAGTTTTTGCCAGACTGGGTTTTTGACTTCCTGATGGCTATTTTTGCTGCAGAAAGTTTGTTTTGTTTTGTTTTGGTTTGTTTTGGTTTGGTTTGGTTTGGGTTTTTTTTGAAGCCTTATATAAATTTCATTTGCTTCCTCCTAGCTAACGATTATGGCACAATTTTCTTGGCATGTGATTGCTCCACCCCACCTCAGAGACATTCTTGTTCTGGCTGGGATCGGGAAATCCCTCGTCATGGCAGGGTGTGAGCACCAGCTGGCTTGCTCTTGCACAGATATGGATCAGGAGGCAGTGCCAAATGCTGCCAATTAGGAATTGCTCCTAAATTTAGATGTCCAGGCTGGGCAAGTGGAAATGGCAGTTCAAGGGACAAATGGAGATAGCTGTCTTGGTATAAGGCTAATAAGATGTAAAGCACTTCTAGAGCTGCACTTTCAGGGTGAAAAAGCACTGCTTGAATACAGCTTGTTTTCCCATACTCATTAAGAAATCATTATTCTGTTGCCCTCATCATTATCAAAGATGTCTTTAGGAGACTGGCAGTCTCTTCTTGCTTCCCTCCCTCCACCCCATTTTAAAAACATTCATTGTTGCAGGGATATATCTTTCAGGGCTGTTGGCCCAACTCCACTGCTGGTGTGTAAGGCTGATTGTCTTCAGAGGAGTTACACCAAAAGTGCATTTGGCCTTTTGTGTTTGGAGTATAATTGGTGGAACTGGCTAAAATCCAGGTTTGTCAGCCTGCAATTAGAGCAGCATGGACATAGTTTTCAACACGACTAGTGATTTAGGGTCCCTCCACTTCAGGAGTGCAGCTCAAGGTTCCTTAAACTGATTTTCTCCCAGACTTCAGAAATCTGCCTGTGGTCTCAAGCAGGGCCCACCAAAGAACCTTCAGTGAACTCACTCATATTTGTTGTTTATTAGTAATTGGGTTAGGTAGCCTATATCATTAAGTTATATGTATATTTTATATGGCAGCCATCAATATATTCACTTTGGTGTTGGTCTCAACTTGCATTGGAACAGGTTTTGACCTCTTTCATTACTTTCCTGAATGTTAAATTCCCATCAGGTTAGTGCACATTACACCCAGAGCACCAAGATATGATATATTCCCGAAGCGTGTTCCCACAGATATAATTAAGCAGTTTGGATCGGATCCTTATCTGGTAGAAATTGGCGTAGCTTCTCTGAAGTCAAGAGGGAAATAGACCCTATTTTGTAATGGCTGTAGCCCTACAGATGAGTTCCCAATGATTTTATCTGTGGCTATTAAAGATCCTCTTTGGGGAGCATTTGTACAGCTGCATCTTTAGGACTCTGTGACCTCTAGCTAATCTCACAAGAGGCTTTTTCTCAAGAGCAGCTGTAAGAAATGCTCCTAAAATGATTGAAAAATATATTCATTAAAGCTGTGTGAGTGATTTTCCTCATCACAAACCTTCCAAGCGCCCATCCCTCCCCGGTGGCTGCGGTGGCAGTTCCCATTCCCTGGCCAAAACCCCCTGCCAGCCCTGACCTTACACTTGCTGCCCGTGGCCTTCGGTGGCCGTGAGAGGCTGGAAGCGAATGCCCACGTAGAAGACCTGGTAGCGGTGTTTCCACACCACGAAGCACGTCAGGAGGCACACCAGGGCTGCCACCAGGTTGAGAGCCATCTGCAGAAGGAGGTACAGGCTGAGCATGCTGGTCAGGCTGCCACAGTCGGCCGCGTCCTGGTACACGAAGGTCCGGCCGAGGGGGTCCGCAGTGTCCAGTTTGCACTGGCAGGACTCCCGGACGGTGTCGCAGGTGAAGTTGGTCAGCTGCAAGTAGTGGTGTGCAGCAAAAGCCACTGCCAAAACACAGGCAACCAGAGCCAGGGCACTCAGGAGAAAATACAGCAGCTGAAAAAAAGGCAAAAAAAAAAAAAAAAAAGAGAGAGATAGAAACCCTTTTTCCAGCTTCATAGAGATTGAGGAACACACAAGGAATGCACGCCCATGTGCTTTGCAGGGAATGCATACCCGCAATGTACTGTCTGGAGATTGGGTGCTTCAGCAACTGCAATGATGAGAAGTTCAGCAGGCCATCTCAAGAACTTGCCTTGCATGTTTTATATGAGTATTGCCTAGCAATTTTGAGGCCTGGTGAGAGCACCTAGAAACTGGTGTGTCTATACATCAAGAAGCTTTATAGAGAGAGAGGGAGCATTTTCCTCTCCAGTTGTACCTGCATTGACTGGACTCATGGTCATCAGCCAAGACAAATCAGTGCCTCGAAGCAGAGCTGAGCAGACTGAGCCTTGGGCTGCCATCTTACCCCAGGCTGTGCTGAGCTGTAGGTGTTTTTGAGACTTTGCTCATGTGTTATTCTCAGTTTGCATGCCCAAACAAATCTGATTTATACTTGCAAATCAGGCGGTGGGGTGGCTGATCTCCCGCTTGTGGTCCTGTGGATGCAGCCAGCCTGTTTGTTTCCCATGTCCCACTATGGAAGGGGAATGCAGATCTCCACAAAAAAGTGTGTGCTGTGCTCAGTCTGCTTCCAAAACCTGTCCCATAAACATGGGGAAGTCTTTCAGTGGCATGAAAGAGCAGCAAGCACCTTTCTTTTCCCAGTGCTACGGTGTGAGAAGGACAAGGGCCTGCTCGTCACCTCCACTTCTCCTTACAACAGTGGCAGCTTAAAAATAGCATGGCTTTTATCAAGGGTAGCTCTGCAGAGTCCACCCCCACAAACACATGGAAACTGGCAGCAAGTCAGAGCCTTTGACACTCCGGGATGCACCTGAGAGCTTTGGATACCAGCACATATGGACTTCCCTTTGCTTTTGATAGCTGGAACTGGCAGTTGCTGCACTGCGTGCAAAATATGTGTGAATGTATATTAAAATCTTGTTCTGTGTTTAGCCAAAATTGCATTTTTTGGTTCTGTTCAGCACTGTAAAAACATTTATTTTCCTTGGCGTCTTATCTGTCAGACACATGGCATGGTTGGGAATCTGTTATTTTAAACAGCAGCTTCTCTCTCTCTCTCTCTTAACCTCAATACTGCAAGCAAAATATCAATATAAAAGCATTTTTTATGACCTTGAAACTCCGACTATGTATATCCTGATAAAATTCACACTCCTGGTGTATTTGTCTTATATCTACAGTGTGAATCAATCTTCTGTTTGGTTGCCAGCTTGAACAAAAAAATATTTGGTATTATTGCAGGTCCTGAAGCGCCTGCTTCATATATACATTTATGTATATATGGTATATTATAAAATATATGTATATGTATATATATGTATATTATAAAATATACATTTTCCCCCTTGTATCACCAAATTCTTGCAGAAAGATCTGGGTTTCCAGGACTTGGTTGCTATTACATTTAATGACTTCTCCTGCAGCCTTAAACCAAGAGCAGATTCAAAATGAGGGTGGCTCTTATTAAATGCAATTACTTTGCCCCCACAGCTTTCAAGGGAAGGGTCCGTGGGAAGGGTGAAGTTGGAAAATGGGGCCACCTCTTTATATGAAGCACACAGAAGATGGAGTGCTGCTGACTGATGGACCCCCTCCAAACCAAGATGTGGTAATTCATAAGACAGTGGCATTGTTTTCAAAGATGGTGCAAATGTGTTCGATGGGGAAAACAGAAAATGCACAAACATTGGTTGTTCTGTGATGTAGAAGTCCTAGTGGAAGTCCCTGGATTCAGCCCAGTGGAAGACAGAATCAGGCCTCCCTAATAGATGAGATACTAAGCCCAGACTACACCATGTGCCTGATTCTCCCTTGGCAGGTATTTTATTTAGCTGCCAACTTCTATCCAAAGTCAGGACACAACGGCCTAATCTATGCTCCAGGTACAGTAAGGGAGAATTTGTCCGCTGTGTTCCTAAAGGGAAGGAAATCTCAAAATCTGAATACACAGGCAGCTCTTGTGGTAATCCTTGGAGGTGAAGGGAGATGCATGGGGGACACAGGGCAATTTCCAAAAAGCTTATTATTCTCTCAAGATGTTTGCAGAGGAATCTCTCTGCAAGCTGCTGAAAATGAACACGTTTCCAAATATCAAAGGTGAGCCAAATGCAAGCACTGCCTCTGAGGGAGCACAAGGCAGTGAGTGCTGAGATCCCATCAGCAGATTAATCACATGCCAGACCTGGAGGCAACTCCAGCATCACAAATACAACTGTGTGATGGGCTCTGCCCAGGAACCAAAACTTGCCACTGGAAAACTGTTTTTTAACAGCTTCAGAGAAATAGGCACTGCAATTGCTGCTTAAATAGAAGGAGAAAAGGGAAGTGGGGAGAGACAGTGTACAGTGAGGTCAGAGCATGGCAGCTCATCCTCCTTTGTGTTCCTTGTATGAAGAAGAGACATTTTAGCAATATTTACTGGCAATAGTTTTCTTCCGTGACTAAATTAAAATAAATGACAGGAAGATGGATTAAGTTCCTCACGGAAAAGGCTCCTCGTAGTTATCAGAGGTGAAAGCAGAGGGGTTTGCAGAGGAGGATCAGGAGGCCCTTTCTGAGGATGGTGGTGGCTCAGGCATGAGCCCCTGCAGGGAACAGGAGCCGTAGTGTGCCACAGCATGGGCTGGGCATGCGAGAGCAGAGGGTGGCACTACTCTGGGGGTGCCGTGGGGAGGACCACAGTGAGTGATCTGTCAAATGTCAGCACAGAGCCCAGGAAGCCCCCAGGATGGCTCAAGATTTTCCTGTGTGGCACTGGCTGTTTCTGTCCCCCCTGAAGGGCACAGCCGCCCTCCCTTTGGGTGGTCCCCCTTTCTCATTGACACATGGCGTGCTGTGGGTACCCACAGCAGTCTCGGGAAGGGACTTCTGCTAAAAGCAGTTCTCACACCTCCTTCTTTAATAGGATCCAGGGCTCATGCAAGTGTGAAATGAAAGAAGCAGCTGCTGAGAGGGAGGAAGGCAGAGAGGACTACACAGGTCTCCTCCTGCTTTCCACCCTGAGCGTGTCGCTCGCAGTGGTCAGAGGGTCAACTTGGGGGTTGACCCAAATCCCCCACGCCCCTGCATGTGTGTAGTCCTCTTCTCACAGTGATCCTTGGGCCGTGCAAGGGAACTTGGCGTGCTTAATGCACTTCAGGGAATGCTTTTCCTGTGGGATGCTGCTTGGCTGGTGGGAACCAGCCGCCGGTGTGAGGGCAGGACCTGGGCCAGAGATCCAGACCCCGTGAGGACAGTTGGTCGTTTTTAGCTCAGAGACAGCCTTTAACTGAAATTCAAAGATTTGAGAAGTGATACTGGAGATGTAGATGAGTCCTATGTGATCAAAGCCCTGGAGGAGAGTTTTAGCTCCTACTTTGTTAAAATAGGTATGAGCCCTGCAGCCAGAAGCCATTTGTCCTGTTATCTCAAACTGTGGGATGACAACTCCCAACAGGGACATGGGACAGGAGAGGTGAACAGCCTGGGAATGATGGAGTTCTGTGGCATGCTGCAATAGGAAATGCTGGGAAGGGGGATTTTGGGGACGAGGGTGCCTTGGGTAAGCAATAGTCCATGGGCTATTGACTGAACCAGGGAGATTTTAGCTCTAATTCTGCCATGTGATGAGGAATGGCCCATTTTGCATCACCTCGGGAGCAATTCCAAAACGTCTGTTTTCCAACAGGGAACGATGGCTCGCACTCCTTACTGTCAGGGTGGGTGGCGGAGACATCTGAGCTGCCCAGCCCGACATGCCGTTCCCAACACCAGGGATGACTCCCTTCCTGCCTGGATGCCAAATTCAATTTAATGCTGCGGGGCAGGCAGTAAAAAGCCTGGCGTGGCAGCCCCTGCCTAGCCCAGTAACCTTCCTTGGGGGCGTAAAGGTGACGGGGGACAATGTAGAGGCAGTCACAGGGCAGGCACAATTGTTCTTCTCCCTTTCTTTCTCTAAGTACGGGAGAAGCTCGAGAAAGACACAAAAGACACACCGGGGTCTAATTTCTAAGGGAGGGTGGATGCCAGGGTTTGAAAAGCTGCTCCTTGCATTTTGTTTCCTTCTGCCTTTTTCCAGTTAATAATCACTGTTATTTCGTGCTGCTTGCATTGATATTTTTCTCGGTTATTATGTGTCTGCAAAATATTAAGAGCTCTGAAAATTACAATAATAAGGAAAAGTAGCCCAGGAAAAATGATGTTAAAAACAAGCGTTCTTAGCCTTGCTCTTCTAGTTGCTCACCTGTGTCAGCAAAGCAGTTTTGGAGACAAAGGTGGGGTATGGTGCAGTTCCTGCAATGCTGAGATGGGAATTTGCTTTGTGGGAGAATGCATGTCCCCATGCTTTCCGAGTACTTTCCCATTAAATATTAAAACTTGGTTTAAGTGGACCCATTTTATGCCACCCTACTTCTTACCTTGCTTACTATCTCCACTTAATCTACTTAAACTCCCTGAACACTTCCCAAATTATTCCAGCTTTGTCTATATTCCTAAAACATGGTGAATAAAATGGTATCTTGTTCTGATTTGAAATGTTATTAGAGTTTCCCCTTTATAGGATACCGTTTCTTCCTTGGCTGCCTGGAAAGTAACAGAAAACCATTCCTGCATTTCAGGTGCATTTTTCACTTCTTTTCCTGTGGTCTTAAAATTATTCCCTGTATCAACTTTTCTGATTACATTTAATGACAAGAGAAGCAAAAAAAAAAAAGTTTAAAAAATGTAAAGCTACCTTTACTGTGAACTGCACACAAGTCTTCTCATCCGGTTGGTACGAAATACAAAGCATAACAAATCCCACTAAGGACACCACACAGACCTGCAAGGGAAGAGATATAAAATGTGTCAAAGTTAAAAAAACCCTACAAAACACAAAAATACTGGTTTTATTCCCCCCAAGCCAAGATACCTTCCTGTGTTAGCAGGACCATAACTCAAGATGTAGCGTGGAAGCAAAGTCATCAGAACACAGCACAGCAACAGCCCCCAGGATGTGTGTTGAGTTTTTGCCCATACAACCATCAAAAAAGAGCAGAAGGCTTCTGAAGCTGGGCTTGCAAGCCCAAAGAGCACCATCCTATGTAGCTCTGGGTGCTGACAAGGTTCTTATGCCACCCGTGCAAGTTGTAAATCATTAAACCATGGCTGCCACTGGATAAGAAGCGGCAGAGTTTATAGCAGAGGCTTTCACCCTCTTCTGGAGTGGGCACCCTACTAAAGAAGATATCCATGTCCCCTGCAATCTAAAACTGTGTTTTAGCCCTGTGGCAGTAATTGCTGAATGTTAACAGTAATGGAAAAGTATTGGCACTCTTGATTATTCATTTAACCATCTTTATTATCAATTCTGGATTTATCTGCTGGAGCAGGTACTCACAGATAGGCATTTTCCGGGTAAGAAGGGAAGATCCTGTTCTGAGGAGCTAACCCAATAAAAGTGGTTTGCATTTTTGAGTTTCAACAACATAGTGTGTGCCCACACTGTGCTAAGCACTCCAGTCAAGTGTCCTCGTCTCCCAGTTTTTGGAGGACCAGTTAGCAAATCTCACAGGAGGACTCAGAAGAAGCAGACTGCTGCTTTTTGGCAGTTCATCCCCTGGATGGAGGAGTTGGGTACCCAGGCGCCTGGTGAGGGCTCCCTGTGGGGCTGCATCTGGGTATGCGAGAGGCTGTTGGCAGCTGGAGCTGTGTTTGGAGGGATCCGTGCATGTTTGAGCTGCCTTGGAAAAACACGTGAGTTGATGGCATGCACATGTTTTTAAAAGACCCTTCAAATCACCTTTAAAATGGCCTTTAAAAGCCACTTTAGGTGTGATGAGCCTCAGTGGGGACTTTGGATGAGATCAGCCAGTCCTTCCAGAGGTCCTCTTTACATGCAGGGCCAGGAGCAGGTCTTGGCCTCCCTGCTAGGAGCATCTTGGTTATAAATGACAACTGTTAAATTCTCAGTGACTACAGCAATATTTTATTTTTTTTTTTACCCCAACCATTTTACTTCTCAGGTTTGGAAGAGTTGTCATTAATGTGAGGCTTTCTGCTTTCCTAGAGCGGTAGGATTTGCCCTCTTTGGCCAGAGCCAGCAGGTGTGAGCTGCCTTTGCCAAGGTGGGGCTATGCCCATGGAGATTCCCGCAGGAGGGTGGGGCTCCCTCACAGCCCCATGCCCACCTGCATGCCCTGGAAGTGCTCCTCACATCCAGATTTCCAGCTCCACAGGGAGCTTGGCCGGCAGTGAAAAATGCCCAGCTGGCCTTTTGGACAGCAATGGATAAACATGTTCCTGTTATGATCTGTTGCACAAAGTATCAAACTTTTTGCATCTGCATTGATGGTGCAAGGCCCAAGACAGCAGCCCTGCAAAGGAGAAGTGCCTCCCAACACACACAGAGCCATGTCCCTCAAGAACCTGGGCGATTAGTAACACTTTTCTCCATGAAGTTTTATTTCATGTCATTTCAGTGGGACATGAATAGGAAGTATTGCCCGAGAACATTTCTAAAGAATGCGTCAGTATTATTTACTCCTTTCCATGTCATGTGTATTTATATTCTGGTCCTGTGACTTACACACGGCCTCCAATTTATTTGTTTCTTTCTTTTTATTGTTGACAGCCATAGCTGACAGGGTTGTCTGGGGAAAAAACAACCTTTCTTGTCAAAGGTCCTTCAGTGCTGGGTGGTTTTTTTGCCCGGTAGTGCTTCTGTGTGACTCAACCATGTTTTATTTCTCAGGATTAATCGCCTATGTCCTTGGTCCCTTGCACTGTATATTAATCTTTTAATTCAATTAACATGTCCATAAAACTTAAATCTTAAGAGATCCTATTGCTTATAATATCCAAATAATAAACTCCCCCAGTGCCAGTAATGGCTGAAGGAGAGAACCTGCAGCAAGAACTAAAAAAAAGAAAAAGAATGCTTAAATACGTTGTCTTAACATCATATCCCCAAAATTCATGACAAATCACGGGGGTCCTCACATCAAAGCTGGGCCTAGGTATTTTCAGGATCTGGTGCTGAAGGATCTTGTTATGCGCAATAAATCAAATTTGCTTTGCTTCAGCTACACTAGTGGGCATTGACACTTGCATGGACCGAGAGCCAGATTTGCCTCCAGGTGACTGCCATGAGACATCATGGGACTGCTCCCACTCCCTCCTTCCCCTTCCATTTAACCACAGAAGGCCGACAGAGCTGCATTCATTTCTGAGGGCAGAGACCAATGCTGGAATGTTCTCTCTGCCATCGAGTGCTTCAGACAACTTTTGCGAAACTCCTGCTGGCTTCACATGTGGCAGGATCAGACCTCCCTCTTCAGAAAGCTTCCCATACAAAGGGCTATCAGTTAAAAGGAGTTCCATTCCTGCACACTCTTTCTAAAGGTCCTCTGGGATTTAAATAATATACTCAGGGATACTTGAAGAGGCACATTTGTAGAGAGGTATTTATAAAGGATTACACTGGGTCAGGATTCCAGCAAGTCTTGGCCAGGATATTTGGGAAAACTTAAGTATTTCTTTTATAACAATACAGTAACTTTTTTTTTTTAACCAGTATTTTTCTAAGTGGCAGTAAAAAAGAACGTGGCTGAGAATTATGACCCACATATGTTTAACGTTTCAGCTCTTTAAAGGTAAATTCACTCCTTGGAGGAAACCAAAGCGTGGAACGTTTATATAGGAAACAGCTCTGTGCTGCTATTTTATACATTATTAATAGATCAGCTTTGAATTACACCTGTGAAGTGTAACAGAGTAACTATAAAAATCCACTGGTAAATATTTTTTAGGAGCCTCTAAGTAACTATAACAGCTGCAGGCACGTTCCAGGTGCTGTTGATGCTGATTGCTAAGTAGCATTGGGTAATCCTGCATCCTGATGCTGCAACAGCCACTGCCACATCCCAGCGTGAAGCACACATTTCCCATGCCTTATTGACTGAGCACACAACATAAAATGCAATTGAACCCGCTTCAGCACGTGCTTGCCACCAATCGATGGGCATTTGTTACACAAATAAAACAGATTCGGTGAGACCTGCAGGATGGCACTTAATTAGATCAGCTCTGGTCAACTGTTACCCAGAAATCCAGGAATTCGCATTTCTGTGCATATTTCAACTCAGGTTTATTTCAAGATCCTACTTCAAAATTTCCATATGGACTAACACACCCCTTGCTGAATAGGTAGTGACGTGAAAGGTTATCCAAGGGAAGAATTTAATTTTGGAAAGCGCTGTCTAGAAAAAGACCCAAATGTGATACAGAAGTATTTAGGAAAGGTAAAGACTTCATTTTGCTTAAGGCATACCCTGTGAAATCCCCCCAGTTCACAACCCAGGAAAACATTTATTTACTAATGTTGGCTGAAAAACTTAAATATTTAGGCTGTACAAAATTTTTAATACTATTTCTTTTTGGGGGGAAGCAGTAGACATTCCTTCCACTGGGCAGGAACACCTCAGGGCTGAAAAGTGACTTAAGAATTATTGGTTTTTTAAGGCGCAATCAAAATAGGAGAAGAAATTTTTCAGCTTGCTCCCACCCCAAAGAGGGCAGGAGCCTGTTGTCATGTTATCCCATCTGCTCCTGCAAGGATTCAGCACAAGGTGTACAAGCAGCACAAGGACACCACGTGACAGGGATGAGGAAAGGTTGTGTGTAATTAGGGGAAATATGAACACGTAGGGCACAAATTTCCACTGTGGTTTGCACTCATTATCTTTGCACGCTGACATATTCATGTGGTTTGCTTTATTCCGACAGATTTCAAAACCACAGATTGCTCTAATCTGTCTCCATCTCTCCCTTGTATGCTTGTGAAACTGGTTTTCCTTTTGTTATTGCTACAATTTTAGCCCAAATGTAGAATAGGTGGTTTTCTCTGGTGAACTACCTCCTACCCAGAGCATCTTGAAAACCTTGGCATCTGAGGCTGGTAAAGCAGGAGGGTTGGGAACATCCACCAAGAAGTTAAGGCAGGAGACAAAAACCTGGCTCTAAGGAGCATCTTGGGTCTGTGCCACATCACAAGGCAAATGCTGCAAACACTCACAAAGACACAGTATAGCTCTTTATATGGGGGCTTTGTTAGCAAGAACCTCCTGCCACAATTTTTAGGGGCAGAAAGCAAACACACTGCAGGACAAAACCTCTTCCAGGTACATCTTGCAGTGCCCCACAGCACTGCTGAGACCCACAGGAGGACTCTTCCTATTTAATAAGAATGTGAACTCAAACTTCAGGAGGAAAATTTCTGTTAATAGAATTAGGAAGATATTTCCATTATGGACAAGTTATTTTCTAGTTGCTCACTTGGAGACACTGGGAATCTTTCTGTTTTTAGGGACACAGGTAAAGAATGATCTCTTGCTGCTATCTCTGGAGTTTCTGACTCTCCCTCAGAGGTCGTACTTGGCTTGATGGTTCTCCCACCTTATCAGATATGGCAAGGCTTATCTCCTGTCTACACCTTTGGAGAAGCCACTTCATCCACCAAATTTAACACTCCCACTGGACACGGATTTTAATGCAGGAAAGAACCTGTCCCTGTTGGCTTTGCCATTATAAACCTGGATCACCTCTGCTGCCAGACATCTCTACAGGCTGTTGCAGACAGCAGCACTGAAGTTCATTTGCTTTATGAGGTTTGAGGAAGCTGTGATGAAAGTGGGTGCTGCAGGCAGCTTTCACTGCCAGCTTTCATCAGCCTCAGGTCAGCCTGGGTCTCACTGCCACATGTAAAAGAAGCCAGTCTGCAACACAGAGGTACTGTGCCCTAATTTCTTTTTTACCCCTTATAGACTTCTTGTTAAATTTAAGGACAGTTTAATTGCATATAAATTACTTCCAGAAATAATAGCTATAGTTATAATAGTAATGACAAACATGTATATTGTGGTTGCAGGCAAAGGCTATCATCATCTGAGAAATCATTCTTTTAACAGCCGTAAGCCCCACAATAACTGCCAATCCCTGCCCCACCTACAGGATAGAATAATGATGTCTTTCCTACAGGTCCCTTCAAGCCATGTGATAACACCCCCTGGCAGATGCACAACTTTCTCTTAAATCCTGTAAAGTCATCAAAACCCTGCAAGAACATCCAAAATCAAATGAAATGCTATTTTTTCCATAATGATCTTTGCTGTTTAGGTCAGTTGCTCATCACTTGTGCTAAGGAAAGATTTAATTCCCCCAGCAAAGGCTACAATCGCTTACATAGCCAGGAGCTGCAGCAGCAGTCCGTTGCTGCCGTTAAACCAGAAATACAGTCCTGGCTGAACAAACACCTGAGAGATCAAAAAAAAAAAATAAAATTAAGAGTTCACAGAGACAGCAGTGATTTCCAGCCTGAGAAGTGCAGCATGGCTGAGAGTAGTCATGAACCCCACTAGTGTTTTGAGGTGTGTCTGTGACTATGAAGCTACAGAAAGCCACCATCTCCATAGCCATGAGGCTACCCGGGCTGGGGAAGCCTGTTTGATATCCCTCTCCAAATTTTACCCAGGCTTTTTGCACAAATTCCAGCCAGGAATTCTGCAGTTAAACTGTGGGCTAATCCACAGAGGAGTCCAGGATTAGACCAGCCCCCGGCCAGGTATCAGACACACCTCAGGCATGCAGTTACCTTCTCAAACCATTCCTTCAGAATGTTTGAACATTTCTTCCCATCCAAGTTTTCCACTCTACACCTGAGCAAAACAAAAGTGTGGATTTCAGTTAATCAGCACATAGTTACTCTCGGAAGAGGATGAGATTTAATGGCAGAGGGCTCTGAAGAGTCCTGCTCTGGTGCTACACATGGCTCTAAACAAGCACCAGCCTCTTCTTCAAGACAGTCCTCCCTCAAACCTTCCGATGTTTGCCCATGGCTAATTGAAGCTAGCCTGTATAAAAAAATACGGATGCCTGCATGACTGTAATTTCCACCAGCTACTTTGATGGCCCCAGGTTTTAAGAGTCACCTTCTATTAAAAATTGAAAACCATTTCCCTAAAAACAAGCAAAAGTTATAGAGGCATAAACATTTCTGCCTCCAGGTAAATGAGGGTCGATTAAGCTGCTTTTTCAGTTAAAAGTCTGCCTGCCTTTTGCACCACACAGCCCCACATCAGCCTCACCTCCAGCAGAGCAGAGAAGCCAATGCTTGAGCACTGATGCCAAAAAGCCACAAGCCATGGCCACCCCTTGAGTAAAGCTCAGGGACCCTCTGTCCTGGGGAAACACCTGGGGACATGGAGAAGGGCTGGACCAGGGAGAAGTGTCAGAGTGTCTGCGCCGGGGGCTCAGCCCATGGCAGATCTTTTGGGATGCTTTTTGCCATAAAATCAGTGACAGCTGGAGCCATGGTTGCTGCCTTGAGCTGCTCGTGAATCAGATTTTTTAAAATGTTTTTAAAAGTCCTAATTTTATGAACATCTATACATATACATTTAAAATAACTTCCTGACAGAAATAATAAACACCCTGGATAATCATTTCTGATGAGCACTTCTGTAACTTTCTTAACTGCCTGAGTCTGCAGAACAGGGCTGAGAAGGGATCTTGCCCATAAAAACTCTGATACTCTCCACTTTTGATCGCAGTGGAAATAATCTAAAGTAGGTTTTTCAAGGAGAAATACGTCGTTACTTCTTCTGGGTGTCAAAAGGCCACAAGCTAATGAAAAAGAATGAAAAGGATACCATTAATATCTACTGTCTCTGCAACACTTTTTATCCCAAGATCTCAAAGCAAGGGGTGACGGATGTCCACTATTAACCCCACTTTACAGGGGAAATAACAAAGTCTTAGCAAGGTTAAGTAACTTGCCCAAAGCTATGCACCGAGCCAGTGGCAAGACACAGGAAAAAAATAAAGCCCTGCACTCATGAGTGGGTTTGTGAAGAGTTTTTCCAAGCTCCTGCAAAGCAGCAAGAAGGAAAAGGCTGCCAAGGGAGTCCAGCCTGCAGTTTGGGGAGCTCAGGACAGATCTCACGGGCAACTGCTTCAGACCTGGGCACCTTCACTGTAAGTGGCTCCAGGCAAGTGAAACAAATGCCACCTTCACTGCTTTTGACTGCATTTATCTGCCTGTCCTTAGCAGTGGGGATAGGGAATAGATTGCTGAAGCCCAAGCAGAAGTCGTAAATTACATAGGCTCCATGGTTTCTGTCCATAAAACTTTCCTTTGGTTTCTGACCAATACCCCACACATTTTGGACTAAATGTGTTTTGGTTTTAACTGGGTTTTAACTGGTTTTCATGGTGAAATGCTCTTGGTGCAGTGCAAGTTGCATCATTCCCTTCTGCAGGGGCTCAGGAGGGAAGGGCCGGTGCTCTGGGGAGGGAGCCCTATGAGCTTGGAGCCCTCCTCGACTCCCTATCAGAGGATCACTGGCCACATTTATTCCCCAGGATGGTGAACCCAGTCCCTGGCCTGCTCCAGCCTCACAAGCCTACACAGTCAGGTTTTGAACCCATTTAATTCAGACTGCCTTGCCTGGTTTTCCTCGTTAGCATTTTACACTGGCTGCTCCTCTAAAAACAGTTCCTTTCCATTCATGGTAATGCACTAAAGCACTTGATTTTCAGCAAGGAATGGTGACACCATTTTGCCACTAATAAAGAAGAAAAAAACCCCAGCTTTCAATCAATCAGGGTCTATTTAACACATTAGCAATTTTCCTTCATTTTTCTGTCATCCTGCATTAACAGCCGTGGGGTCAAATCCAGCCTGGTGTAATTCCAAAGGAGTAACACCAGGAATGAGCTTCACCCATTATATCTAATGTTGCTAAAAAGGTCTCGATAATAGATTTTTTAAGTCCTTGATTCGGAATACTAATCAAGTCCTTTAAAAAGAGCACTTGAGTGGGATGCTACTAAAACAAATATGCTCTGATATTTTACACCACATTTTTCTGTCCTGTTGCTCATTTCTGTGTGAATATATGAGTTTTGGGAAGTCACTTTCTGCCAGGAGGCTTGCTCTCGAGCAGCACATGGGTCATCCATCCCGTATCTAACACCTTCCATGCAGCCCAAGAGCCAGCTCGCAGGACATCCAGCCACGTGTAGGTCCCAGCCAAGGGTTCTCCTTCATGGACCAGTTTTCCCCAGCTCTCCAGAGGCCAGTCCTCAGCACAGTCCCCACCACAGCTCACCAGCAGCACCCTTTGACTGCACACCTGGAATTTCCAGCTCAGCAGCTTCTGGCCATCTCCACCTGATGTCCCAGTGGGCAACAAGTCCCTCCATGGAGACACTACAGGACAGGAACAAGGTAGATGCAGCACCGTGTGGTACCTCCTGCATTTTGCCCCTCAGATGTGCTTTGCACTGCTCCTGTGGTACCACAGCCAGTGCTCCACACAGGTTCTGCTGCTGGGAGGGCTGGGGGCTGCCCCACCACTTCATCCTCTCCTTTCTAGCCCCAGTTTCCTTTTCACCTGGTGCCAGACCCCTCCTTCCCTTCTGCTTTGGGCTGAGGGTGCGGGAGAGCAGCGTGGTTGCCCGGGAGCCTGCCTGGCCACGTGCCCCCAGCAGACAGTCCCTGTCATCACCCTGAGGGTAGACAGGAGGGCACCAAAAGCCATATTGAGCCAGGGAGGAATCAAACCACGCTTGAATGTACTGGTGACTCAACATCTCACCAGAGTCCCCCAGGTGAGAGTCACCATCTGACTCAGAGCGTAGGTGCAGTCACCCTTCCCCACGGGGCAGCCCACAGCCTGCGCTGCTCCTCCCGACAGCCAGGGCACCCTGCAACACGAACCAAAACTCCCCCAGTCCCAGCAAATGTTTCCCCAGGGATTATCCTGGCTGGCAAGTGCAAAACATGACCACTAGCCACAGCTGAGGGCTGAGTCTTGCTCTGAGTCGGGAATTAGCTCAGGAACACACATGGAGAATTATTCCTGATTTTCAGGGGGGAGCTCTGAAAGTGACTGAGCTTTGCCTCGTGTGGGCATCTAAATGTCACTACTGCTGGCAGCTGCTGCTAAAAACAACAGGGGTTAGAGCTCTGTTTTCAGAAAGCAGCGACTTTGGTGGGGTTTCAGGCCTCCTCAAGGGAGGCCAGCCATTTGTGGATGTCTCAGATGGATGCTGCTTGGCCACTGATGACATTCACACGGGCCAGGGGCTGCTTCATGGCTTTTTTCATATCCCTGGCTGCACATTAGTTCAGTCCAGCTCACTCTTTTCCCTGATTTTTTCTAGTGAAAAAGATGTTTCAAACCTCTGATAGCAACACTGCTGTCTGGAAAAGACATAATCTGACCTCCAGAATCCTCAAAAAAAACAGGAGGAGTGAACATGCCACATGTCGCTATTTTATCATCTGTATTCCCCCCTAGTTTATAACAGCCAAAATCCCAGGTGGAAGTTCTTCCAAGCAAGGGCAGGCTCTTGCCCCACAAAACACCACTAAACTCTTGGATACCTCTTCAGTCAGAAGAGAAACATGAAAAGATGAGTCAGAGGAGCTCTTCCTCTGGGAGCTCAGGCCCTGCTCCTTCCACACTCTGAAGGGTTGCCCAGTAGGATTAACACAGCAAACCCCAGTCAGTTCAGATGCTCAGATAATCTTCTAACAAGGAATTACATTTACAGGAGATGCTCCCATAGCTGTTCAGCTCTTCAAGAAATCTTTTCTCCAAATACCTAAACACGAATGTATTTGCTGGGAATTCTTACAGTCTGACAACACCCAGAACTGTGCTAACACATCAGGGCGTAATTTCAGGACATATTTTCCTGAAACCTGCTGCCTAGGGAAGAAACCTGCATGCTCAATTATATCCATGGCCTATCCCAGGCTCATAACCACCGTCCCTGTCCCTCCACAGGCAAACCTCAAGTCCCCAAGCCCACATCCAGCAGAGTCACACCACAGATGGCACCGCACACCCTGTCCCCACCTCTGCAGGGGTGGCTGCTGCTGGGGAACAACCCAGGCTTCCCCAGCAGGGATGCCTCTGATTTACACCCAGCAGGACACTGCCCTCTGCCCAGTCCCCCCAGCCCACGTGGCGAGGCTGGCGTGTCACTCCTAAGTGACTTGGCAGGAGCCACCAGCAGGCCCCGGGAAGGGCTCCCTGTCCCTGCCACGTCCGCCAGTGCCATCCCCTTCCCCATGGCCACGTGCAGTCAGGAGCGACAGCGGGAAGAGGGTTAAATCCCAGCGGTTCTCCAGCACAGCACAGCACAGCGAGGAAGCTCCAGAGACAGACATTGCTGTCCTCGCCCAGCTAAAAGTTGCGAGTTACAAAGTTATGATCTCACTTCCAAAACCTGATGGTTATGGTTTGGTGGGCAAAGAGGGTAGGCAGTATAAGAAATTAACATTTCTTTTCAGCATCACCAGGCAGGAGTTCACTGCAAAGCACAAGCTAATACATACACCCAGTGAAGAGCAACCCTGTATTTTATTTCAGGTCTGTTAGGTATTGCAGGGGAGAATACGAAAGGCTGTGTTATTCTGCAGGAGCAGTTTTCCTCGGGAAAGTATAGCCAGACACTTAATCCCAGGAATATTTATAGTTAGCATAACTCGAATGGTGTTGTGCATGCAGTTGGTTAGTCTAAAGTGGAGCGTCATGCAGCTTGCATTAATGCTGGCAAAGGCACTTTATGGAGAAACAGACTTTATGCTTACAATTATCCCAGCCCAATATGGAGTGTCTCTGACTAGCAGAGAGGAACTGATGCCTGCCATAAGGAAGCCCAGCACTGTTACAGAGGTGCCTAACGCCAGCTGCAGCAACGCAAAGAGCAGCGGGAAACGGCAGCCACAACAAGTGTGGGATTCCTCCTCCTGGCCAGTTTTGGGATCCCCCTTAGCTTTCTTCTGCTTCTTCTTCTTCTTCATCGCCGACTCCTGCGTCGAGCCGGTGCTTTTCTCCCCTCCGGCTGCCTTCCCTGTCTGGCTCTGGTTATTCGGGGACGTGCTGGGCTGGGCTTTCTTCTCCTCCTTTCCCATGCCGGCGGACTTCGGGCTTTCACGTGCGGGTGTGTGTGCGCACGCCGATGGGGGTGTGAGTTTTTTGCCCCCCAAAGCTTCGCTTTGTGCCGGCTGAGTTGTTCCTGGTATTTGAATCAAGGAGGCTGAACAAATATGGAAAACATTTGGAAGCAGATTGTCAGAGCTTCGAAATGCCACATATAGCCCGGAGAAGGGGGGGATGCAAGGGGGGTAGCGAACTGCCAACGTGCCGGCGCCGGCTGTGCGCACACGCGGCTGGGTGTGCGCGCTCGCACGGCTGCACAGGTGCGAGCACACCTTTGGGGCTCGGGGACGAGCCGCATGGGCAAACTGCAGGGCAGGAATTCCGCACTGCCGGCTGGTGAACAGCAGGGAAATCTGCCTCACCAGGCAGCCTGTGCAGGGAGCAGGCAGGTAGGAGCTCACGGCACCGTGGGTTCGCTGGGGGTTACCGGCAGGCAGAGCGTGGCTGGGGGAACCCACGCGGCACCGTGCCCGTTCCACGCACCCGCGGAACCACTTTGAATAGGTGCGTTCTTGTGGGAGGGAGTTGATGGCGTGTACGGAAAGTGCGAAATTAATACAAATTAAAAGGCAAGTTAATGTCCTGGGGAGCCAAAAGGGATCCAGTCCCTTTGCAAAAGTTGCAAAAGCACAGCTAGGCATGTTTTATGATGAGGCAGACAGTGATCAGCAGTGAGGACTGGTGCTTCTGGGCAGGCAGTGGTAGAGCGTGGAGTGAACATTTGCTGAGTGTGTTTTCAGGGCTGCAAGTTATCCATAGCAGGAAGATTGTTTATGTTGCCTAAAAGACAGAGGGATGTCTTATTGTGGACATGTGGTCACTGCACTTCGTCCATATGTGGGCTCAGGCTGGTGCTTGGAGACAGCACAGCAACACAAGTGGTGGAATTTCTCCTGAAACACTCAAAAATTGCTCTGTGGCTGAATCCAGCACTGGGAGCCCTGGAAGAGCCTCTCGGACACCGGAGGGGATCACCCACAGAGGTGCCAGCAGGACTGGGGTCTGCAGAGACTGAATCCTGGCTCTGTGAATAGGAAGGAGCAAGAAGAGGTGGGTGCTGACTGGTGCCGTGCCGGGGCTGTGCCGGCAGCCCTGATTTCAGCCAGGCCACAGTGTACAGATCCTGCAAGGGACGACCACGGGAAGCGGGAGGCTGTGGGAAGCCTGTGCTTGGCTCAGGCCAGAAGAATTACTCCAAAGCTTAGGGGTAAACAGGTGCTTAAATGCTTTGCTGGCCTGGGGCCGAGTGTGTACAGGCTGATGTACGGCATCGCTCCTCCATGCGTGCAGCTCCGTGTCCCCGCTGGCACAGGGACACCCTGAGGACACGTGGGCAATGAGAGAACCTTAAATGGTCCAGCCAGCTCTGTCCCCACCACCGGGCTGTTTGGGATTTTTTTTCCTTTCCCATAGAAGCAGACAGGAGGAGAAAAGCGCTGGGAGGAGTGGGACAGGTGGAAAGAGGACGTCAGAGACTGGAGAAATCCGCACCAAAATTGCCTTTGGATGTGGCAGAGCAGTTCAGCTGGGATTAGCCAAAATGGTGAGGTACTCAGAGAGGATCTTACACATGCTGATATAGCATCAAGGAAATATTTCCTCTGATACACTGGCAGTGCCTTCTGAGAAACTACTCTATTTCCAGCTCTTTATGGCATTTAACAGCAATGAACTGTGTCTTCTGTATTAATAAATTATGATGTCACTTTGTTTTATGGATTAAGCAATAGCCTCTTTGGTTATTTATAATACCAAACGGATGAAAAAAAACTAGAAACAAAGTGGTTTCAGATGCTTTCTGCACACATAACTCTCGTGCTACATCCACAGAGTGAGATTAAGATACATTGTTCAAAAAAGGAAGAGGAAAAAATACAAGAAGTGAAAAAAATTAGAGAAAACACTTTTCCTCTAGTCATGTTGCTTAGAGAACCCTGTTTTCACAGTTTGCCACCAAGATGTTTTGCCACTATCATTCACTTTCTAAAATATCCTTACAATAACTTGCACTCACTGGTGTATCTTGCCTCCCAAAGCCACACACAATTATATTTAACCACAGCTTTGAGAAGGACGAGGTGTTCAAGGATCATCACCAAGGTCAGACCAGGAAGCAGTGGCAAAGCTGAGGACACATTTTACTGATGCCCAGTTGAACATCTACCCTAATAATTATCAGAGTGAAATGAAGTTAAATTTTCTTTTTCTTTATGCCCATCCATTTCCCTGTTTTTATCCCACAGATCTTTACTGTGGTTTTTCCCCCAGGAAAATCCCTGGTTTAGCACCTGGATTTGTGCTGGCAGCTAGATTTATGATTGCTGTCTTCTCAAAGGGGCCAAAATCCAACTGCTTTATTCGTGCCGACATTCATATTGGTTTCAGTGGGAGCAATTGCCTGAGGAGGATGAGCAGGATTTAACCCCAGGTCAATAACATTAACAAGCACCTACCTTACAGCCAACAGCAGCCCTTGTTTATCTCTTGGCTGGAGAATCTCTGGTAAAACAGGTGCCTAAATATCTTTGCTGTACAGCAAGTAACTGAAAAAATGAGGCCGTGCCCAAGGGCAGCAGGCTGAATATCTCCTACAGGGTATGGGTGGGATGTCCACTTGGGTCCCAGATCCCTGCAGCCCCTTTGAAATTTCCAGCTGGTGCCCTGAGTCCCTAGGGCAGGAGAAGTCTAGGCCAGCTCAGGGGACATCTTCTGTGCACTGACAGAAAGGTTTGGGTATGAAACCACAAAATGTGGTCAATGTGGAGCAGAGTTGCCTTCTCCCAGCTGTTGGGTAGGGAGTAGCAGTGCCACTCGGTTTTTCCAAGGAAAACAAAGACATTAGTTGCCATCTGCCCTGGTCACACTGAGACAGGGAGCCACTCCTTGGCTCCTTGCACACTTAAAGGCATATCCATCTTAGAATCCCACCGTTTCTAATCTCTGCAGCAATGCGTGGTTATTTAGAGAGAAAATTAGGGGTCAAATACATTGAAAAAATTCTGGGCAGGGGGGTTGCTGATTTTAAATGATTAAACAGTGTGTACCAGAAGTTCTTTTGCTGTGGCTAGCTTTCCCTGCAAAGCCAAACTCAGATATCTTACATGCTGGGAAGTTTAATGGGGATAGAGAAAAGAGACGGATACAGGATTGATCTTCCATACTTATTATCTGAACCAGATTGTGTTTGCTGATTCCACTTGGCATTAACAATCGAGTGTAAAACAGCTGTGAAGGAACTCATAGCAATGACAAATTAAAAGAATTACATTTTTGGAAATTGAAAGATTAAACGAGGACACTGAAATAACACTAAATTTTCTCGAGTAATACATCTTCCGGATGTCACTTGGATTTTCCCAGCAACACAAGAATAATCATTACCCTTTTATGCCCAAAGGCCCTGATTAAGTATGTTCTTAAATTAAGCACATGCTTGAATACCCTTCCTGGATGAGGATGTTTTTTGATTCGAGCCCAGCTAGCATCTCTCATGTGGCACGCAGTTGTAATTTCATGTCCTTTACACAAAATGAGTCATGTTGCACAGCTTTTCCATGGCCAGACACCGTCCTCTGTAAAACATTGCCTGCTCTTGTTCCTCCCCTTGCCAGAAAGCAGCGCAGCCCGGGTGACGGTGACAACAAGTCAAAGAGCACACACAACGCCTGGCGTGGAAAAGGCGAGGTCTGGGCTGCAGCTTTGTGGTGACACAGTCTTTCCTACTGCTTCTCCTAGGGCTGGGGACACACAGCACTCCATGGGACTCCAGAAAGCTGGGATTTTTTCCCCGCTGCCATTTTTGCCCTGGAAATAGAGTGGGATTGGCGTGGCTGGGCTGCCAGAGACGCACAGGCGCTCATTCCCACACAGATATTTCTCCCAGCCATCAGCACTCCGGCCAAGTGCCAGTGGCAGGGTTGCAGCACACAAATCCAGAGCAGCAGAATTAGCAAGGAACAAAGGCTTGGACAGAGCTGTCCTCGTTGCCCCAAGGACTGTGGGACATTTGGCTCCCCTTGCCCAAGGAGCAACTCCACAAAAAGCAGCTGACCCAGGGGCCCCCTCGGAGATGCCACCCTCAGTGTGACAGCTGGAGCTGGGAGGGAGCCAAATGTGCCATAGCCAGCCAAAGGATCAGCACTCTCCGAGCCAGTCTGAGCTAAGGAGAAGCTGAGACCCTGCCTCACCCTTGCTTCTTGTTCCCCTGATTCCCTCACCCTGCAGCAAGCCACAGACTGCAGAGCAGGGCCAAGCACTGCCAAGTAGCCAAAGCCCAGCAGAAACACTGGACCAAACTGGTGGGGGGGTCCCCACTAAAGTAAAGGATGAAAGGTTCTCCCTGAAAAAAGATTTAAAGTCAAGCTGTGATTTCCAAAACCTCATGCCCATCCACAACAGATAATAACAACATGCAGCTCTTGAAAGCACATTTGCATAAAAGACAAGGCCAATTAGAAATGGGTCCAACACATGCAATCCAGGCTGGCTTCTGCCACAGCCACTTTTAAAGTTCAGGTCATCTGGAGGTGAGGCTTGTTTTCAACAGGCTCTTCTGAGGCCAGTTCATGTTTTGAGCGTCTGTAGGCTCTGCTGTGAGTGGTGGGTCATGCCAGGTGACCTCCAGAGGAAACATCCATCCCACAGTACTCTTTGCATGTGCTCCATGTGCCCTTTTGGCATCACTAGGAGTAAGACCAAGGTACAGAGCATTTCAATTTAGCTGGTTGGGGTGACAGATGTGGAAAGAAGTAGAGAACAGGAGTTGTTTTATGTCAAGGTACTCCACCCTTGCAGGCTGCTTATTTAACAATGCACCTTGCTCCCTCCATTGCCCCTGACCATGAAGTAAATTTGTGCATATAAAAGAAATCAGATTGGGAAGAAATTGCGCCTTGTAGTCTCCAAAATGATTGTGCTACACCAGTTTAAATTCCTAAACCTTTGCTTTTGCTAAAGCTCCCTTAGATGCCTCGTGCCTGGGGCTCCTCACCTCTAGCTGTGGTTCCCTGAATCCAGATGGTGGCCCAGGCATTTGTGGGAGTCTCCTGTATAAAACTTAACAGTGCTTAAGCTGTCCATAATGATCTGACTGTTTCTGCCTTGTCTTCTACTCTTATGGCAGGTTCTTTGGGGTGGAAGGCATATATTATCACATTTCTGCATGAGGCCTGGAGAGGGTCCTTAGGGGCTATGAGGGATAGTCTCTCAAAATTGGGCTGGAGAAGTAAGAAGCGAGAAGCTGCAATACTACACAAAAGCAAAGCTAACTGCTGCAGATTGCTCTACACATCACCACACTCCGGTGAGTATTTTACATCAGCTCAGAGACCTTTGCATCTCCCTGAGCAGGGTTAAGGAGTCTGAAAACCAGAGATGACCAGTTTAAAAACACTCTGTGCCCTTTCCAAAGCCGGTCCTCTCTCTCTCTTCCATGCATATTTGAAGAGGTTATCGTCCGTCAAAACACGTTAATGAGATATTATGGCTGTTAGATCTTCTCACCAGGTGTTAATTGCTACCTGGTTAAACAGAGGCAAATCCTCTCAGCCATGTTCTTGCTGAAGATAACAATAAGGTCTGTTCTGAGTCTGTGCTCACAGGAATGTATTCACACACCCCCATGTACATGCAAGGCTCAAGATGCTGCCTTAAACCACATACAGAAGTTCCAGGAAATCCGCCTGTGGCTTTACACCAGGACATAGGCACTGTGGGCAGCAGAGGGAAGGGCAAGGGCTCCTGCTCTCACTTTTCATTAATGAGAGGGATAAAAGGAAGGAGCTTCATAGCAGTGGGTGCCAAATGTGCTCAGCTTGTCCCAGGCAAGTGGATGTTTTGTAACAAAATTAGAAAGGCCTTATTTTCAAGAGGCACATGAAAAAAAACTGCTTCGAGCTGGTGTAATGCTACCAGCAGCTCTAATAAGGTGTTCTCTCCAAAGATCCAGGACAAACTTTGTGAAGCATATTCACATGTATCTCATTTCTTGCACTTTCTGGCATGCACAGACACTCGGGGCTTTGTTTCTGCAGCTGGCTCAAGGTCTCACGCTGGCACTTGCGCAGTCTGTGTTACTCACTGCTCCAGCAGTACTTCAAGGCCTGATGTACCTACACGCACTGCAGTTGCCTGAAATACACTTTTGGGCCCTCTGGAAGGCACCAGCTGGAATTTTCTGAGAAGTCAGTTTTTCGAAAGCAAGTGGTTGTGACTTTCCTCCGACCAGGGTCCACCATAAGTGGTGGCTCTTCTCAGAGTCATCTTTGGAGCCATGAAGTGCCTGAGCGCTAGAGCTGATTTCTTCAGCCCAACTGAAGTTGGTTGCTGACCTTGGGATGGCCAAGATTTGCCTCTGGTTCAAAGGTGGACACCATGATCTTCCCTGGAGACAGGAGACTGGAGTATACTGGGGTTCATCTTTTCCAGTCTCCTCTTGAGCTTGTCTTAGCAACTACAGAGCCCAGTAGATGCTGGGCTATAATCTTCTGCCTCACAAAGAGCTGGTTACTCCCAAAAATCAGTATCTCTTTACTTCCTGCATTCCTGCATCAATGTAAACCATCTATAAATCGCAAATGACCAAAGCTGCCTGGTCTTCATCTGAGGTGAAACAGAGGCCTGGGGTCTGGGCTAGAGATGTGTGACAGATTTGGGACCCTCAGCCTCTGCTCACCTCTCCCCTGGAACAGCTCCCTGGCCCTTGTCTCTGCCCACCACCTGGGCTCAGTTTCCCTCTGAGCAGCAATACCAACATGGCTTCATGTTGTAATGTAAAAGGGTTCTTGAGGACACAGAGCACTCTGTGCTGCCAGAATTACTGCATGTGCTCCACCAGATGTTGAAGAATATATTCCCTCCCAGCCCAAGTTACCCTGGGTATTATATTTCCCTGGATTGACATTGTTATGAAATGTCAGAGCTTCGCAACTTGTCTGACTCTCTTTTGCAATGTCCCCAAGGGGACACAACCACTTCCAAAGCATTGGTTGGGTCTGGCAAGCCCTACGGACTTGCACCATCTTTCCCTCCGGAAGAACCTCAACCATCTCTGCAAGATAGGTGAGGCATAGTAGGGTAGGAGGTGAAAGCAAGATGAGCTGAAAGCAGATCTGGAAGGTAGCTGCTGGTGGATTTGTCTGAGGGCTGCCTGAGGACTGCTTTTAGTCCGTATTTTTCTGTCACACAAAAGAGGGAGGAGTGCGTGGTGAAATTTCCTGATGACACAGACATGCGAGCGCTTGTCAATACAGAGAGGCCCCAGCCTATCAAACAGGAAGAACTGTGTGACCTCGAGGGTGGGAACAATGGGAATAGGACGAAATTCAATTGTGCCAAATGTAAGGTTTGGCACGTAAGGCTGAAGGGCCAGAGTTTCTCTGGGAAAATAAAATGTCTCAGGCGCCTTGGCTGGTTACAGGATTGCCTTGAAATGGCAGCACAGCACAGCCGTAGAAAGAGGTAAATGTGAGAGAGGATGAATCAAGTATTTCCCACAGGGGACTGGAAAGTCTTGGTGATGGAGAACAAGTACTGGTGGGCCCTGTGAGGAGGCTGCACTCAGCTTTATTCATGTCTATTAGAGAAAGATGAACTGTGACAGGACCAAGTGTAACTAAGGGTGCTCGGTGGGGGCTGCAGACCCTACGTAACAATAGGAAGCTGGAAGGGATTGCCTGGTTCAGCCCAACAACATTAGAGGTTAGAGAGGACACGATTGATCTATAAATATCCTGTGTTAAACTTAAAACAATGTTGGCACAAGGACAAATGGATACAAATGGCCATGAGTGCGTTTAGCCTGGGAACCAGAGGCAGGTTTCTGGCCATTGGAGCAGTGAGGGGGAGGAAAAGCAAGGAACAGCTTGTTGTGAGGCACTGCAGCATCAATTTTTGAATGGTACCATTTGACATGGGGCTTGAGATGATTCAGTGATGCAGGAAGTGCCTTCCCTTCCAAATCCCCATTATGGGTATGCTTTTGGAGCCTTCTTGCTCATATGGGTGCCGTAACTCGGCCACAGGAGAAGGCAAGGCTGTCAGTCCCCTGACTAGCTGTGTTAGGGCTTGGCATAATTGAACTCCTAATTTGTTAGTGGCAATTATTTTGATTTCATGCACTTCTTACAGAATAAACTGGAGGCATACATCAGCAACCAGTTTGGGTTTCTTTTTTTTCTTCTTTTTTTTTTTTTTTTTTTTTTTTTTTTTTTTTTTTTTTGTAGTTAATACTTTGTACTTATATAGCATCTTTCATCTTTCAAAGTGTTTTACATACATTAATTATTTAATTCTCCCCGTACCCCCTTTGATCTAGGCAAGTATTATGATGCTCAGTTTACAAGTGGGGAAAGCAAACATAGAACAAATCCTTGCTGCCAGGCTCATCCCACTGAGATTGATGCAGCTTCGTGGCTCGAAAAGGCAAGGAAAGGTTCCATGATGTGCACAGAGTCCACAGACAATCCAGGGGTGGAGGCAGGGTGAGAACTCTCCTGGATACCCTCTTGTTCCAAAGAGGGAGAAGAGAGCGAGGCTGCCAGTGAGGGCTGCACACAGGGCTAGTCATAGGATGTTGTATGGGTGATAAAGGACTAGAAAATGATGTGCCCTGTGCTCTAGAGAAAGACCCAGAATTCAGTCTCATCAGAGCATGCAGAACAAAGCCATCACAGTGGCTAGGTGACTAAGACCCAAGGAACAGGAATAAATGCACATTGATCTGTGTAGACACGAGTTCAGTGGAAGGATGTGAGTCTTCCCTCTCAGTTAAAAAAGAAAAATAACATCTGATGTATTTTTGATTGTTCTTGTGTTGAATGTTTACATCGTTTTTCAGAGTGACTGTCAGAGGCTGTTTTGGAGATTTCATTGCTAAATAGCAGGGCCGTTTTTCTTGCAAATTCACAGAGTGATGCTGTTTGTGCATTTGGGTTGCTGTGAAGATGTCAGGACACTGCAAATGCACTCTGCCTTGCTCCAAAAAGAAGTCTCAAATCCCCCCTCGCTTTTTCATCCTTTTTAAAGGACATTTCTGTCTTATAGGGGGGCAAGCAGTGCAGTTTGTGAGGCAGAACAGGAATCTGGGAACAACACACTTGAGATCCAGTGCTCATTCTGATGCTGGTTTGGTGTCTGACATTGCTGCATCCCAGTGGCCAGTGCCCAGACTGGGAATTAAAACACCAGGGTGCTGTTTTTGACAGGTACCAACTCTTTTTGAGGCCAAGAGAGTGTCATTTAGCACTAACTCACTGTCCAGACTTACGGGACGAGGAAACATGGCCCTGTGCATCCTCCTCCTGGCACAGCAATCACAGCTTGTGCCAAGAGCAGCTCCTGTGCTCCTCTGGGTCAGTCAGCACTATAACATAATGTCCTTTTGTGGGGAAAAAAGGGGGAAAGGGCCTGAATTTAGTCACATTTTTCCTGCAGCAAAACTTTTTCCTGTTCTTGCTAGCATTAATTCCTAGAGAAGTAAAAATGGCTAAGGTTTTTTAATTTCAAGGCCATTTTGATATGCTAAATGGTGCCAAGAGAGTCAGTGGGAAATTAACGGAGTTCAAATCCCCATGGAACATGGAAAATGTAGTTAAAATAGTGCTGCTAAAGATTTTGTAATTTGCAAAAATTATTTTAAAGTGTAGCATTTTTAATTAGCTGTGAATACCGCTCACTCCACATCAGTATTACCCACAAAATCGGCTGTGCCTAAGACAGTTAAGCTCCTCACCTGCACAAACCCCTCAGGAATCCACAGGTTATAACTGAGACCCTGGAGCTGTGCACTAACTGAAAGGGAAATTGTGATAATGGAACAATGCTGAAAGCACAATCTTCTAACAAGCACAGTAGAGTCAAAGATGCAGTTGCAATTGTCTTGTTGTGTCACTCCCACCTGCCAGAGATCCTCTGTGTTTCTTAGTAATACTTTCTTATTATCCATTCCTTAGGACCTGTGTTAAAGCAGGGTTCTCCTCCACCCCATTCTAGCTCATCCCAGCTCACAGCACCCATGGGCTTCCTCAATATTTGGTAATGGTCCTTAATTCCAGAAAATCTCATTCTGCAGTTGTGGGCTCATCCTTCTCTCCAGGCCCTTTCTCTTTCTTTGGGAAGTCCCACAGTGTGAGAAGAGCAAAGCAGCACACCTCAGTCCCCAGCCTGGCAAGGTGTGCAGGGAACTGGCAAGGTAGGAGGAGACAGAAGCTGCCCCGATGGTGAGAGAAAGGCTCTCTTGAGGACCCTCAGTGTAGCAGGTCCACGGGGTGCTCAGGTTACCTCCAGGTAATGCCAATGGGATGTGCATCCCTTAATGTGCCCGGTGAGTTGGGTTGAGGCCTGTCTGAGGTCATATGGGCAGCCTGTTGGCAGAGGTGGGAGTTGTCCTCCTGCCATCTGAGCCCAGGCAAGTGCCTTTACAACAAGGTCACTCATGCCTTTAATTCCTCTGCTGCAGAGGAATTATTAGCTGTATATTAGAAACACTATGCCCAGGGAAATTTAAACTTCAGTTGCCTGCTCATGCAGCACTGTTACTGTGACATTTATAAAAATCAGTTCACAGACAACAATCAGACAACAGAGAGAGACAATTACAATGGGGTCTGTCCATGTGGCTGAAAACCCACTGACCATCCTGTGATTCAGGACCATCATTCATAGAGCTGTGCCCCGTCAGTGCTAGCCTGGGGGTTCTCAGGTATCCAGACAAAAATTGGTGGGTTGATGGCAAATGGTGGGGCCCTCTCCTAAACATCTCATCCATGTCATTGCTGCACAAGAGGCAAGGAAGAGTGTTTCTTTTAGGATACACAGGAACATTCGTGAAATCTCAACTGGTTTCAGATACGGAACTTCCAGTTCAAGCTATGCTGAAAAAAGCAACAAAAGGTTGGGGGTTATCAATATGTCATAACTAAAACTACGGGAAACTTCAGATGGAAAGGCCAGCTGTGTGGTATGAAGAAAGCAGCAAGAGATCTCTCTTTTAAACCAGCTTTGGACAGTGAATTGAACTTGCACAGGTCACTTCAATCCTGGCACTTCCAAACCTCTCAATAATTCACTGTGCAGCTGTGATAATTTCTAACACAACTTTCTGAATGTAGCTTTTCAAATCACAAAAGGACAGAAATCCCATGGTCTCACGCCACTCTGGCAGTCCCATGGCTCATTAGCAGGGCTGTAAAACCAGAAGGTACCAGGTGAGACACCTCAGACAACCCAGGGAACTGGCAGCAGCAGGGAGGTGGTGCAGGATGGGAGGCGATGGAAAGACCCATGGCAAACCCCTGACACGACATCCAGCCCTCGTGCTAAATTTCAAACCCCTGCTCTAAAGCAAGGCTGTGCTCAAGCCATTCAGCAAAAAGGTCACCAGAAGCACTTCATGTGGTGCAAAACAGTTTCTTCTGCCCTCTCCTCTTGTGCTTGGTGCCAGGCGTTGGCCCAACCCATCTGGCTGGATCTTTCCCTCAAAGATGTCAGAGGCAGCCATACAGCATGGAAAAAATCACCTCAAAATGCTTGGCAAAGCTTTAGTTGACTGAATGTATAATGGGATGTCTTGAGTAACTTGAAAAGCAAACACCCCTACCAGAGCTGCCTATACTGCAGTTGCCTGTACAAGGTGTGTAAATGCCATTTTTTTAATGTGTTTTTCCAGCTGCAGTGTGTTCATCCAGCCTTAAAATTATGTCAGTGGTATCTGTGACTGTCATCTGCCTTCTGCCAGCACAGGCCACTTTATATGGGCGCAGTCATAGGGAGTCGTGCCCTTGGACATCCACTGCTCTGGGAGTGTCCAACCTTCAGCTCAAAGTACAAGGCAAAAGCAAAAACAGCCTTTTGTCTCAGGCATCCATAAGCAGCTTAAATGGGCAAGAAGAGGGCCTCCTCTGCACTGACAGCAGTGATTTCTGGCAGCTCCCTGCTGGCTTTGCATGGTGTCCAGAGCCCAGGAGCTCTCCTCTGGGCAGCCGCAGCCCAAAGCTGAACTGGGAACACTGGAAGGATCTGTTTTGCTCTCACAGGCACTGTCAAAGAGATGCTGCCAGCCAAACCCTCACTCCCATGGCTCTCCATGTGCCATGAGAATACCATGTCTGTGCTAGATTAATTATTTTGTCTCTCTGATAGCTGTAATAGCTCTTGTAATCCCTCTCCTACTCTTTCTACACCAGTTCTATCAGCCAGCATGGCTGAGAGCAGACTGCCCGCTGCCAGCACTGTGGATCCCAACCAGGGATTATGGACATGCATTTTCCTACACAAAATGAGGTCTCTGGGGCAAGCGAGGCCTTGTGCAGCTGTGTAAGGAGTCCTGGCACGGGCAGGTCGATGGCCTCAGTAACACAGGGAAGGTGAGGGTGGAGGTCTGGCTTGCCAGGGTGAAACAGAAGTTGCAGGAAGGAGTAGCCAGACCCTGGTTGATGTCCCTGCTGTAGGTCTTGGCCCAGATCAGGGTAACAAAAGCAAATCTTGTTAGTGACTTGGCTGAGACAGCTTCTGATTTCAGCACACTTTTATCTATAGTGTGAGTGCCTGGGCCCAGACCTCAAAATAATCCATACCACTTCCGTAGTCCTGGTGAGGAGCAGTAAAGGAGGGAGAGGGATGCCCAGGCGGGCAAGCAATTCTGTGCCTCGAGGGCCAAAGAGATTCCTGCTCAAGAGGACTGGAAAGCTCTTGTGCAAAGGTGGATCATGGGGTGGAAGGAAATATTAATAAAGGTGGATGGACTGATGGATACAGAGAGCAGAGAGCAAAGCCTAAGGGAGGCTGGAGCAAGAAAGTCCAGGGAATGGGAATGGGAATGCTTGATTTGATTTTAAAAATGAGCAGTGAATGGCAGGAGGAATGGGGATGTGCTCAGCAGTGCATCGCAAGATTGGGATTCACTGCCACTGGAGATTGCCGAGACACAGAGCTCAGGAGCTCTGAAAAAAAATGCATGGGCATTTATAAAGGTCGTGGATATCTGCAGGGTTACCTCATTGGGGCTAATCAAGCAGAAGGGATATGAACCAGAGCTCTTCAGGGGACATGCCAAGTGATATACGCCTAGGGTTAGGAAAATATTTTCCTATAAGCAAGTTAGGATTGGCCATTCTGGTGTTTCTTGTTCTGGGTTTACAGGTCTTGGCAACTGGGCACCTTCAGAGAGAAGAGAGTGGAGTAGATGAGCTGAGAGCTCAGTCCAAGGCAGCAGTCCCTCTGGTCCTGTGTCCTGCTGCGTGAGAAAGCATGTGAGGAATTATAATTCCCTTTGGACATGTGACCCAAATTGCAGCGGGAATTTGCATTCCTGGTGCCTGCTTCCATTTCATGTCTGCCCCCCGCTGCACAACAACACCTGCAAGATGGTTTGTTACTGTCTGAGAGCACAAGCTCAACAATCTTTTCAGAGACATAAAGAAGAGTATCTACAAAGGAAACCGAAAGGTAAAGAGGAGTCAAAAATATGTCAATGTTGTGTGAAAGCTTATCCATACAAAACAAACTTGCTCAAAGAAAAATCAGCTGTCACTTTAAAATCTGACATTAAGTTTCTCAAATCACAGACCTTAATCAGGAGTAATACTTGAAGAGGAACAAAGAGAATTTATGATGAAAAATCAGGACAGTTGAGTGCTAGGCTCAGCGGGACTAACTGCATGACAATATGGATAAGAATGATAATTGCATTAGCTTAGCCTGAAATGACTGGCCAGAGCTGTTTTTTTTGGTCAGCTGAATTTTTGTAATGGCTTCATTTACTTTTTAAGCAAACTTGGAAGGAGAATTACAAATAGATTATGACATGTCCATCCACTCTCTTAGGGGAATGCAGCATTTCAGAAAAGCATCCTAACATTGGCTTAGAGCTCTTTGAAACAGGTTAAACCAAGTGCCTCTTATGGGTTCTTTTAAAATGACATTAAGAGGTGAAGGTAGCTCCTACTCTTGAAAGTTAGAGGATTCAAACCCACGATGCTCTCACTTTATTCCACACATTGTACTTTGACCCCAAGCCCCAGTCAGACTCTCCCCATGGTGACATTCTCACTTAATCCAATTTTTACCTCTTATTTACCATTTTAAAAATCAGAATGACTTCAAACAGGCATGAATCCTCTGCCTGTTAAAAACAACAAGATACCTACTTGATGTCTACATTTTCTGCAATAGGAAACTGCGGGTTTATCTCCCAGCTCTATAGTCAAATTTGGGCTCAAATTCCATTCCAGTGATCCCAGTTCTGGCTCCAGCTGCCAGCTCTGTGTTGCTGAGACCTGGTGGGGATAGTTGGGGGTTCCCAAAGCAATGTTCTCCCGAACCAGTGCACTGTGAGATCACAGACAGGGGAAGCAGCAGCCAGTCCAGATAGGAGAGAGAGGGCAGACATTCCCCCACAGCCCGTATCTGGACCACTGCTCTCACTGGTAAGCGTTGCTCCGATGGAACATGAGTTTGCCCTTAGCAAAACCTGGAGCCTGAACTGGGGAGCATGAATGAGGCAAGGGAGATGTGAACTGCAACAAAACTTGGCTGATCACAGCAAATCTGCTGCTGTCCCATTGCAGCATCAAATATGTGGCAGTGCTACATCTCTTGGTGCTGCACAGAGGGACAGAAGCACTGTAGGACTGGCATGTCCCTGTTTTTGGGGCAGGAGGCACAGGCAGCGCTAGCAGGGACCAGGCATCTGGGACTGATGCCTCTCTGCAAAAGAGAACGAGTTACTTTAACTTGTTCTGTGCAAAATAACTAAAACATCTGTGCCTCTAATTCCTCCTCCAACAGCGGCAGCTCCAGCGCCCTGATCCCGCGGCACTGCCTGGCAGGCAGCATAGCTCTCCTGCAGCCAGCCAAAGCACCAGCTGCTGCTGGATGTGCCCAGGACACCTTCTCTGAGCAGCCTGGCTGCTGTGCAAGCCGCTGGTGGATCTGTGGGGCTGAGGAGTGGCCGGACAGGCGGTGTCCGCTGTCACACAGGCCACCTTCACTGCGACCTGGCCAGCACACGCAGCTCCGATTGCAACACAGCCCGCCTCGCTCACTGGCTGCTTTTATTCGTCTTCCTCAAAGGCTTAAATAAACAAGAAACAGGTTAAAAACAAAATCTTGGCCCGGACTCCTTCCTGAGCTGGCCGTTCCATGATGGCTTCCGGCCCCGTGTGCGAGCTTCCCCCTGCAGAGGGAAGCGGCGCCGTCCTGCAGCTGCCTCGAGTGGGAAATAAGGCCGCGTACCTGCCTTTGATTTTGGTGCCAGCCCACTGCAGCACCGCTCTCCACACCATCCCAGTGCTTTCCACATCGAGTGGGAACTCGAGTGTGCTGGTGGGAGCTGGAAGAGGTTTGCCTTCCCAGGGCCATGGCACAAGGACACGGGGACGGTCCCTGCCAGCCGGGCGCTGGCTCCACGTGAGGGGGCATTTCCAGAAGACAAACCTCGCACACCTCTCCAAAGCCTTTTTTGAGGGGAAGAATAATTTTATTCCACTTGCAATCTGTCATGAACGTAAAAACAATCTTGGGGGAGCCCATCAAGCCAAGAGCTTTTGCCCTCAGGACCCGCGGCACAAATTGCACTGGAGTGAAGCTCCTCTGGTTGTTTCGCTGAAGGGACATCGGGAGCTCATTGCAACGACCCCCTGCCCGAGGTCACTGTATGACAGCTGGGCAAGGCTCCCAGGGCTTTCGAAACACTTCACGTGCACAAAATTGCCTCACAGCACCTTTGCGATGGATGTTTTCTATTCCTGCCGTTCAGAACTTTCAGAAACTGATAAAAAGATGCCAAGGTACACGATGAGACTCTGTGCCAGCCACTGTGCATTTCCTCCTGCCCCAAGCTCCCTACTTTCTTGACAAGGCCCAAATGATTTTCCTCGCAGAGCATTTGAGGTCTGGTTTTCTGTGTGTATTAAAGAGCTTTATGTCCATCATATTGCTGCTAAAACATGCCACTATCTAGCACTGGCAATATGTTCCTGACTAGGGCTTTAGAGTGTTATAGATAAGTTATGTGGCATTTTCCATTTAAATTAAAATAGATCAAGCTAAACTCAAGGGAAGCTGATAGCTGCACTTTCATTTTATTTCATTCTATTTCCTCTTTATGACCCATGTTATGCTAATAATCAAAACTTTGATTATAGGTCCCTAAGGCACCATGTTGCACACAGGCCGGGCTGGAAACTGCCTCCAGCCCTCCTACTGCCAGGGTTCCAGCTGCCAGACAATGGCAAAAGCGGGGTGATTGATATCAATGTGGCATCTTGGGGTCTTTTTCCTCCCTCTACAGGGAAGGTCTCTGCTTCTTGTCTCATCCGGCCTGAATTCTCCAGGTATGAAGATACAGATCTGAAATTTGTCTGATTCTGGCATCCGTTGCCGGTGCCAGTGGGGATCTCAAACTCCCAGAGTGGACTTTTCCACACTGAGCTGCATCCAGGTGCTTTGAGGGGCTCTTGCAGTAGATAGCCCCAGAAAGGAGGCTAAAAAACACAGCTGTTGAGGGTAGCATTCCTGGGAGTGGATGGCCTGGCCCCACAGAAGATGGAGACATAAAGGAGACACACTGTCCTGCTGCAAGCACTTGCCAGCACCCAGCTGCTGTCCCCCTTCTGCAGAGCTTCAAGAAACTCCTCTAAATGGTTTTGGCTACACCAGAAAAAGGCGTTTAAAATGAAAAATATAACAGGAATGATAACGCTAATCTGCAAAATGGGAAGGTAATAAAAAACTCTAAGCTTTCTTGTCTTCCTCAGGTTTGTGGGGCTGAGGAATCACGGAATCATAGAATGGCCTGGGTTGGAAGGGACCTTAAAAATCATCTAGTTCTAATCTCCTCGCCATGGATGGGTATGAATGGGGATGTGGTAGTGGTCCTGCTTGCCTGACTCTGCCCAGCTGAGCTCCCACACCTCAGCTCAGCTCCCAGGGCAGGTGCAAGTATTTGTACCTCACAGGGCCTGTGATCTTCAGAACAAAACTGTGCTGGTCAAGGTCTCATTGCCTTGCTAAAGACTTCACACACTGGGGGTTTTAAAGAGTGGTTTGTACCATACAGGAAATCCCACAAGTGAGACCTTCTTGCAAAGGCCTGGACCCTGTGCCAAGATCCATGGGCTGAACTTTGGCCACAGCTGTTCTAGAAAAGTCATAGAGTGAAGTTCAAAGAAAGTATTGAAATGGCTGCATGGCTTTTTCTCCTCACAGCAGAGCAGATTCTTGAGGACCTGCTGCCTGCCCTGCTCTGAGTGAGAGGGTGGGGTGAGCATCACCCACTGCTTTGCCTGGCTTGGATGCCACGCCTCACCTGCTCATTTCCATGAGTCCTGCACCCCTCCAGCCTATGGCTTCCTCCTCACACCTTGTTAGGACAGCAAAGGAAGCAAAGGGCAATAAAACAGAACACTGACCTTTTCATACCACAGACCTTTTCCAACTTTGACATAAATTCATGAGCTTTAATGGGCACATGCTGAAGCCTTGGGTTTGGTGATTTAATGCCTTTCTTTTTGCCAAGGCCACCAGCAGGCATGGCAGGTTTGTGGTTGGGGTCAAGGATGCAAAGCATTTTTATGAAAAGATTATTTGGACCCTCATGGCTGTGGGGTGTGTGCATGTGTGTGTGTGTGGGGATGATGGAACAGCAACCTCAGCAATGCCTGGCTGTGGACAGGGGTCCTTGGCGGTCCTGCTGGGGTGCACAGGCTGCACACCACCTTCTGCCAACACTAAAGCCAAGCCGTGGAGGCAGCGGGTGCCAGCACATCCCACAGGTGGGCCGTGTGGGTGGCACTGTCCCCATCCTGTGATGCGCCCCGGGCTCCTTTTCCAGCACCCTGCATCCCTCCCCACCAGGGTGAGTGTCCCTGCTGCTTCTGAGATAAAAGCACTGCGCCTGGGGAAGACCCCAGGTCACTGCCACCCTCGCTGTCCCTGCCATCAACGTGGGAGATCGGGACCCAGCGTGGCCTGGGTGGGCAGGGGCTCATTGTCAGGATGTGCCTCGGGCAAGGCGCCTCTGCCCAGCCCTGCTTTCTGACCGCACAAAGAAAACATTTGCCCAGACACAGCCCGGCCCCTTGCCACGTTGAAAGCCTGGCTGCCGGCAGCTGGAAGGGGTCATGCAATGCCTCCCCAGCAGGACACAGAGCACAGGACTGGGAGACAAGTTAAACGAGGCTGGGGTTTAGAGCCTTCCTGAAATCCGCCCTCATAAAAGGCAGCTGTCTGGAAACCTGCTCGTCGAGGGGAGGAGAGTCTCCCTGAGAAGAAGGGAGGCTTGCCAGGCCTGCCACCACCTCTGCTCACACACAGGCGGTGCTCCCACCCTGGCTGCAGCAGCCTGGTAAAACACCGGGGAGGTGAATAACGCTGCGGGCAAGTGACCCTGCAAGCAGAATTTGCAAGAGCTTCAGAGCCCCCCGCACCATGGGGTAGCTTCGTGTGGCACTGCACACCCCAGGCAGCACTGCCGGCACAGGGGACCATGCTGCCATCTGGTCTGGGAGCAAAGGGCACGCTGGAGAGAGCAGGGAATTCAGGCACAATGGTTGAAGGGGTATTTCCCAGCTGGTACAAGGTCCAGATGTATCCTGGATACATCCTGACAAGCTAGGATGGGTCTAAGGGCTGACTTATCCTTCCCTCTGGGACAGTGGGTTTTAGTGATCATCGCATAAGTCTGTCCCTTCTCCTGAGTGTCTGTGCTGAGCTCTGAGCTGTCCTGCTTGCTCTCTGGGGACTGCAGTTGGTGCCTATATCTATGGAATACTTTGGCTTTCCAGTCCAGTGCTGTTTATACAATGCAGAGAACTTCTCCTTGCTTGCACATTCCAGGTAGATCTGGGGTGGTGGCTGAAATAGACAGGCACCAACAGATCCCCTGAATTCTCCTCCTGTCCTTCTAGCTAAAAAGCTCAGCCCTTCCCAACCAGAACCCAGGAGGACTCATACAACAGGAGTTGGGCTCTTTGGTCAGAGCCAGCCTGCTCCAAGTAGCATCTGTACCCAAAAACACACACTGGGCTTCTCCTCCGACTTCTCTCACATCTTCTCAGCACTCACCTGTCTGCAGCCAAGTGTCTGGAATGGGGTGCTTTCTGTTTCATAGAGGAGGGAGACTGTCCTGCCTGTCTTGCACACTTGGATTTAGGAGGACTTGGCCTCCCTCCCACACCTGACCTCTCAGCCTCCTCCATTCTGAAGGAGCTCAAAATGACAAGGCTCTAATAAACCCACCATGCTGAGAACGAGGGAAAATAATTTAAGAAGTGATGAATGACACATTCTTATTTACTGTAATTACACAGTGTGCTTCAGGAAGGTATTTTCCTATTGCTAATCCAAAACATTTGCACTCCCCTTTCTCGTAGTTTTCTGCTCCTTGATTCCCTTCCAGGCAGCCACTCCCAGAGTGCTCTCAAGGTGCATTCAGTGTTCCTGCAAATCTCTGGCCCTTCAGAGCTAGCAGGGAGGAAGGATATCTGTGCTTCGACTTCTCCAGCCTCAGCTTTCCACAGCTACCTTTGCAGTGAAGGAAGAAAACCTGAAGTTTTGTTTGCCCAGTGTGTTTTTTTCCTACTTCATTTTCTAATGGGTCTTGTGACAGCCTGGGACCTCACTGTAGTGTGTAACCACCATAAATACCCAGGTCAGAACCATATGGCCTCATACAGCAAGTCCAACAGTGTTGCTCTAGGTTTATCCTTTTAAAGACTCTCACACTGTTTTTTCTAAGACTGTAAAACATCCCAGATTTCCACTTAATTAAAAAAAAAAAAAAAGGAACATGTGCTTCTATGCATGACCCAAAACTCTTTCTTCTTCTCCCAGAATTCCATAAAAAGGCATGCAGAAGCCCTCAGGTTTTCATCAAAATGGTGAGGAAGTGCTTTGCTTCTCCTGGGGCCTCCCAAAGGACTGGAATATGCTGGGTGTTACCACTTGAGGCAATTCTGAGGAGCAAGCCACTTGACTGGAAAAGTCTGCAAAAAAAGCGCATCCCACCAACCCTTCAGGCTGTGGTCACATGGAGCTGTTTTAGGGATCCCAACCACCTCACAGATCTGCTGAAAAGTTCTGGATTCAGTGTTTCTCCCTCAAGCTTTATGCAATCCTCCCATACCTCCTAAGACTTGGAGGGAGAGGATGTCTTTCCTCTGTGAGGACATCTGGCACTGGTGTCCTAACAGACAAGCTCCAGGGCGTTTTGTGAAATAGTCTGCAGCTCCCAGAATCTGCTTCAGACAGAAACCCAAGGACACCAGGCAATGCAGCCCATTAATGGAATGAGTCTGTCAGATATGGTTTCATGGGGTGTCTCTGTGTTTCTGTGGGACTGTTATTTGCAATAGGGGCATTCATCTCCGGCATGTATTTTCTACATCCTTCCTGATTCTGAACCAGTGTAGGACTTTTTCCCTTAGCTTAGCTAAGGCTTGTTGGAAATATACAGAAACACAGTGTGGTTTAAAACATTTGCCAGCTTTAAAATAATAATCTCAGAACTTCCTGCTCCAGACATCACCTAACAACGTGCTCTATAGGTTGTTTCCATGCACTAGAACTTTTATGCCATATTTGACCTTTCACTCCAGACTTTTCCACCATGACCAGAATGCTTTTCCTTAGATATCCCACACTCCACTGTGCTCCAAATGTATGTATATTGTGCTCTAGGACAGTGGAGTTTCCCAGCTCATTTTCTAGCTGTATCCTACTGGGATTCTTTCTGTGATGAACCTTCAGGAGCCTACATTCCTTCTCTGGCACTTCCCTTCCTTGGTTCTCTTGAGTGAACTGGAAGTATTTGCACATCTACAAGTGGTTTGAGAGGAAACAAGCATCTCCCTCTCTGCATTCATCCCCCTGAAGAAGCAACTCTTCATGACACTGTTGCACTGCATCCCAAAGGTTCTGCCTGGATTAGGCATCCCTGCTACTCCACTTATGCCCAGAGGTGTAGTTAATTGTGCAGTTGCAAAATTGCCATTTTCCTAAAGACTTGGGCAAATTGCATTGAGGAATCCTAGGCCCACAGAGTGAACTAGTGTGGGGATTCATGGCTCACACCCCTGTTACCTCCTGTGCAAATACCAGCACAGCTCATTGGTAAATTTAACCACTGGCAAGAATTGCACAGGTGAAACTGCTAAATCTCATTCTGCTGGCCACTGAAATGCTCTCCCTCTGTCACTGTGCCCGAGCAAGGTTTTGCAATGTTAGCACATCTACAAACAAACCTTCTGTAACAGGAGCAGAGTCCTGTGGACCTGCAGCTCCGGGGAGCGGGCCAGCTCCGGGCAGTCTCGCTTTTGCTTTTTTCAATGGAAATTCCCCATCATCAGCTTCTGCAGCAGGCTGAAGTTACCTGCTCTTGGAAGAACTCCCTTTCCTTTGGGATCTGGTACAGACTGTCAGCCTTGAACTTATCACAGGCCATGTGTAAATGCACCTACCACTTGTTCAAAGGTCTCAGCGTGGACCCATAAATAGCCTAAGCACAACAGACCTCTTGGAAGGTTGAGGCCATCCAAGGTCTCCTGTTGGCATGGTGTACCTTCCCCACCAGCCTCTCCAGTCCAGCTGGGGCTTTACATAAGCCCCCATTGCTAAATTGCCAGGTCAGGCTTTTCCGAGAAAGCAATTTTCCCATCTTTCTTTTTCTTTGTCTTTTCTGCCTGTTGAGATACAGCTTTCAGATCTCTTGTGACTGACCAAACTGAACCCAATGGCATCATCCAAGGGGCCTTCATGCTCAGACAGAGCTTCTTTCCAGGGACTTCAGAGGGGGACCTTAAGGGGAAGGTTGTTTTACTTGTTCTTGGTTGATGTTCCTGGAAGGCATCCAGCAGACAGATGGAGGTCGTCTCTGTATGAAATGCACAAGATCTGACTGATGTATTGAGGAAGAGTCTCTGAAGGTCTCAGGATTCCAGGCAGGCTTCAGACTCTCCTGTCAGTCAGGGGTGGCAGCGACCTCAGAGTGGAGCCACCTTTATTTTTTCTGTCCCCGAAGGCAGGACAGGTTCTCAGCTACCTGCAAAAAATTTGCTTCACTTGAAACACACCTTTAAAGGGAATTTCCAAACTGATAGGGTAAGGCACAGCTCCTGGTTTTTATCAGGACATCACCATGCCTCACTTATTGCTCCAGTGCCTTGTTTCTGACTTTCTCAGGTTTGGAAGTGTCTACAGTCTTCTGTCACCACTATCCACTATAAGCTGATTAGCTCGGCCACCATTAGTCCATGGACTGGTTTGGGAGACTGGCCCATCTCTGGTATCACCCATTTCACATGGCCTAAGATGGGCCAAAGTCTACCAGACTGTGACCAGTGTCCTCCTGGTAAGGTTTTTGCACCAGTCTTTCACAAAAACGTGGTCCTGATTCTGTCCCCCAGCTGGATCTCCCCCCATTTCCCCATTTTGCAACTCTGCAAAAGGCTTGCTGCACGTTGTGTCTTGTCTTGGCCCACCACCTTCCCACACTCAGGTTATTTTATTTCTGCTTCTGAGCTCAGCTCTGTTTTTGCATGGCCCCGTCTCTCTAGCTTTACATACGTTGGGGGTGTGTGGTACTCTCTGAGATGGAAGTTCTCTTTTCTTGTCCCCGCGTGAGCCACAGAGCTGTGCTGACAGGACTGACCACCTTCTCACCACTGCCTGCTTCCTGGCCCAATGCCCTGCTGCAGCCCATGATTTAAGGACCTGGCACATTCCTCAGCCTCTCAAGGCATCTTTGGCTTCCCATCAAACACAGAGATATTGTTCCTGGCTCAGGAAGTCTCTGCCCTGCAGGCCACCAGGACCTGGGAGACCAGCCTAGGGAGCTTGCATTACATGCATGCTCTGTTTGTCTGCTCCTCCTGACGCATCTCCTCCTGGACTCCAGGACTGCAGGACCTTTTCTCTGACCCAGCTCAGGTTTTTATGTGCTTGCATTTCCCTTTTTTCCCAGTCTCAATCTGGTCATTCCCTTACTGAAAAATCTAATAATAGGTCAACGTCCAATTTCCCCTGGTTGAATACCTTGTTATTCAACGAAAATAATCCAGATCCTTCAGCTGAATTCTCTTTGTCCCCCACTTTGTGGCACACAGCTGATCAGCTCTCTCTAATTTGACGGTTGATTCTAGTCATACAGCCAGACTAGATAATTTAATCTCTTTTCCTGAAGGCAAGTGCTCACTGACATAAGAGCTGACCCCATCAAATTGGCGCCTAGGCCTCCCATTTCAGAGCCATTCCCTCATGCCATGGTTACGGATGGAGCTGAACAAATCTCCCAGAAGTATTTTCCTCAAACACCCTGGCTTTTGCACTGATTCAGCTGGGACAAAGAATCTGATTCCTTCCTCCTGGAGACTGGAAATGCTGGTGGATGTTGGTGGTAGGCAGTGTTCTGGCTAGCTCTCCTCTGCAGCAGGAGGCTGTTTTTTCCTACAGTGACCTGCAAGACTTTTATTTCCTTTTCTCACTGATTTTCTCAATTTCTTAACTCTTTGCTGTGGCTCATCTTGGCTTATAAATTGGCCAAAGCTCTTGTTGTGCCCCTTATTTTCTGGAAGACATTATTTTGCATGATACTCACACTGCTGATCACCTCTTTTATCCATCCTGCCTCTTTAAACCGGGAATCGTCCAGAAGAATTTCGCACTCTCTCTGGACGCTGAAGTCTTTTATCCTTGTCTGCAGGTGACCTCTTATAAAACTCTTAGAAGTTTCCAGATGTTGCTTGAACTCCTTTTGCAAAGCCTCCAGCTGTCTTAGCTCATGTTTTGCATCTTTGGTAATTTTCAATTTCCGTTCCTACTTGGTTCCAGAGGAATCCCAGAATTAGGACTTCTCCTAAAAGCTGAGTCTCACCCTGGACATTCTTTCCATAATTTGAAGATCTGCAGGTTGTTCCAGAGAGGATGAAGCTGGCAAAGAAATGCTCCAGAAATGCTCCAGGTGTTGCACAAGGAGGTTGCTCCAGAAATGCTCACCCTGCCTGCTCCCCACCCTGTCTGTTAGTTACAGAAACCGTGCAAAGCCGTGCTTTCCTGCCCATGGGACGAATCACCTGCAGGGAGCTGTCTTTTCTTTCCAAGTTCAAGCTCCCTTTGAGTCAGCACTCCCCCAGAGGGTCTCCATGTGCTTTATTTCAGGGTTAAGCTCCTTCTTTTACTTGGGCTGTTTTCTTGATGCTTTTTCAAGGACGAGGGCAGTGAGGAGGAGAGGAGTTTCATGCTGAAGCTGCTTGTTTCTCTCCACTGACTAACAAGAGAGCCTGCAGCTCTACCTTAGATGTCCAGCATGGATGACTGAATTGGGGCAACCCATATGTCCTTGATGAGCAAGTTTCCCTTGCGGTCTGTGGTCCCCCTTCCCAAGGGAGCTGCACTGTAGTCCAGGCTTACCCGAGGTAATGTCCCAGGGGAGATTTAGGTTGGATATTAGGAAAAGATTCTTCCCCGAGAGGGTGGTTGAGCACTGGAACAGGCTCCCCAGGGTAGTGTCCACGGCCCCAAGCCTCACAGAGCTCAAGAAGCATTTTGGACAATGCTCTCGGGCAGTTGGTAGGATTGTCCTGTGCAGAGTCTGGAGTTGGACTTCAGGATCCTTGCGGGTCTCTTCCAACTCTGAATATTCTATAACTCCATGAACATATGTAACAATTTGCTTTCCTCACCAGCAGCAGATTCTCCCACCCACCTCTGCAGCAGTCCGCAAGCCTCTACTTCTGACCGTCCCCCCCGCCCCTATAACCTATAGGCACGTGGCACACATGTATGTTATTTATTTTTGTCCACGGTTTAGCTTCACGGACAGTGTGGAAATGCCATCAAGTTAACAGGGAGAGAGCTGTACCAGCCCGCAGTGCCGCTTGCTGCTTGCCAAGCAGGAGCCTCAAACACCTCATCAGAGCCTTCGCTGCTCCTAAAACCTCATTCGCACTTTACATACGGGCAGTGCGGTTCGGCAGCCGCCCCCCCGCACACAAAAATCACGAGTTACCCTCCTGGCCAGATTACCTATGAAGCACGATCGTTAGACAGGAATGATGCGAGGTTCCCGTCTCTGTTTTGGCAGGCGGGGGCGTGTTTGGTGTTTACTGGGGTAATTCCCCCGCCTCCCACAGCCGCCGGATTCTATGGGAGCCCGGGTTTGGAGGTCACGCACCTCCAGGAGCCGGAGCCCGCGGAAGGGAGGGAGCAAAACTGAACCAAATGAAAAGCAAGCGGTCAGCGCTGGCGGTGGGGATAAACACATCGCTATGGATCGCCTCAGCTGACACTTCCCGCCTGCGGTCCCCGCTGGGAATACAGGAGAGAAACCCGCCAGCCCGGCTCCGAGAGGGGGTGGTGGTGTGGGGGGTGTCCGCTCCCCCCGCCCCGCACGTGGGGCCGGGGCCGCTGCGGTCCCCGCACACGCCGCACACCCCGCACGTTGCAGGGCCACACATGCCGCGCCGGCGTGCAGGCACGGCGCACACGCGGGGACACGCTAGGACACACACGCCGGGACACGCACACGCGGGGACACGCACGGACAGCGCCTTTGCCAGGGGCACGGGAAAGAAAAACATCCCCTTCCCTCGGGCACCGGCACCCCGTCCCTCCGCTGGCAGGAGGGTCCTGGCGGGCTGCCCGGCGAGGGGCGGGCGGCGCGGGGCTGCCCGGGGCTGGAGGGGCACGGCCCGCGGTAGCCCGAGCGGAGG
>VZTG01007892.1:465889-484321 GCA_013397845.1 Melanocharis versteri
GGGCTCCCCGCCGCCGCTGCCCTCCCCTCGGACTGAGGGGCCGTCGGGCCGGCACTCGCGCCCCCGGTTTCCTACGGAGGGCAGGGGTCGCCGGGACCGGCGACCGCCGGGAGCTGGCGGCCGCGGGGGGCCGGGGCCGGCCCGGGGGAGTCCCGCTGCCGGGGCGGCAGGTCCCGGAGCGGCCCCCGCAGAGGACAGTCGAGGATAAAATTTGCTACTCAGTATTTTTTTAATGTTTGGCTTTATAAATGCATAAATAAGGAAAAGGAAAAAAAAAAAGAAGAAGGAAGAAAACATAGTAAGGATACTTTTTTTTTTTCTCTTTATAGAGTAATTAAATGTGGCACCTTATTTGGAATGGGTTTATACAGTGTGTCCCTAAGTCCCACTTGGGAACTTGCACTTGTTGTCCGGGAGACCTGGATGGGTTCAGGGTGAAGGCGGGGAGCGAGGCGAGGGAGGAGGGGCAGAGCCCAGCACCTGTGCTAGCACTTTATGGAGAGCCGGAGCGTGGAGGATGCACCCTGAGCCCAAACCTGCAGTGCCTTGAGCACCCGGGGATGCCGCTGGCTCCAGCAAGTTTTGGGTGTGCAAGGGAAGGAGGGTCAGACCCATTACATAACCTTGTGTTTATTTCTTTTTTTTTTTTTTGGCTAAGGTATACAGGTGTGGCAAGTGCATTTGTTCTCATCCCATCTTCATTTAATTCAGTATGTTCCCGAGAGATTTTTTTTCCCCAAACCTTGCTGTATAAAATGAATGTTACTGCACTGAACTACAAAAAGAAACCCCCTTCTCTCCCCTAAGAAAACACAGAGCAGCTTGTCATCCTGAACTCATTTTATCCTAAATTCTGAGTGACACAAACTGGAGGCCGTAGGTAAACACCTCGCTGTGCAATCAGAAACGATTAAACCAGTTGGCGTAAGTTTCCCATATGGGTTCTTCCCTCATCCCATGCTCAAATACTGCGATTTCCCTTTCTGGAGACAAACCAGACGCCAGATAATCACACAGATAAAGCTTTTATAATAAGGCTTAAACCAAGACCTTGCCTAGATATTTTTAGTTTGTTGCCAAGGTAGCACTGTGAGAAATCTCACTTGAATGTTATGTAAGAGGTGAGACACCACAGCCTGGCGAGGAGTGTGTGCGTGTCCGGGGTCCGTCAGTCCGTTTGGTGCATCTGCTGCTGCTGTTGCTACTGTTTGCCTCAAACGCTGTGTTTAAACAACGTTACAAAAAAAAAAAAATCTTACTAGCCTACAGAGTGGCTGTATGTAAATAGTTGTTAATACATCCAATTAATGATGTCTGACATGCTATTTTTGTAGGGAGAAAAATATGTGTTAATGATATTTTGAGTTAAATATCTTTTGGGAGGATTTGCTGAAAAAGTTGCACTTTTGTTACAATGCTTATGCTTGATACAAGCTTATGCTGTCTTAAATTATTAAAAAAGAATAAATCCTGTCTGCAAGAAACCAGCTGTTTTAGAACAGTTTAGTATGTGATATATTAGAAATCAATCTTTATATTCAGTATTTTCCAGCACTCCATGAATTCTATTATCTAAATATTTCCACACTATTTTGTGATTAAAAAAATTCTTACTAAGGAATAAAAACTTTAATACACAAAATGAGGTTGTCTACTAATTGAAAATGCAATGATAACACATAATAATTGGTGCATTGAGCTTCAAACTGTGATTGTGTGGCTGATGATGATTTAATTCACATTTTTAATCTGGGTTTGAATTTGCTGGGTTTCCTTTAACTCTCTTTGGCAAACTCTGGCTTAATATGTGCACATTTCACAAAGCAAAGTGTGGAACACACAGGTTTCTTCCTGACACCTACTTTTTTTCCTCTTCTTTTTGCAAAATATTTACCTTTAAAATTAACACTTGACAGCCCTGGTGCTGCATGGGAGCTCTCTTTGCTCACAAGGAACAAACTTTATGATTTGCCTGACAACCTAATGACGTATCATAATCTCTGCAGGAATGAATGATGGGTGTCCCAGCTTGGAAATACTCTACGGCAGCCGAATATTTTGTGGTGGGGGGGAGAGCAAGAGGAGGAATAGAGTGGTGGAAGCAGGCAGATCATAGTGTGGAACTGCAGCATCCTAAACGTTTCCACAGATTGAACAGCAGAGCTGTAGATCACCTTTCCTTGCAAAAATTCTCGCAAGGAAATAAAATAAAAGGAACCCCTCAAACAGTAGCCAGTGTTTACGTAAGAAAGATGAAGGGAACGTTCCGTGCTCCCTCTGCTGGTTCTCCAGTACCGGTGACTACACTACAGGGAATGAAGTTGGAATGGAATAAAAAGCTCCTAAGACTCGTATGAATTCCATCAATCCCTTAAAATACAGGAGGAATTATAAACTGGATGAAAAATAAACGCTCCTATTAAATTACTCGAGAAGGATTGTTAAGAAATAGGCGTCTTCACATGGAAGCTGTAGTAAATTTAATTCCTACATAGAGATACAGGCAGGCAATGTACAAATACTAATGGACACATGGACGTGTTTTTTCAATAAATAATGGACCAAAGGCTGCTACAGTGCACCACTCTACCTGATGAAGTCAATTACTAGGTAGGGAAATGGGAAAAAATCTGCGTGTGGCTCCAGCTGTCTTTGGATCCGGTTCTGCTCCCTGTGTTGTCACAGGAATGAAAGTGAGCTGGGCTCAACCTTTCCCCTCGGTAACTTTGACCTGCATACTTGAACAGCTTAACACTTGTTAGGCCATCAGTTAGGCTGGGATGAAGGTGCTCCTGTATTCCAACTCCTCCTGCCAGGCAGGGAATCGGCCTGACTGAGCACAAAGCCCTTCCTACCGGTTTACTACACACACACAAAGGGTGGAGCCACGAGCACTTCAGACACTGTGCCCCTCCTGAAAAGCGCAGTTTAAAACCTGAGCATGAACAAGGCTTTAGGTCTCCTTCAATTTTCCATCCTTTGGGAATATGAATCAGTTTGGGTTTCACTGGGCTATAAAGCCAGATCCTGAGAGGGCTTTATCAATTTCAGTATTTACCATGTACAGTAACAGGAAGGCTTGTTTTTAATAGCCCTTGAATCAAACGTGCCAAATGACTTCATGCCAAGCTGCAGCACCAGTGGAATCTATTACATTTTATGACATAAAACATAAAGAAAAATTATGTGTGTTCTGATAATCTCAATGCCTAACAAAAGCAAACATGGGGAAAAAAGGTTTGTAATTGAGGCTGATAACCCACTATTGCTGGAAGCAAAAGGCAAATGACAGGAGGGACCCTATTGTCAACCTTAATTATTAAATTCCAGGCTTCCTCAGATTCCTTTGGAGCCTAGATCAATTTGCATGTCTTGAATTTTCCTGAGATTAAAAACAATCACAGAAACACTGACAAGAGCCTCCCATCTTTAAAGATACATTCCCTTATGGAAGTGCTGGGAGTGCAGGACTGGGTGCTACATTTACCGTTTACACTTGAATCCATATTCTGTTGTCCCATAAACCACAAGATAAGTGATGCAAGCTTGATTTCTTAAGCAATAAACTTTGAAAACAGATTTTATAATCCAGTATATTATAGAGGCATGACAGGCTCCATTAGAGTGGGTTAAATAAACATGGTTGGGATTCTTAAGCCAATGGAAGGCAATATCATGTACCTCCAACTGAAAGACAAGGAATTTCTATATTTGGAAGGGTTACAGTTACAGAACTTGACTATCAGCCCCATTTGAGAAAGGCCTGACCAATCATTTAAGCCATGTGAGTACTTTCCTGGAGCATAATGGGCCTTGGAGTAGGTCCTGAGTTTGTGTTTTGGACCTTGTTTGTTTAATTTTCACCTCTAGTCAGGGCAGACAATGTCTGACACCCAGCAAGCCTGGGGACTGTGTGCAAGGTGTGTTTCAGCACCTCTAAATTCCTAGTCTGCCCTGTAACCTGGGTCTTGCAATGCATTTCCTTTTCCCTTCAAACCTCAGCTCTAGGAATCATGTAATCCCTGCCTTCTTTGAGAAGTTTCCTGCCTTCTAGTTGCAGAAATGAACATGAAAGTACAATCTCAGAGAAATAAAGTAACAAAAATGCCAAATTTCCTCTCTGCAAAAAAAAGCCTTGGACTTTTTAAGAGCCAGTTTCAGTCAGGAAAGTCTGACTCCCTGATGGCTGTCTCCGGTTCTCCTGCAGGCTCAGAGCAGCTCGCTGGAAAGCATCAGAGAGAAGCCGGTGGCTCACCTGCCGCCAGCAGCAGCTGCGTGAGCCCCGGACACGTGTGGGCTGGATGTGAGCAAGGGCGAGCTGCTCCGCTGCCTGCATCCTTCCCGTGGCTCCAGCCTTTCAGCCTGCAGGGCTGTCAATCTGTCACAAGCACTAAATTCACGGCAGCCGCGATGACGGCGCTGCCGCGGGCTGCAGGAGCTGCCCTGCCTGGGACACGCTGTTCTGCCTCGCTGAACTCACGGGGCACCCAGAGGCAGCGCACCTGCTGCTGCCGCCGCTGCAAACATCCCCCTCCCCGCACGGCCCTCCCGGCGCCCCAGAGGATGCAGGCGATGCCTGGGACAGGCGGGAAGAGATTTCCTTATGTTTCAGCAGGCAGGGACAGCGATCCCGGGCAGCTCTACCGGGTCATGGGGACCAGGGAGAGTTGTTTCTCCTGCCTCCATCAAGCCCTGTTGGTTTGTTCGTTAGGGTTTTTTACTTCGCTTTTTACTAGATGTTTTTTAAGGATGCGATCAAGGCACTCTCGCAACTAAATAATTTCTAGGGAATAACCTCAGGAAAAGAGCCATGTAAATATGGCACCTTCTTCCTCAGCAGAAAATTGTCTCCTCAAGTGTGTTTGGATTATTACCTGCAGCACAGAGCCAGATGAGCCGACAGACGCTGAAGTGGATTCTATTCTCACTGTACAAGGTTGCCAAGGCTCTAGCCCTTCTGTGGGTGGCAGGCAGGCCCACAGCCTTCCTTACATATGATGTTGTTTGCAAAGGAGCCCATCTAGGTGGGAGCAGCAGCCCCTCTGCATGGGCCTGATAATTATAGACTTGGTTGGAATACACTGCATTGGCTTCAGGCTTTGAGCCTGTGAGCAGGGACCCCAATCAGCATTTCTGTGGTATGGAGATCACAGCTTCCAGCAAAGCTCACAAGACTGGGCCCTAGGTTCCAGCTGCAAGACCTGGAATATTGAGTATTTCCATCAAAAACAGTCATAAACCACCATGAGCAGACTCTGTAGCAATAAGGCAGCCTGAAATGCAGAAAACAGCGCTTCTCTTCACAGAATCCCAGAATGGGTCAGGCCGGAAGGGACCACAGTGGTCATCTGGTCCCACCTCCCTGCTCCAGCAGGACCATACCAGAGCATATGGCACAGGATTGCATCCAGATGGTTCTGGAATCTCTCCAGTGAGGGAGACTCCACATCCTCTCTTGGCAGCAAGATCTCCAGAAGCGTTTGCAGGACTACCAGTAGGAGAAACTGAGTGTCTCCTTTTAACAAGTAAGTTGAACTCTTTTGTTCTGCACGGGACTAAGAGGCTGGAAAAGAACTAAAGATGAAAAATCTTTTTATGTTTTGCTTGAAACAAGAGGGCATCAGTCTTAAGCTGCACGGGCGGAGGTTTAGGTTGGACATGAGGGAAAATTTTTTCACTGAACAGGTGATCACACATTAGAACTGGCTGCCCAGGGAGATGGAGTCACTGTCCCTGCAGGTTTTTAAGGAAAGACNCTCGCCTCACGCGCGGTCCCACCTCCCCTCAGGAATGGCCGCCCCTGAGGCGGGCGGGAGTGCTCTGAGGGAGTCACAGGGTCGGTTACGCTGGAAAAGTTCTCTGGGATGATTGAGTCCAACCTGTGATCGAACACCACCGCGTCAACCAGACCATGGCAACGAGTGCCAGGTCCAGCCTTTCCTAAAACACCTCCAGGGTCGGTGATTTCACCGCCTCCCTGGGCAGCTCGTTCCATGTCTGATCACCCTTTCTGTGNCTCCAGCCTAAAGGTTTGTGTGATGCTGTGAAATGAGAAGGTCTGTCCCACTTGCGCACGCTGGGTTTGTTCGGAGGGCAGGAGATCTCGGGCAGTACCTGCGCACCCGCCAGGCGCGTCAGGGCGGACAGCAGCCCGGGGAGGCCCCGCAGGGGGCCAAGGGGCCACTTTGCGGTGACACTGCCAGAGAATCCGCTGCAGCCCGGCCGCTTCCCTGGCGATCCCGCCCTGCTCCGTGCCGCCGTCCTTCCCGCCCGCCCCANAATAAATTCTTCCTACGCTGCACTGTTGCGGTCTCACCTTGATTGTTGTGTGCAGTTTTGGTCACTGCAATATAGGAAAGAGATTAAGCTGTTAGAGAGCGTCCAAAAGAGGGACACGGAGATGGTGAAGGGCCAGGAGAGGAAGCCACACGAGGAGAGGCTGAGGGCACTCGATCTGTTCAGCTGGAGAAGAGCAGACTGAGGTCAGAGCTCACAGCAGTTCTGCAGCTTCCTCGTGAGGGGGAGAGGAGGGGCAGGCCCTGATCTCTGCTCTCTGTGACCAGGGACAGGACCTGAAGGAACGGCTGGAGCAGGGTTAGGGTGGATATCAGGCAAAGGTTCTTCCCCCAGAGGCACTGAACAGGCTCTCTAGGAACGGTCACAGTCCCAAGCCTGACAGCTCCAGGAGCACTTGGACAACTCTTGGGCACATGATGTGATTCTTGCGGATCATGTGTGCAGGGACAGGAGTTGGACTCGATGATCCTTGTGGGTCCCTTCCAGCTCAGCTCATTCTGTGATTCTGTAATGTCCAGCGTAAGCCTCTCCCGGCACAGCTTAAGACTATGTCCTCTCAGAAAGGGCCGACAAGGAGTTCAGAGTCCCCTGGCGTTCAAGAGGTTTGCTCGATGCACACTGAGCAACCAGAATGCAACATTATGCAGGTATGGGCCAATTCTGTACAGAAAATAAGAAAGTCCAAGAGGCTTACAGCCTTTGAGGGGATCAGCTGGAGGCTTAATAAATCAGGGAAAACCTTAGTAGAGGCTGTTTTTAAACTTAGATTCTTCTGAAATAACAATGTTGCTACTGTGATATGGAATTATAGAATGGACTGGGTTGGAAGGGACTTTAAACACCATGCAATCCCATTCCCCCGCCATGGACGGGGACACCTTCCACTATCCCAAGTTGCTCAGAGCCCCATCCAACCTGGCCTTGGACACTGCCAGGGATGGGGCAGCCACAGCTTCTCTGGACAACCTGTTCCAGGGCCTCAGCACCCTCACAGGGAATGATTTTTTCCTGATAGCCAATCTAAACCTCCTTTCTGTCAATGTGAAGCCATTCCCCCTTGTCCTGTCACTCCAGACCCTGTAAATAGTCTCTCTCTGTCTTTCATGAAGGCTCCTGTAGGTCCCTTTATTTCAAAACAGTTGGTGGTGGCAGCACTGACATGCTGGCACCTGTTGGACAGAACAGCAAGATCAAAAGATAACACAGCCACCTGAGAGGAGAAACTGAGGCTCCCGCTCTGATATGCTGCATGTTTATGCATTTTATGTTCTAAACTCACTAGAATAAAAACAGATCTTCACGGGAGCAGGGGTAGGAGCTGGCACTGTGGTTTCCTCTTCCCCAAGTGCAGATTCTAATCAAACAGGCTAAAGCTGTTTCTCAGTAATGGACTGCTTAATCATTCTGTGCAAAGTGGGGCAAGATCCACCAGGGAGACAGTGCACACATCTCTGAGAGCAGCTTTTGGCACAGGGAGCAGGAGATGCAGAGGTGAACCTCCGGGGAGGAAGAATATTCAATGCCAATCACCTTCCGAGAGGTAAATATTCTAGGTCCTGAACCATGACTGAAAGGGAGGTCTGCTCCTCTTCCAGCGTTTTGTGTGAGGAGTGGTGCCCTCTGTTGTTCCAGGGAGAAGCTGCTGGGAGTTAGGGAATTGAAACTACCAGTGTCAGGTGGGTTTGTTTTCTCCAGTGCTGCAGATTCTTACAGATGCTCTGGTTTGGACACACAGGGTCTGTCATGCAGAATGCACTGCCATCAGGACTTCATTTTCCAGAGTAAAGTCAGAAATGAAATGTGTAGAGGCAAATGGACCAACATGACTAGGAAAAAAGTGCTTAAAAATTAGAAAAGCATGTAGAATAAGCAAGAATTCCTTATTAGCTACTACAAAGGTAATTGAAGGGTATGGAAATGTGTGTGGACGAGGGTCAGAGTTAAGGCTGCCTGTGTTTCCTTCAACATCTCCTGATCTCTGAGAGAGAAGGAGCTACCTTTGCTTAACAAGCTGCCATCATTGGATGATCCTCCTGGGCACTCCTGCACTGTCTGCAAAGGAAAATGTGTTTGTGTGAAGCTGCGCTGCTGCTCCTTGGCACAGCAGAGGAGCTGCGTTTGGAGTGCGGTTTGCTCTGCAGAGCACAGAAATAAGACCATAAAGATACATCCGCATCTGCAAAACCTGAAGTGGCTTTGAAAAATGTCTGACTGGTCCCAAGGCTAATTCTGGTGTTGTAAATGACGAGGTAAGTACAGTTATTTAAAATGACCTTTGAGACCAATCTGTGTGCCATGCCCCAGGAGCCAGCCGTGGGAAGCACGCTCCCATCAGTGTCCTGCCAGGCCCAGAAGGCATTTCCAGGAGTCCAGCTGTTTGCTGTGATTGCTGAACATGCAGAGTCTGCAATACCTGCTTTTAAAAGTACACGCTAATGTCACGGGACTGCTTGAGTTTAGTAACCCCAGGGCAGTGCATTCCAAGGGGTAGAGGGCAGTTCAGCTGCCTGGCAGAGCCAGTGGGAAGGTACTGCGTGTCCCTGACTTTTGTTTTCCGCAGAGATCACCACCTGTACCTTCAGGAACAAAGCTGCCTGGGCTGGGGCAGCACGCTGGTAGTTTAGGGCTACCCTAACACTTTACCTAATAGGAAACATATATACACCTGCATATGCTGAAACCAGCATGCTAAAATCAACAGCAAATGAAGATACTGATTTTGCAGAGTTTCAAGTTTGAAACAGATTAATTAATTAGATCTCAAAGGTAAAATCTTTATTGGTTGAACCTGGCGCAATGCTTGCTAAAGGAGAGAAGAAGTCTCACCTCTTCTGAAGTGCTCTCATTATTCAGTTTAGAAGGGATATAAATCCTCTGCTATCAGGAAGAGGTTTAACCTCTGACTGAAGGGTTAGGGAAAGCTTCCTCTCCAAGTAGGTTATTTTGGTAACGCCACACCAAGGGCAGTTTACTACTGAGCTGCCTGAACCCAGTCAGCTCTTTCTAGAGAGCTCAAGGCAGAATGTTAGGCCAGATGGCCTCCAGCCTGAGTGAACCATTGCGGCACAACTCTGTGTTGGTCAGAACAGACCTTTTAGCAAATGATCCATATGCAAAAGTCAGTACATGGAGATGAAGGGCTTGTACCCTTCTGGGAAAGCCCTGCACATGTATACATATATGTGTGTGCATGTATAGAAATTGTATGATAGGGATCATTGTCGTACAGTCATAGTAACATAAGAAAGTATTTTTTTCCTTGGGAATTTTAGGCTGTGTTCTGCCACTGGACAAAGATGTTAAACAAGGTACTCACACTGCCCAGGCTCCTGCTTTTGCAGTTGCTCACAGCACCTGAATTATGTGCTTGTCCTGTGTCACTGCACCCCGGGGGCAGTCCATTCTTCCTACCAAAGGAGGGAGATGTTCCTAGAAGTAGGTGCCTCCTGCTGTAAAATTCCTCAGATAATGTACAAAGGTAGCAGCAAGAACTTTATTGAGCAGGACATGAGATAAGGTACTGCAGGACTGATTATACATTGCCCTGTCAGATGCCAGCAGCTGCACTAATTATTACTGAAATGGGTTCAGATGGCAACATCTTTAAATGATCTTTCACCTCAGAACTGAGCAGCAGGGAGTCTCTGTGCTCAGACATGCTGAAGGGTGCTCATTCTGGACAGGACTCTGGTATAAGTGCAGCTGAGGTGTTTGTTAGTTAATTAAATTTATTTGGAGCATGTAGAAAACACTTTGGAGTTGGCAAACAATGAAAAAAGGCACCTTCCTACAATTCTAACTCTTATGTGCTTTATCTCTTCAGCCACTAATACCAAAGGGCACTTGGGTATCTATGGAAAACTGTGAGATGGCAGCCTGTCCTGGTGCATTACTGTTATATGCATGTTGCTAGAACATCCTAAGACTTGTGGAAACACGGGAACATTTAGGACCACCAAGCAAATCTCAGCCTGTTCAGTCAATTGTTTCTATCTATTAGGTACAATACACTCCCAGGCAGCACTTGCAAAAGGATTTCGGCTGCCTCTGGTAATAGCAGCACTTTGCAAGAAGAGAGTTGAGCAAAAGTTGAAATGAGGTTTTGTTCCTTTACTTGCTTTTCCCTTCTACCCCTTTAGAAAAAGAAATCTGCTTAAAGCTAAACACGAATTCACCTTCAGAAACCCCCAGCTCCCCTCAGCACACCTGCATCTTGCTCTCACTGTAAAGTAAAGCTGACTCTGAGTGACTTCTTGTCACCCTCTTGGTAGGATATAAAAATACGCTTCATGCAGCAGTATCTGGATGGCACGGCCAAGTTCAGGACCATGTTGTGCTCAGTACTATTTGCCAAACAAATAGGAATCGAGACACTGTTCCCTGCGGGGCCTGCCATATATATAGACAAAGTCAAAGGGGATGAGGCAGTATTATCTCAGGCTTACAGCTGGGGGACTCCAATCCACAGGGATTACAGTAGCTTGCCCAAGGTCACACACAGGAATCTGTGGCAGAGCTGGGAAATGAAACAAGAGCTTCCCAGGCATGGGCAAATACACTAGGCACAAGGCAGTATCTAAAATGGAATGCTTCAACCCACATCTGTACAGGTTTCAGAAAGCTTCCAGGCCTGCTCAGGAACTGCAGGAATGGCATCATTTGTACACCAGTTACACTGACATTGTGGCTAAGACATGCCTCTTTGTAAGTATTACTGTGTCCTTTCTGAAAGAACACGTTTAAAGTTGGAATGTCGGGTGGCTTACGCGATTCCCTACCACGTGCTGCGTATTCCTAGAAAACCTGCTTCCCATGGCAGTGCGTGGCTGCTGCGTGTACTGCTGCCCTCTTGTGTGGGCCTGCTGGGAACTGCAGCGTTGGCACAGTCGAGGGGACCCGGTTATCTGGTGCCTGCCCCTGGTGTAACCTTTCACCCCAGCCCTACAGCTAATGGACAGTTGCCTTCCTCATCTGCTCTGTCTCCTCCAAGCTCATTTTGTGCGTGGCACCAGCAACATGACAATGGAGAATCCAGGTCATAGTCTTGGCAGCCACGCTGCAGATCTGCCAAGTCAAGGACACGCTTGAGACAACGCTGTAGCAACAAAATGCTGTCAAAGGTCAGCTGGCACTCTGGGGTTTCCCTTCAGTGTGCCAGGAAGGCCAGTTCCACCTCATCGATCAAAGTTCACCTCAGGCTGACTGGGACTGCTAAAGCCAAATCATCTGTTCTGGGCACAGAACATTTAATGAGCAGCAGTTTGATACACCTGATAAAAGGTGTGACAGGTAGTAATTTGAAGAAGCTCCACAGGCAACCACAAAGAAATTCCAGTTATTTCCCACTTAAAGGCTGGCCTGAATTTCATTTTAGCAGTAGCTCCTGATGGTACTTCTGTGAATCCATGTCACTGGCTCCAAAGCTGGATTATTCACTTTCCATCACGCTGGCACTGGAGGGGACTTCAGGGCAAATACAAATCAGGTGAAGGTGTTTTACTTGGTCTACATCTCACTCCCTTCCTTCCACCACCTTTCCTTTTCTTTTGTTGTTTTTGTTTCTCTTTTAACCAGAAGCCCTCCTTTTTAAAATACCTAGGCAGGTAATTATTGGCACTCATTTGTGTTGCATTGGATAAGGTGAGTTAAAATTTTAAGTACACTTTCCACAAACCCAGCTGGAGCTCTTCTGAATACTTTTTCTTCGAACTTATGCTCATTAAAAAGAAACCATAGAAAAATTTTTCTTCCTTACAACTTGACCCAGGATTGAATATTAGATCTTTTATACTCTGTTTTCCTACTAAGTCTTCCAGTTACCAACTATCTTCCTCCTTTTGCAGAGGGGTAGAACAAGACAAAGCATGTAGCTGAAACAATAAGCACAGTCTGCTGTAGTGGTATTTCACCTCCATCAGCTTCCAGATGTCTGAACAGAAGTGTGATGACACTGTGATGACACACTCTCACTCTGCCAGAGATGGCAGAGATCCCTGTAGCCTTTCCACAGCCAGGGATTCAGATCCAAAAAGCCTCTAGAAATCATACTTCAGATTGCACAGGGGGGAAGCTTCAGGGCTGCCTGTGTGGCAGCAGAGAGGGAGGCACACACAGAGCCACCAGAAGTGGCATGAGGACACTGGCAGTGCCCGAGTTGCTCAGACAAGTGGTGAGGTTGCTCAGGGAAGTTTATCAGCTCTGATTGCATCAGTTCCTTGTTGCACTAGCAAAAGCCAAAGAGGCTCCTTTCCAGTCAGACCTGGACAGCACACAGAACTTACTGCAAAGGACAGAAAAGAAATACACAGCATACCCACTTGGAAAAAGGGAACGAAATAGACCAACTGAGATTGTCACCATCCAGTATTTCTGGAGAAAGTTAATGATGAAGCAGTAGCTTACCCAGAAAACACTCATTAACACTAGCTACAGTATCAAAGGTAGCAAATGTATCATTTTCAAGCAAGGCAATAATGGAGGCCATTGCTCATTGTGCCCTACTTCACACACCAGACATCTTAGTTGAAACAATCATTAAAAATTTTGGTTATAAAGGAATACTACCTAGCTGACACAGACGTGACAGGCAGAAAAATTCAGTACGACTTCTGAACAAAATGGATCATTGATCTGGTCTGGTTTTGCAACTCATTAGTGGTCCAGTTACACTGAGCTAGTTAGTGCTGCAGCAGCCACATACAAATACACCACTTTGTTCTTTAAAAGAAAAGCAAAAGATCAGAACCATCAGCTGGAGCCCTGGCTCTGCTGAGCACGCTGGGAAGCCTTAGTTACCGCAAAAGCCAGCCAGCTGACTGGCACAGGAGCAGGAAAGGGCACCTTTTGGAGCACAGGGCCTCCACAACTTCCACAGCCCTGACAACAACAGTGCCACGTGCTAGGGCTTCAGTGGAGTTCATGGCATTGTCCTATTGCCAGTCAACAGTGCCACTACTGTTAGCTCAATTCTCCTCACATCTAATGAGATTAGGCTCCAGTTAGCTTAGGAAAATCCATTTGTTGGGATATTAGACTAAGGACTGCATTTGGATGGCTTAAATCACAAGTCTCCAGCAGTAGCAAGTTGCCAGCCTTGATTAGCTCAAATGATCGCAAGCACTCTTCACATCCTCTCTGGCCTCAGCACGGTAACTACACCTGAATCTGGCCTAAAAGGCCTTCTGCTCCTTGTTCAAAGGTTAATTTCTTTCTCCTCCCTGAAGCATCAGGGCACCCTGCATTTGTTGTGGGAAGAATCTGTACATTCAGTTCCTCGCCCTGATCACCTCCAAGTGAACCTCTGTCTCTTTGCTTTAAGTTACATTTCCCCCGGGTCACTGACCAATTCTGTCGTTTCAGGGTTACTGTTAATCTTAATAACAGTTCCTCAGCTGCAAACAAGCTCCTCTTCTCTCTTGCAGTGCCTGGGCTTTATCTGATTGAGATTACAGCACACTTATGGTAAAGGAGCTCTCGTCTGCCACAGAGGCCCCACATCAACCAGCTGTGTCCCACACCCCAAGGAAATTGCCATTTAGGAGAGCTCCTGCGGCCTAATGCTTGACACAGGGCCAGTTCTGGAACTGTTTGAGCTGGACACACCAACCTTGGCCTTGCCTTCAGGCCCGGTGTTCTCTGAAAGAGTCCCAGGAGCTCTGTCGTGAGACATGCGCGACATGAACGGTGCAATCCCAGCAAACCATAAACTGTAAAGACCCGAAGTTTCAGAGGGAATTTATTGTATGGGAGCATATCCAATATTTTTTGTCAACCATTCAGGAGAATAATAAAAAATAGAAGCTTTTTAAATGACAAAAAATATAGTTACATATAATACAGATTTTCATCTTGCATTGAAGCAGAGCAGTAATAAAATGCTCACTCGTGTTTTCACAGTTTGTGTTGCTTCTCTAGGTTAAAGCATCAGCAACTCAAATGTTCCAGTCAGAACCCCTAGTTAGCAGTTTCATGGGATGATGGTGAGGGTGAACGCTGTCAGCATTCTGACACACTTCACAAGTAGAGCAGGCACACTTGATCCATTTCAGAACTACTAAAATTTTCACAGGTACCAGCTACACTTGAGGCATCCTTGCTGCAACTGAAAGGGTTTTGTGTCAGAACACGTTTTTAGGCCCCAGTCAGAAACACATCTATGGAACACTCAGGAATGTGCTTAAATCCAGCCTGGTTCAAAGGGCTCCGAGTTGATCCTTTGTGACCCCCTTGTTCTGCCCTCACAAGCACTGCACACGGGCATGAAGCTCTAACCAGGACTCGGTCATATGTGTAAAGTGTTTGCAAGACCACAAAGGATTTAACATTCTTCAGCAGTCCACTTAGAGACCTAAAGGCTCTAAGTGGATGCATACATATACTGCATGCATACATTTAGGTATTTACTACACACACTTACACCCAGCCCCCCAGTATTATTGCAATAATTCTTTGCTGGTGTAACAGCTCATACACCAAGTTTCACTTACTTAGTTTTCTACAAACATAGAAAAAAAAACACCTGAAGAGAGCTAGAACAGCTTTCAATCAGTCACTATATTGGCATTGAAAGCTTTATTTTGAAAACTTTAAGCAGCAATACTGAATAAATAGACAGAATGATTGTTTTGTCATCTCCATACAACTGATGGCCTTCATCCAAAACATTAAAATACTGTAGCAAATAGAATAAACATGCACATTTCAATGTTCTAAAAAAAAAAACCAACCAAAAAACAAAAAAAAAAAGGAGGTGTAATATAAAAGTAACACTTTGACACTTTTTTTAATACAGTACAGACCATTAGAGACTATCTTCTGGAAAAAATATCTGAATACAGTTTTGTTATTTACATGTATCATTAAGGCCCAATTCACTCAAGTTAATGCACATCAGGAATTTATATGCTTCAAGGTAACTCACTAAAAATTACAAGATCGGTGTTTCTTTGATCATACTCATATGATCCCAGTTCACTAAAATAATGTAATACTCTTCACGCTAAAAACAAGGCAGTTGCTGCCCCAAGAGGAGATTTTTATTTCACTAAAGGATCTTTTTCTCTCTTACCTCATGTGTTTGCATATTGCTAATGCTAGTAGTGGTAGTTCTCTTCTTCAAGAACTTCCTCCCGACTTGCCAGGGTTTAGAAAAGCAAGCAATCTCAAAGCTAACATACCATTTCCAGAAGCAGTTCAGGCACTTGGGAACCTAAGTCCCACTGAAAGATACTGGGAGCTGACTTTTCAGAGTGGGACTTGGGTTTCTCCCTTGCTCAGGTGTTCAGACTGTTCATCTTAGCCTTAACCTACTGGCTTTTCAGATGGTCACCCCCCTCTTTTCCCCTAACAACATAGCATCTCCAGCAAAAATAAACTGTATCCTCATGGATGAGAGAGGTAACACAGTTAATTTCCATTAGTAATAAATTACAGGAGTTCTCCATATAAATTCCCTGTGCACTGGAAAATAGTGCTTGTGTATTCAACTATTTAACGCAAGCAAAAAACCCCATTTTTATCATGCTGCCCAGTAAATAATGTGGCACTTGTTAAAATTAGTATGTGTAGCTTCCTTTCTGCTAATGCCCCAGAAGGTTTGGAACACTTCTGAAAATGGACTTTTTGTACAGCTGTAAAGAAAGAGTGAGTTTCCGCAGCTGATCAGAAGCAAAACTCAATGCCGTAGTGTGAGGAATTTTTCTAACTGTTACACATGGGTCAATTCACATTTAATGCAAGGGCATGCCATTTCTTTTTGGTTTATTTACAGAGAGGGTAAAAATGCTACGGAACTTCAGCCTGGGTGAAATTCAATAAGCAAGAGGAGTATGGTGGGGGCAGGGGAATTTGTCAGTGTCTCACAACTGGCAGGTCTGGATACCAAAGCCTCTCCTTGGCCACAGGAGTGGCTGAAGCTGCAAACGTTTTTCAGATCACCTTGACACGTGCCAAAGCCCTGGCAGGGAGGGGCCACTCAGGGGTGCTGCAGTGGTCACTCCTGAGCCAGCTCCAGGCTGGCCCCTGTGTCCAACAGCTGCTGCAGTCAGCAGGTGCTACTTTTTAACTCAAATGGCAAATTCCTCCCTTGATTCTACGACAAAGCTGTAATTCAAGCCCTCCAAAGCTGTTCTTACTCTTCCTTTCAATCCTTTTCCTCCTCCCTCCGTCTTACAGAATAACCTGGCAGAGAAAGAGAGCAGGTTTTATGATGCAAGAGCCCAATTCAGCTCAAACTGACATCTGTGGGAGATGGACCAGTCACAGAATATGACAAAAACATTTGCTGGGGTAAATACGCTGATCTGCCTTAAAAATACTTCATCTCAGGACAAGACTGTTTCCCCCCACCCCCATGCAGCATAATTTGGGCCAGACTTTGCAAGGTGCTGAGTGCCTCAGTTCTCTAACATCAAGAGGTGCTGAAGATGCAAGATATCCACTGAAGAGGGCCATTTCATTTCTGTAAATTGAACCCAGAATGTAAGGCATATATGCTCAAGTACCTTGGACAGGTATTGTCCCCAAACTATGTATATTTTACACTTTTTATATATATATATATATATATATACACACATTCTTTCTTTTTTTTTTTTTTAATACAAAGTTATGGGCACAGTAAACATGAGCACAGAATTGTGATAAACTAACAGTAAAATGGGTGAGCACTGCAAAGGTTCCTCAGGTAGGAATATCTCATTTTCCAGTTTGCTCACAAGGGAAGATNGGCTTTTCAGATGGTCACCCCCCTCTTTTCCCCTAACAACATAGCATCTCCAGCAAAAATAAACTGTATCCTCATGGATGAGAGAGGTAACACAGTTAATTTCCATTAGTAATAAATTACAGGAGTTCTCCATATAAATTCCCTGTGCACTGGAAAATAGTGCTTGTGTATTCAACTATTTAACGCAAGCAAAAAACCCCATTTTTATCATGCTGCCCAGTAAATAATGTGGCACTTGTTAAAATTAGTATGTGTAGCTTCCTTTCTGCTAATGCCCCAGAAGGTTTGGAACACTTCTGAAAATGGACTTTTTGTACAGCTGTAAAGAAAGAGTGAGTTTCCACAGCTGATCAGAAGCAAAACTCAATGCCGTAGTGTGAGGAATTTTTCTAACTGTTACACATGGGTCAATTCACATTTAATGCAAGGGCATGCCATTTCTTTTTGGTTTATTTACAGAGAGGGTAAAAATGCTACGGAACTTCAGCCTGGGTGAAATTCAATAAGCAAGAGGAGTATGGTGGGGGCAGGGGAATTTGTCAGTGTCTCACAACTGGCAGGTCTGGATACCAAAGCCTCTCCTTGGCCACAGGAGTGGCTGAAGCTGCAAACGTTTTTCAGATCACCTTGACACGTGCCAAAGCCCTGGCAGGGAGGGGCCACTCAGGGGTGCTGCAGTGGTCACTCCTGAGCCAGCTCCAGGCTGGCCCCTGTGTCCAACAGCTGCTGCAGTCAGCAGGTGCTACTTTTTAACTCAAATGGCAAATTCCTCCCTTGATTCTACGACAAAGCTGTAATTCAAGCCCTCCAAAGCTGTTCTTACTCTTCCTTTCAATCCTTTTCCTCCTCCCTCCGTCTTACAGAATAACCTGGCAGAGAAAGAGAGCAGGTTTTATGATGCAAGAGCCCAATTCAGCTCAAACTGACATCTGTGGGAGATGGACCAGTCACAGAATATGACAAAAACATTTGCTGGGGTAAATACGCTGATCTGCCTTAAAAATACTTCATCTCAGGACAAGACTGTTTCCCCCCACCCCCATGCAGCATAATTTGGGCCAGACTTTGCAAGGTGCTGAGTGCCTCAGTTCTCTAACATCAAGAGGTGCTGAAGATGCAAGATATCCACTGAAGAGGGCCATTTCATTTCTGTAAATTGAACCCAGAATGTAAGGCATATATGCTCAAGTACCTTGGACAGGTATTGTCCCCAAACTATGTATATTTTACACTTTTTATATATATATATATATATATATACACACATTCTTTCTTTTTTTTTTTTTTAATACAAAGTTATGGGCACAGTAAACATGAGCACAGAATTGTGATAAACTAACAGTAAAATGGGTGAGCACTGCAAAGGTTCCTCAGGTAGGAATATCTCATTTTCCAGTTTGCTCACAAGG